>CAIGQV010018299.1:6997905-7030483 GCA_903798115.1 Danio jaintianensis | reverse complement strand
GCCTTTTTGAATATATTTTTGGTTTAAAAAGTTAACAATAAGTTTAACAACAATTAGTAATAAAATAAAATCTCCTCTATATCACATGTAAGCATTTGCATTAAACTGAATCCATTATTAATGTAAGATACTGTAAATTATACATTTGTTGTATGTCATTCCAGTTTAAAAGAAATGATTGTAAAATGTTTTAAATGTACCTGCAATTCTGGAATAAGTCATATACTGTATATATAGACAAAAAAATAAATAAATATGTACTAGAAAACTTCCCAACTGTGATGACAGAAATAATACCTAATTTGCATATTTAAACAACATTTTAGAAAACTTGCGATTCTTTATGTAATCAATCAACTGGGGAAGGACTATAACAATCCTTATTCCCTATTCACCCACAGTGTCTTGCCTTTAATTAAAACGCAGCACTTTAAAAGAGGTTGAGGTTTACACTAGGAATGCAAGAGAAGCCGCTGACCTTGATTTCTCTGTTGTACTGCTCCATTTGTGAGAGTTTGGCTGTGGTTTCTCTCTCCAAAACATCCAGCTGCTCCTTCAGCTTCCGACAGCTCCGATCTTTCTCGCACACACTCTGTTTCACATCATTTATCAAAGGGCCTAAAAGAGAGAGAGAAAAAAACATCAATGTTCCAGGGCCCTGAGTTCAAGAGGGATGAAATGGACACAAATGAAATTAGTCACCAGCGCATCTATCTATTCATTGAGTGCTTCAGGTCTGTGTGCGTGCTTACTGGAGATGTTTTGGGTAAAATGTACAAGTCTGTCTGCCAGTCGTTGCTTTTCAGGGCCCAGTTGATTCAACTGCCTCTGGATCTCCTGCAAAAACACATTCATGTACACTGCTGTTTAAAAGGCTGGGGTTGGTGAGATTTGTATTTTCAAAAAAGGTTTCTTATGCTCACGTTGCATGTGAATACAGTAAAAACAAGTAAAACTGTGAAACATTATAGTTAAAAATCACTGTTTTCTATGTGAATACAGTTGTATACAAAATAATTCAATTATTAGTCCTCCTATAAAATTTTTCTTTTTCAAATATTTTCCAAGTTTAACTGACAGAAGATTTTCCCAAAATATTCTTTAAACAATATTTTATACTGACCTTAGCAGTTTTTTCCATTTATTTAAATAATGTTTTTTTATTCCAGCCAGATTAAAAATGATAAGACTTTCTGCAAAAGAAAAATATCCTAAAATAGGAAGTCCTGTGAAATAAAATCCTTGCACTGTTAAACAATAATTGGGAAATATCTGAAAAAGAATTATGTTCTTTTTCAGATAACAAACATCTCTTCTGCTGTATGTTTTCAAATATAATTTATTATTGTTATGCAAAGCTGAATATTTAGCATCATTATTTCAATCTTCAGTGTCACATATGATACTATTCTAATATGTTGATTTAGTGATTAAGAAACATTTCAGATTATTATATAGAAAGTTTAAAAGAACAGTGTTTATCTGAAATATATTATCAAATTTATTTATAACTATTATCTTTTAAAAAATGTTCAGTCAACAAACTTTTGGTGTATATATATAAAAAAACTCATTTATATAATTTTTCTTTTTTTTATATATTTTCTTAGTTGTGCTTCTTAATAACTATTTCAGCATTTCTAATAAATATTAAGTTTTAATAAACATTTTAACTGGTAAAATTATAAATGTTTATACTGCTTTTGCTCAGTAATTCCTTAAAACAAATATCAATTTCCATGAAAAATGTGTTTTCTGATCTAAAACATTTTAATAGTAGAAACATGGTCTTAAATGAATTTCCAAGCATTGGGTCCCTTGGACATGTATGGTAGAATCATAAGGGTTTTCTCCATGTATTATAGGCCACCTTGTAACGCATGCACAATTTGACCTAATAATAATAATGAATGCAATGTAATTGATGCACCAAAAACACAACATACTTCAAACTGTAACTCCAGTGAGTTGATATTAGTAATGCAGACATCTCTCCTCTGGTTGATCAGCTCTAACTCGGTCCTCTGGACCTGCCTCCTACTCTTAGCATCCCGCAGCTGACTAGAGATCTGCTTATGCTTGTTACCCTAGGAGAAAAAGACAGATGTTTGCAAAGCAATTGTTGACCCCAAAATGAAAATTCTCTCATCATTTACTCATCTTACTTTCTTTGAAGAATGCAGGAAACCACTAGAAATTGACTACTGGACTGTTCTTTTTTCTTACTATATGGATATCAATGGCTACTGGTTTCCAACATTCTTCAAAATACCTTCTTTGTGTTCAACAGTAAAAAGTAACACATAAAGGCTTTTTTGTAGTTTAAACCTGTAGTACACGTTTGTAGCCATCAATGTATCAATCAGTTCCATAGAGTGCAAAAAAACTGAATGATGAACAGGGAAGGGTTGCACCAGCTGTTCATAAATTCTTGATTAAACTGGTTCTTAATTAAAAAGTCCATATTTAGTAAATAGCTAGTTTGTAACATTTTTTTTTTACTTTGGTTGCACCACGTTTTCTTAAGGATGAACATAGTCAGGTCATAGGCTCTCCTAATGTATAGGTGCACTGGATGACCCAATCATCAGATTTTTCACATTGTTAGCCCTCAAGCATATTACAAGACACCCCCCCTTCTTTGTTATTGTTCATATTTATATATTTATATACAATCATAAGTCATTAGATTTCACCAAAGGCGTCTGATTTTTTTAGGTTTTGGATGTCTGAGCTTACTGTAATTTTTTCTTTACTGATTGCTAATAAATATTGAATAGAGCCTAAAATATGCATATCTTACATAAAAATATGGTACTTTTCGAGGTCTATAAATAAGTACAAAACATTAAAATCTGAAAAAATTACAAAAAAAATTTAACAGTTTAAAAAAAAAAAAAAAAAAAATGATAGATGGAAGGAAGACAGTGACAGTGATTTGTTAAAAAACTAATTGGGATCACACCTGAGACTTTTCTGCCCAAATGTGTCTTGGAAGGACAGATTAAATGTCCTGTGAAGTCCTTTGAAATGTGTATATTTATTCAATGTTTGACGTAAACTCAACTGAAACATGAATGGGGGTGGGACATAGTGTAGCTCCTCCTAGGCATGGGCCGGTATAAGATTCTGACGGTATGATAACCTTGGATAAAAATATCACGGTTTCACGATATTGTGATTACTGCTCTAAAATATATTCTTTTTCAATGTCTGGGTAAAAAATATTTTATTTTGAGAAACATTTATAATATTTTGGAACAGTAAACATGTCAGGCTAAATTCAATATAAATTAAAGACTTCCTCCGTTTTCATTTGTTTCAAAAACACAGATTTTACACAGAATTTAAAACGGCATCTTTGGATATCTTTTTAGCTGGAGATAATGTTGTCCTAAAAAACAAAACAAAACAAAAAACCTTACACATACCTTAGGAACGGTATAGCAGAAAATTTGGCGGTTTTAAAACCTTGACTTTTCCAAACCATGGTATACCTTGAAAACGGTTATCGTCCCATGCCTAGCTCCTCCCCTTTATAAAACAGCCAATAGCATTTGTTTTGTTTTTTTATCACAGCTCTGCCAGTGAGAGGGGTTGAGCAAGTGCATCAAATAAAAAAGCAAATAAGAAAGCATCTTGAAGAGGGTGGGGCGTGTCAGATACTAGAGAGCATTTGATTGGGCAAGATTTGATGAGGAACTGAAGTATGAGGTCACTTGAAAAAAATCATTGATCCATTTAGGCGGAAGCAATAAACAGCAAGCTTTAGATGCTTTTATCAGGTTTATCTCTTCTAAATGCTAATTTTGTCATTTTGTAATTTTGCTAATTTTTTGTCATTTTGCTAATTATGTTAATCTTGTTTCTAACATACCAATACTAACATCTAAAAAACTTAATTTTAATTTCACAGGACCTTTAAGGGCTGCATATATGTAGGTTGCTTAAAAAAACAGTATAAAATGAACTGAACATGAAGAAGTTATGAAAATCAAAAGGAAGAGGAAAAGGACAGATACAAACAAAACAAAACACTAATTGAAAGAAAATTAAACTCCTCTGTCACAAATTGAAAAGAAATGTGAAATTACAAAAAACAAAAAATATAAGCAACAGGCTGTGAGCAGAGGAAGATAAAGGAAGTACTGTAAAAACTTGTGGTTCGTCATTATTAGTCACGAGCTTCATCAATGCAATCTAATCTAGCTGTCATCTCTTTTCTTACATCATTCATGACCAATAAGGCTTATGTAAATATTTGCTAGGAATGTAGAGTTATGTTTAAACTAAAAATAAATTAGTAGTGCATGAGCTGTAATTAAGCTACATTTTAACTTGCACACTGCTTGTCCCACCGGCAGCAGATATATGGTATTAAAAACAAATCAAAATCTGACCACGGCCTCCAGCTCGATCTCAAGACTCCTCTTCCTGTCTTTCAGTCTCTGTATGTCGTTCTGCTCCTTTTCTCTCTGAGTCTGAAGCTCCACACGTTTGCTCTTCTCCCATTCCCTCTGTCTCTGTCGCTCCGCTTCCTGAGAGAAAGAGAAGGAGAGGTTCATCAACAGATGTACGTCTAATCACTCATTCAGACGTGAATTTACGACATAATTACGCTCCCATTATTCATATTCTGTATGGTGATAACTGGGAACAACTCTACCAATATAATATAGATTAGAGTTGATTCAGTTTATCTACTGCCAATATATTTATTGAGCATAATATAATGTATCTACTTATTATATACTATTACAACAGTTCATTAGCAACAGTTTAGTAACACTTGTCCGTGTTAAACACACATTACACATTTTGCTTTTATATTAAAATGCGTTAAAGAAGAATAAACTTGCCATTTAAGACTACATGATAATTATATTTTAATCTTTTTTATTTTAATTATTTAATTAATGTTTTATTTAATCACTATATTCCAGAGTTTTTATAGTTGACATTTAGTTGACTTGACATAAAATAAATGTTAACATGAAAAAAAATATTTATATCATGATCATTCCAGGGAAACATTTCTCACTTTCACTTAAACTGAATTAAAACTAATGTTATTAAAAAATAAATCTTAAACACAAAAAAAATTGAAATTGAATAGTTTAAAAAACAAAAAACAAATGACTTTAAATAAAACAGAAAATAAAACAGAAACAATATATATATCAAACTAATCTAATTCAAACTATAAAAAACTAAAACATATGACTAAAATTAATAAAATAACACTGCTATATTCCTAACTTGGGTGGGTGACCCAATATTAACTAACCCTTAATATTTTAACATTATTCCATTACATTATTTATGCAAACGCACTACATTTATTCATGGGTCAAAGACGAGACATCCCATTTTGGTGCAATTATATATTATAAGAAATTATTTTACATTATATGATCTTTCAAATTCTTAAACCATTCTTGTTGTGTTTGAAGGACAGTGGCAAAGTATAAAGATTTAAAATGACAAATAACTAGTATTTTGGTGCATCACCATGATTTTTAAAAAGTATTTTAATATGATTAATTGATTGTTGTGCATATGCCTGACAAGATACTGAATGACATTTCACCCACTGGTGTCCTCTGCAAATCCCAGTTTTTATAGCTTGCTTTTAAAAAAACAGATAAACAGGATACATTCAAATGCACTGTACGAAATTGTTGTTTTAAATATAATAACATTAAACTAATTAATTCAAACCATGATTAATATTAGCATTTTTTACAGAACAAATGTATTGGTATATAAGGCATGTGTGTATGTGTGAAAGCGTGGGGCTCTGCTGTGTTATTCTGCTGGTGGTTCACCCTCTGTGTGTCCTTGCGTGCTCCACTTGCCTCTCGCCGTTCTAATTCTTTCAGTCGTTCCTCCTCTCTCTGTCGCTCTAGCTCTCTGTGTCTCTCCATCCTCTGCTCCTCCTCTCTCTGTCTCCTGATCTCCGTCTCTCGCGCTTCTCTCTCTCTCCTCTCTCGCTCCTCTCTCTCCTTCTGCTGTCTCTTCTCCTCCTCTTGTCTCTCCTCTTCTCTCCTGCGCTCCTCCTCTCTCTTCTGCTGCTCCTGAAAAGCCAGGCGACGCTTCTCCAGCTCTGCGTTTCCCCTCTGAAAATTCTCCCTCAGTTTGTCTTCATATGAAACTGAGACCAACAGAAAATAGTATTAGATTGCACAGAAACTGCATATTTACGAAATGACTGTTTAATGTTTTTAACTCTAAATCAGAAGTGACTGTTTGGCCAGTTCTTCCAAAATATCGTAGACATTTATCTGATTTTTGGGGCCTAAAATAACTGAAATTGAGATGGCTTTTTTCTTAATATGCGGCATTTCTTTCTTAAAGGAACACTCTACTTTTTTTCCCCTAGAGTTAAACAGTTTAGTTTTACCATTTTGAATACATTCAGCTGATCTCCGGATCTGGCGGGAGCACTTTTAGCTTAGCTTAGCAACTGGAATTGGATTAGACCGTTAGCATCTCATTGAAATAATGCACTTTTTCAATTTATAAAAAAAAATAATAATAAATATGTATATTTATTACTATTATTATTATTATTATTTTTTTTATAATATTTTAATCATAACGCTCATGCTAACATTATATTTTATAATATAAGTTTTACCCCTGGTATAAAACACATTATGCCTATGGAGAGTCCTCGTAAAGTATATGTACAAGTGTGTGTGCATGCGTGCGTGCGTGCTTGCGTGCGTACGTACGTACGTGCGTGCGTGCGTGCCTGAAAACATATACTGTATGTATGGGCATGCATATGCAAATACCATTGCTCTTGTTTTTCTGTGGCAGTTCTGGCTCAATCAGCTCAGTGTTAATCAGAGGAACAGGTCCGTTCAGCAGGTCATATGACTTAGCTGTTCTGAAAACAAACACAGGCACAGAATAAATACAGTCTCCTTCATAACTCATTAATGCCAGCAGATCTGTGTGTGTGTTTACCTGAATGAAGGAGGCACAAGGTCAGGAGGTAAAGTGAGAGGTAAAGGCCGTCCTGTCTTGGCCATTTCAACCAGATGCATCGCTAGAATAAACTCTTCTGCTCTCAACTGCCCATCACGATCCACATCAGCCAGAAACCTGTAGACAGAGGTGTGTATGTTTAATAGCTGAATCACAGTTCATAATTATACAACTGACAGCTAAACAGCAGACGCAACACCATGTAATGTTTAACACACTGCTTAAAGAAATAAGGTGCGATGAAGAGTTCAATGTGTGAACGTGATTAATTCAGAGGTCTTCAACATGTTAATTTAATTTATTTTAATCTCACACAATTTATTGAAAGAAAAGAACAATAAACAATAAAAGCATTAAAAATAAATAATATGCTACCTGCAAAAAAACTAACAAAGCACACAGTTCAGCTAAATATTTAATTTTATCACACACATTAAAATGATATAAAATTATACTGACATTGTATGAAGTAGTATATATACATATACACTACCTATGTAAACTTTCAAAATAAAATTACACAAACTAAAGCCAAAATAAAACTTTATATAGACAAAATTGAAAAAAAAAAACCTGAAAAAAAAAACTAATTTCAGATTAAACACTAAATTAAAAACCTTAGAAAATACATAAAAATCTATATGCTATATGTCAGAATTTTCCAGGGGTATGAATAATTTTGGGCTTGACTGTATTTTTACTGTACACTATACATAGACATGCAATACAACAACTAATAAAACTGACAAAATTCACAGCTAAATTGATTGATATCAATACATCCAAACATACACAAACAAATACATTCCTCCCCATTTGCATTTATACATTATTATTTTTTATAACAATGTAACAAAGTTAAATGTTACAAGAAAAAGGAGGTGGGAACCAGCAAACTCTTATTTTTTTAGCAAAATAAATAAAAAGAAAAAAAGAAGAAAGAAAATCGGCACAAACTAACTCAACAGCAGCCTAAAGCTTCCCAGGCCTATAATACATTCGCATACATCATGTTGCAAATAAATAATAATGTAGGAATACTGACTTGTGAGTGTTTTATCTATTGTGAAGGCAGTGTTGTGTGAACTCACCATATGGTGGCAAGCTGTGTTTGTGTGAGGTTTGAAGCTGTGAGGGCATTTCTGACCTGGGGACCTTCAAACACACATACTAACAGGTTAATGCATAACGCAAACGAGAGATGCTTACACATAATCATAAGCAAACATTGCCGTTCCCTCTTCTTCCTGCGATCTACACACACATAAACTCACCTGACAGGTATCCACTCATCAGCTTGTCCAGGCTGTTGAACTGTTGTCGGTACTTCAGACGGGATGACTGAGGCACTGCCCAATCAGAAGCACTCGTTTTGGGAGAGTTACTCGCAAGAGAGGTGGTGGAGGACGAGTTAGAACTGTGGACATTTAGAAATTTACATTATATTAGTATATATATTTGCATGATTTTTTCTATATGTGATCATTTAATTTGTAGCACTTTTAATTTTTGAATTTACTCACTCAGCAGAAATTTATACTTAAAGGACAGCTTAACAAATCAATGTTTGGTGTAAAAAATAAAAGATTTACTAAAGACAAAGCAAAATATTGACTATTAAAAGGGAATGAACAGTTACTTGAACATTAATTGATTTTCCCTTTCAGATGAAAAAATTACTTTTTTTGCATTTTTTTTTCATGTGATATTTTCCCCCACATTATTTACATTATTATACACTTTAAATTAGCATGGTTAGTAACAGCCTCCTAAAATAAATAAATAAATAAATAAATATAACAACAAAAAATATATACCTTAAATAAAATAAATATAAATAACTTTTATTTTACTTAATTTAATTTAATTTAATTTTTTTAGGAGACTGTGGCCTCATGCTAATTTGTAACATTCTGCAAACCTAGTTCTAAATATATAGTACCCAATTCATTAATATATGGTAGCCTTGAATGAGCTAATGAATTCTAAATACAGTTGCTCTTCATTCTCCAAATATGCATGTGCATTCCCATAATTCCTGAGAGTTTTCATTTGCATAGCATTCTTAAAAAACACTTCAGAAATTGTATTTGCATGCTAAATTCAAATGAGCATTATTATCAGCTAATATAATCCCCAAATGAACCAATAACCCAGACTATCATAAAAGACAGACAACGGTCTAGCTGCAAGATCAGCTTTCCTGCAGTGCTGAGAGTTTCTGCTGTGACATCATACTTTAAATAATTGATATGTCCGAGCAACGTTTGTGAAATCCTTATTGGCACTGTAATTACCACAACCGGGACCATTAAAACTATAATTAAAACGTATGATTATGAGCAATTCCACAGCATTTCTACTCACTGCTGTTGTTTACTGATTTGAAACGTTCTGAGATAATACTAACAAGATGCAGAAGCCTTTTGCAACCTGGTATGGGTGAAATAAATGATAAAATGGGAGGTTGTGTCACCAGCAAAAGGATAGTAGATGCAGCTAGGATATACTCACATTTACTAAAGGGATAGTTCACCCAAAAATGACAATTCTGTCATTATTTACTCATCCTCCACTTTTCCAAATCTGTTTGAGTTTCTTTCTTTTATTGAACAAAAAGAAAAGTGGTAGTCTTCCAAGATATTCTAAAGAATGTTGGGGGGGGGGGGAAACAGCCATTGACTTCCATAGTATTTTTGATCCTATTATGGATGTCAATGGCTGCTTTTTTTCCAACATTCTTTTAATATCTTATTTTGTGTTCAACAGAAGAAAAAAGTTCATAAAACCTTAGAGCCACTTGAGTGTGAGTAAATGGTGAGGAGATTTTAATTTATGGGGAAATATCCCTTCACTCAAAAAATAGAGCTTGCTTGTTCAAACTACTTAATTAGTTGAAACAACACAATTCCTGAGGTTTTTTTTGCAACAACTTAATTGTTTTATGTTCAATCCACTTAAATTTGTAAAAACTAATACGTTAACTTAATTCCTTCATGTTGTCCCAACACAAATCGATTGTGTAGAACCCAGCATTTTTACAGTGTTTAATATCATAATCAAATAACCGACACGTCAAAGACAAGAATGGAAAAAAGACAAAAAGATCTTCTCTCTTTTGCTCTCCTCGTTTCCCCTCTTCATCAGTTCTAATTGCTGATGACTTTGTTAGAATCATCAGCAATTCTACACACCAACAAACTGACAAAAATATTTGCAAGCATGCACACTCGCCCTCTAGTTCTTTTAACTCTCTCAGGCAATTAAGTAGGATCTGGAGCTTCTCTGCCACTACACAAGATGCATGGAAATAAAAAATGCAAAAGATCCTGTTTTCAATCAGAAACACATTGGTATTATTAACAATAAATCAATCTCCTTTTGCTGGAATCCTCTTTTTCCCACTCTCTCAGGCAGAAATGTCCAAACTCATCGTTTCCATTCACACTACTACATGTCCCTGTCAGCTTTATCCTATCCCATCTCATTCGTCAAGCTGTTTTTTCGCTCAGATATACCTGCACTCACTCACAATGTCAACCTATCTCTTCCCACCAGCACCTTCCCTACATCATTTAAGTACACTCAGATAACCCCACTGCTTCAGAAACAAACTCAAGCTCGGAAAACTACAAACCAGAACATTTCTTCCATATAGTGTTTGTCTTTCTCGCAAAGAACAACCTTATGGGCAGAAAACAGTCCTTCTTCAAAAGCACAGATTTAACTGAGACTGCATTGTTCATGGTTTTTGAAGCTGCAGTATGAGACACGCTTGAGAAGTTTTTGCTGGATCTGCTTTTGACATGCATGGTCACCCACCAGATCTGCCCAGCAATTATTATGACTAATAGTATTTCAGGAATCACACTCCAGTGGAACTGCTCTCCAAGACTTACCTCTATTATGTCCCTAAGTGTGTCTTGGAGTCTCAACATCCAGCTAGAGGCATGCCTCAAGACTCTTTGTTCTTCGTGTATACGTCACTACATTCAGAGACATGACTTTTTTTTATCACTGCTATGCTTACGACATTTAAAGAGATAGTTCACCAAAAAATAAACACTTAGCCTGTACAGTTAATTTACTCACCCTCAAGCCATTTATGATGTAGAGTAACTGGCTTTTTTCCTTCAGTAGAACAGATTTTTAGCTGAATCCGTTGTTCTTGATTTGTCATTCATATAAAGTTATCCATTTTGGAAATTAAAAATAAACACATACAAACCAGTCCAAATCAATCCCTGTGGCTCCTGATGATACACAGAGGTCTTATTAAGCGAATGATTGGTTGGTGCAAGCAACTAAATGTTATTTGCAATATTATTAGCTTTACAAACAGTTCTCATTGAGCACACGAGTGTAGTGAGTGCTAGCATCCCATTGCTTGATGTAGTATGCGTGAGTGTACACTTAGACGCGAGATCACAAGAGAGTACGAATGCCAAAATGGTTCTTACCTGTGACTGTAAGATGAGAATGTAAGATAAATTGCGTTCACAGGCATGAATCTATTCTGATAAATGCACTTGCGTCTGAGTGCGCGCTCATGCATACGTCATCAAGCGACTGGAAGGTTATGCATGCCAAGAACTGTTTGCACAGGCTGTGGATTAAAGCCAATAATATTGTAAATAATGCTCAATTTCATGCACAGCTTGATTGATTCGCTTCATAAGACCTCAGTTTATCATCTGGGGCCATAGAGATTGATTAGGACTTGTTTATACAGTGCATCCGGAAAGTATTCATAGCGCTTCACTTTTCCCCCATTTTTTTATGTTACAGCCTTATTCCAAAATGGATTAAATTAATTTAATTCCTCAAAATTCTACACACAATACCCCATAATGACAATGTGGAAAAAGATTTTTTTTAATTGTTGCAAATTTATTAAAAATAAAAAACCTGAAAAATCACATGTGCATAAGTATTCACAGCCTTTGCCGTGAAGCTCTAAATTGAGCTCAGGTACATTCTGTTTCCACTGATCATTCTTGAGATGTTTCAGCAGCTTAATTGGAGTTCACCTGTGGTAAATTCACTTGATTGGACATGATTTGAAAAGGCATACACCTGTCTATATAAGGTCCCAGGGTTGACAGTGCATGTCAAAGCACAAACCAAGCATGAAGACAAAGGAATTGTTTGTAGACCTCCGAGACAAAATTGTCTCGAGGAACAAGGCTGGGGAAGGTTTCAGAAAAATTTCTGCTGCTCTGAAAGTTCCAATGAGCACAGTGGCCTCCATCATCCGTAAGTAGAAGATGTTTGGAACCACCAGGACTCTTCCTAGAGCTGGCCGGCCATCTAAGCTGAGTGATCGGCGGAGAAGGCCCTTAGTCAGGGAGGTGATCAATAACCCGATGGTCACTCTGTCTGAGCTCCAGCGCTCTTCTGTGGAGAGAGGAGAACCTTACAGAAGGACAACCATCTGTGCAGCAATCCACCAATCAGGCCTGTATGGTAGAGTGGCCAGACGGAAGCCACTCCTTAGTAAAGGGCACATAGCAGCCCGCCTGGAATTTGCCAAAAGTCATCTGAAACAAAATTCTCTGGTCTGATGAGACTAAAATTTAACTCTTTGGAGTGGATGCCAGGCGTTACGTTTGGAGAAAACCAGGCACAGCTTATCACCAGGCTAATACCATCCCTACAGTGAAGCATGGTGGTGGGGATGTTTTTCAGCAGCAGGAACTGGAAGAGTAGTCAAGATAAAGATGAATGCAGCAATGTACAGAGACATCCTGAATGAAAACCTGCTTCAGAGTGCTCTTGACCTCAGACTGGGGCGACGGTTCCAGCAGGTCAATGACCCAAAGCACACCGCCAAAATATCAATGGAGTGGCTTCACAACAACTCGGTGAATGTCCTTGAGTGGCCCAGCCAGAGCCCAGAGCTAAATCCTATTGAACATCTCTGGAGAGATCTGAAAATGGCTGTACACCGTCGCTTCCCATCCAACCTGATAGAGCTTGAGAGGTACTGCAAAGAGGAATGGGCAAAAATTTCCAAAGACAGGTGTGCCAAGCTTGTGGCATCATATTCAAAAAGACTTGAGGCTGTAATTGCTGCCAAAGGTGCATCAATAAAGTATTGAGCAAAGGCTGTAAATACTTATGTACATGTGATTTTTCAGGTTTTTTATTTTAAATACATTTTTTTCCACATTGTCATTATGGGGTATTGTGTGTAGAATGTTGAGGAAATAAATGAATTTAATCCATTTTGGAATAAGGCTGTAACATAAAAAAATGTGGAAAAAGTGAAGCGCTATGAATACTTTCCGGATGCACTGTATATGTTTATTTTAGAGCTCAAAAAATTATGGCCATTGATTTGCATTTTATAAATTTCTAAGGGTGATAATAACTATAAATTTTCATTTTGGGTGAACTATCCCTTTAAGTTTACCTCTCATTCGAATCTAATCATTTTAGCAAAGCTGCTCGCATCTCAGCTTGAACGAGAGACATTTCTCGCTGGAAGAAGGAATTTCAACTCAACCCTGCCAAGACAGAACTGCTTGGACAACCCAACACTTCATCACAACTTCTAGGCACATTAACCATAACTCCTTCCAAGAAAGCCAGAAACCTTGGAGTTTGATGAATTGCTATAGACTGCATTACTAGAATGGCCCAGTCCTACAGATTTGACTTATTCAACATTAGGAAGATCAGGCACTTCAAATCCGAACATGCTATA
Organism: Danio jaintianensis; assembly: GCA_903798115.1. Classification (NCBI taxonomy): domain Eukaryota; kingdom Metazoa; phylum Chordata; class Actinopteri; order Cypriniformes; family Danionidae; genus Danio; species Danio jaintianensis. The sequence continues at coordinate 7,016,778 of CAIGQV010018299.1, read as the reverse complement.
CAACTCCTTGTCCAGGCACTTATTCTATCCAAGCCGGATTATTGTAATGCTCAATTGACAGACCTTCCAGCCCCTCCAGCCAACACTATCAAACCTCTTCAGCTGATACAGAATTAACCAGTGAATGTGGTATTAAAGGCACAATATGTGCAAACTGTTCACAAAAAAAATCCAATAACGACAAGAATGGTGTTATATCAGCTCATCTCATCAGCTCTCATTAGCTTCCACACTCTCATTTCAATTCAAAAGCTTTCACCCTTACTCTGCTTCATACTACCATGATAATAAGTTTTGATTACTTTAGCTCATTCATGAACATGAGTCCCATAAAGTGTAACAACTACCATAATAACACTCTCAGTCACGCGTCATCAAAATACGGCTTTGTTTGTTTGTGAATGTGCAAAATTTACATATTGTGCATTAAAATATTTGCAAAATAGTGTTTAAAAGTCTCTGTCCATCAATTTGCATTGGTTACCAATAGATTTGTGCTTCAAATTCAAGGCATCGATGTTTATCTACAGAAAAAACTGCCTCAGCAACCCTACACCTAAACTTACTATTCAGACTTCTGTTTCCTCCAGATGCTGGCATTCTACAAGTAAACAGAGCATTGTGTTGCCATCGTAAAGAGGCACCAATGGACCTACACAGTGACTGTGAAACAAATAACCATTGTTGGCAATAGCATTCAAAACAAGTTTAAGTGTTTTTGATCTAAAGAAAAATCAACATAATAAGAAGAAATCTGGTTAATTCAACAAAAATTTAGTTGAATTAAATTCATTGACTATCATTTACAGCATAATTTTAACATTTTAAATATTTATATTTATAATATATTTTAAATAGCAAATATAACCAGAATATATTTTCTCTAAAATATTTGCATGAACAACACAAGTCAGAATTGACACAAGTCAATTGCTAAATAACCTTTTTAATGATTCATTGAAACGAAGGAATTTCATGGAAACGGAAACTTAGAAAGCTTAATGGCTAAATAAAAAAGGCAGTAAAATCATTGCAACATAAGCAATATATTCTGTACATCACCCAGCCCTGGACACAAATTTGTTTTTAACAGGCACTGAGCAGGTATTAGTGAGTTTATTACAGGCTTCTGTACAACCACAAGGAGGCTGAATGACTCTCGGAGGAAGCCTAACAAGATCCTATTAAGATAGAAGGAGACAGCTGCGCTACTCAGGCACTCTTTCAGCAAACAAAATCTTATTTACTACAAACTTCTAGTACTGGCAAAACAAGCCCAGTGTAGCAGGGTGCCTAAGGGGCAATTCTAAGAAAATCACTGTCTTTTTCAGTTCTCATACTTAAACACGTGCATGCAACAGATACTACATGCATATTCCAGTACAAACATGGACGTTGAACTTATAGTATGCATGGTTCACACCTGCTAGAGCCAAGGTCCAAGAGTGAGTGAGATTTACTCAAACCACTGGTAACTGGGAACGCTGGAGAGATAAAAAAAAGAGAATTACTTAAAGCACATGCAAATTTTGTAACTGAGTTCTAAGCAGTTATCCATGTTTGAGTCTTACTGCAAATACGTTTCAATGGTACATGCGTAATACAAAAAGCTGTATATGCAGAATTGTGAGTCACTTTAAATGTTGTCACTTAAAAACATTGTTACAATAAAACACATATAGACATACAGTACACTGACTTGTCCTACATGTGTGTAAATTTCATTCTAACACCCATCTGTGCAAAACACTGTATATTCATAATTGAGGGAGTAACCTGGTGTTGGTGTGAGGAGAGTTGCATTGCCATTAGGTAAGGCTGGCACACTGATAGAGTTGGGCATCTGAGGCAGTGGCCCTGACATCAGGGTGGGCACAGGAACTAAAGGGGCCATGACAGGGCATGTGGGGATGGGTGTTAGGATGGGCATCACCGACATGGCAGAGAGATTTGGCATGGAGCCCATACCTGAAATAAAGACAGATTATCTGATATCATTTCTATACAATTTATTGGTGCAGTCTCGATGTATTGATTTAATAGTACCAGTATAATGCTCATGAAAAAATAAGAGATTTTCCACAGATTATATTTAACAATGGTATTCGGTTCAGATTAATAAAAAATTTTTACTTAATAATAAATGTAGAAGATCTGGTCTTGAATCTCATTAATTTGTATATTTTTCATATTTAACATTTATGCTTGATTTAGCATTTTAAACAGTGTGTTTTGTTTTTAGATAATATCAACATTTTATTTCATATGAACTTTATTTAATACTTGAACTATGAGGCAGTCAATTTAATTTAATAACTTTGTTACAATAAAACCCAAAGTATACTTACTTTTTCCTAAATATGTGTATATTTCATTCTAACATTGCTATTTTATTAAAATTACAAAACACAAAAGAGTTCTGAGTTTTTCTACATTGAATGGCCATAAAAGTCAAATGGACTGCATGCATTTCAGCATCTGCTGCTTTTTCCAGTGCCTTTGAACATGCTTGCCTCTGTTGCCTAGCAACTTTGTGTTAACAAAAACATAACTTTCTGAAAGCAAAAACATAACTTTACTTCAGACATGTCTTTCAAAAGCAATATTTTCACTGCGGTTTTAAAAAAAACATTGCTCTCCCACTTGCCAAACAAAGTGAGATAAGAACCTTCACAGGTGGTCTAGTAACTTGTTAAACAATTCTAGTAAGTAAACAATTCTAGGCTATATTACAAAAAAAATTGTATTTTCAGAATAATGACTTGATAAAATATAGTAACAGACATTCAAGGATTAGTTGCAAAATCTCAAAATAAGCTTACAATACTACAAAAAATCAGTTCGGTAAAGTCTTATGTGAACAATCCAAATGACCAAAGAATTCCTAGTGTTTTAAAAAAATTAATGAACAAAAACAAGACAAGTTTTACCATCATACACTGACATATTTCATATCATTCATTCATTCATTTTCTTTTCTGCTTAGTCCCTTTATTAATCTGGGGTCGCCACAGCGGGATGAACCGCCAACTTATCCAGCATATTTTCTACGCAGCGGATGCCCTTCCAGCTGCAACCCATCTCTGGGAAACATCCATACACACTCATTCACACGCATACACTACGGACAATTTTAGCTTACCCAATTCACCTAGAGCGCATGTCTTTGGACTTGTGGGGGAAACCGGAGCACCCGGAGGAAACCCACGCGAACACGGGGAGAACATGCAAACTCCACACAGAAACGCCAACTGACCCAGCCGAGGCTCGAACCAGCGACCTTCTTGCTGTGAGGCGAACGTGCTACCCACTGCACCACCGCGTCGCCATATTTCATATCAAAAATGATCATATATATATTTCCTAAATTAGCATCACTTTACTCTCAATCTAATATGAGCCTTAACAAACCAACCACAAAGCAAACAAAGCTCACACAGATCAACTCTTACCGAAGCGTGACGATGATGTCATCACAGGGGTGGGTGTCTGCTTCATGATGATCGGCAGGCTGGACGGAAGTGGCTGACCCTGCAGCTGCAGTTTAATTAGTTTCATTGCAATAGAGAACTCCAATCTGTCCATCTTCCCATCCTTTCCTATGTCCGCCAGTGCCCTGAAAGAAAGGAAGCAGCCATTCTCATCAAACGTGGCTTACAGAGCACTAATTGCTATTACAATCCCAGCGGAGAAGACCGGTTGGCGTGTGGTGACAGAGCAGTATTATTGTGAGTTCAGATCTTTGTTATGTAACCCTATTTATTTATGAACAAGAGATTTTTTAGACATCAAACATTCTGCATCCTGCATCAGCAAATCTACATCCTGTTTGTGGATGGGCGACAGTGTTTACACCCGTAGACTAACCGCAGACAGGAAGAGGTTGCTTTTGGGAACCTCCACCCTCCAGAGAGGTATGTGGCCCACACAACTTTCATTTCACAATGCTATTGTGATGACTGCAGCCCTGTCATAAAAACATGGTTGTGTACATGCACACAAACACAAATGCTGCATATACAGTTGAAGTCAAAATTATTAGCCCTCCTGTGAATTTCTTTTCTTTTTCAAATATTTCCCAAATGATGTTTAACAGAGCAAGGATTTATTATTTCATAATATTTAATACAAAGTATTTATAATTTTAAATAACTTTATAATAATATTACAAAGTATTAATATCTTTTCTTCTGGAGAAAGTCTTATTGGTTTGATATCGGCTAGAATGAAAGAAGTTTTTAGATTTTTTAAAACCATTTTAAGGTCATATTTTTTTTCGATTGTCTACAGAACAAACCACTGCGGTGACTTGCGTAATTACCCTACCTTGCCTTATTAACCCAATTAACCTAGTTAAGCCATCAAATTGCACTTTAAGCTGAATATTAGTATCTTGAAAAAATTTATTTACTGTCATCATGGCAAAGATAAAAGAAATCAGTTATTAGAAATCAGTTATTAATATATTATGTTAGAAATGTGTTGAAAAAAAAATCTTCTTTCCGTTTAACAGAAATTGGAGAAAAAAATATACAGGGGGGCTAATAATTCAGGAGGGCTAATAATTCTGACTTCAACTGTATATGCAGTTTATAGTATGCACAAGGGGGTCAAAACATTTTATTTAAAAATGTTTTTCAAATTTAAAACAACATATTTCACTTTTAGAAAGAAATAGGAAGGGCAAGACATTTGAAGAAAAGTAGAACCGGATTAAGCGTGTACATTAAGGGTGTGTGTGTGTATGTGTACACTTACCAGATGTCTGCCAGGACTGATGTGGGAAGACCAGATTGCAGGAAGAACTTTCTTGCTTGATCTCCTAGAAAGAAATGAAACGCTAGTGATGTGCATGTATAATAGCAGAATACAGATACAGGCTATAGCATTGAAGTAGAATATTTACATTTTCAAAAGCAACCACAAAGAAAGTTATATTATGCAATAAAATAGAATAAATGTTTTTCTATTTTAGTATATTTTAAAATATTCCTCTGGTGACAAAGCTGAATTTTCAGCTCTCACTGCTCCAGTTTTCAGTGTCACATGATCCTTCAGAAATGATTCTGCTAATTTGCTTCTCAATAAATTCTTCTTATTAATATCAATGATAAAATCAGCTGTGCTAGTTAATATTTTTGAGAAAATCATTCTGTAATTACTATAAAATGCTAATTCTCATTGCAGTTATTTCAAAAACGACATTATACATGGCTTTAAAATCAATTTTGATCATTTCAAGAGACATTTTCCTATTTTCAGTTTGACACAGAAGGTTGTGTCAAACCTTTCAACACAAAGATATTTTGAAGAATGGTAGAAACTGGTAACCATTGACTTCCATAGTAGAGAAAAATATTCAATGTAAGTCAATGGTTACTGGTTTCCAACATTTTTCAAAATAAACTATTTTTAGGCTATAAAAATAACACATTTTCAATGCAAAAAAAAAAAACTTAAAAAAAAAAATCTCAATGACCTCAAACCTTCATGCTGTCTGTGCTCTTTCTTACCTGACAAATATCCCAGGGTGGGGGCCAGCGAGTCAAACTGTTTGTCATGTTTCCCCCTCTCTTCTGGAGTTATAGCCCAAATAGTAAAGCCACCTGTGATGATGAGAGAGACAGAAAATGAAAGAGATTTTTATTTTGATTATCACGTTCTGCCTTCACAAATCTCTTTCTGGATCAGCTGTTGTTTTTCCACTTTCCGGTTTTTGAAGTTCCTGCCAGTTCTCTGCAAGACGTTGTCTGTTGCTTTGACGAGAGCTGTTTGGCTTGTATAATCCAGGCATTAGAGATGTTTTACTGGAGGGAGGCTGCATGTTTTACATTTTTAATAGAATGACAGCCCCATTAATAACTCTTCGGTATTTATTGTCAAGCATGGTGTCTTTTAGAGGCAGCAGGCGAAGATCCATCAAAAATGTCAGTGTAAATGACACTTAACATGCTCAAAGTGGGTCAATCTCAACACAGCTTTCACATACAGTAAAGTGCTGAAAGCGAGCCTTTACCAGCTGCTGGCATTTTTTGGCACTGCTCTTAATAGGTTCAGACAGTGCGTCATTTGAAATATACAGATATACAGTGCATCCGGAAAGTATTCATAGCGCTTCACTTTTTCCACATTTTTTTATGTTACAGCCTTATTCCAAAATGCATTAAATTCATTTATTTCCTCAATTCTACACACAATACCCCATAATGACAATGTGAAAAAGATTTTTTTAAATTGTTGCAAATTTATTAAAAATAAAAAAACCTGAAAAATCACATGTGCATAAGTATTCACAGCCTTTGCCGTGAAGCTCTAAATTGAGCTCAGGTACTGTCACGTTCCAGGAAGAGAGAGAGAGAGAGAGATGAGATGAAGGTAAAACGTGATATTTATTCAAAATTATAATAAACAATAAGAAGGTTCAGATCAAACATCATTCATTCATTCATTCATTTTCTTTTCGGCTTAGTCCCTTTATTAATCTGGGGTCGCCACAGCGGGATGAACCGCCAACTTATCCAGCATATGTTTTACGCAGCGGATGCCCTTCCAGCTGCAACCCATCACTGGGAAACATTCATACACACTCATTCACACACATACACTACGGACAATTTTAGCTTACCCAATTCACCTATACCGCATGTCTTTGGACTTGTGGGGGAAACCGGAGCACCCGGAGGAAACCCACACGAACACGGGGAGAACATGCAAACACCACACAGAAATGCCAACTGACCCAGCCGAGGCTCGAACCAGCGACCTTCTTGCTGTGAGGCGAACGTGCTACCCACTGCGCCACCGCGTCGCCTCAAACATCATCATCACCAAAAATAACAAACATAAACAAAACATGTATAAACTTAGCTTCGGAATATAAGATGATTTCAGATGAAGGCAGGATTGAGGAATAAAGACGATTCGGATGAAGGCAGGATTGAGGAAGGGGATTGAGTCCGGTATCTAGCGAGTAGATCTGACCATGAGTGAGAGTGAGTCCCTGGTTTATATGGAAGTGAATGAAGATTGAAAACAGGTGCAGGTGGTGAACAGGAAACGGCGGGAAAACTGAACAAAAGGATCACATGATGAAAACACTTAACAGAACCCTGACATTACCCCCCCCGTACTCGCGCCTTCAACATAAAGAAAAGAAAAGGAGGGTGGGAGGGGGCCAGGGAGGAGTTTTAGGAGGAAGGAGCCAAGAAGGACGCTGGGAGATGAGGAGTTGAGGACTTGACCAGGGAGGAGTTTCAGGAGGGAGGAACCAGGAAGGAAGCTGGAGCAGGAAGACCCAGGACACAGCCAGGAGGACGGCCCAGGGCGGAGTCGATGGAGGGAGGAACCATGGAGGAGGAGTGACTGTCGACTCCAGGGCGCCGACTCAGGGAGACGCCGCTGATTGTGGTGGAGGCCAAGGAGGAGACGGAGAGCCGATGGGCGAGGATGAAGTCGAGGTTCCGGAGGGCTGAGCTGGAGTGGACGTGGACGGAAGCCCGCGGTGGAGCCAGAGTGATCGAGGACCAAGGCATAGCTGGCGGGAGGGAGGAGCTCACCAGAGCCGGCAGGATGGAGCGACGAGGCGCAGCCAGAGGAGCAGAGTCCGGAGGTGATGGCAGGGCGACGACTGACCAAGGCGGAGCCGGGGGGACGAGGGAGCCTGGTGGAGCTGGAGGGCTGACGGTCCGAGGAGGAGACGAGGGAGGAGTGAGCCAACATGGAGCCGTAGGGTCGGAGGGCCGAGGCAGAGTTCGCAGCTCGGAGACTGGAGGATCTGATGCTGAACGATCCTTTCCAGAGGGCGATGCAGACAGGCAGCACCCCAAAGCAAGCTTCTCTACTGCAGCCTGAGGGTGAGCTAGGGGGCTGGCTGACTGCCTCAACAGTGGGGCTGGCTGATTGACTGGTGACGCTTTAATAAGCACAGGAGGAGGAGAAGAGGGTGGGTTGGGTGGGATGCTACTCATGACCCTGGAGCTAACATTATCGATGATCAAGGGGGCTTGAAGACTGTCTGGAAGAAGTTGACACAGAGTTATATCATTGCTGTATGGAGACAGCGGAAGGGGTTCGACTTCGCTCCAGAAGTCAATGAGTAGCATTTCCGGAGATGTACCTTGGTGCGGGCGAAGTAGTTCATCCGCCACAGATAATGTTCCAGTGGCTTTCCCGAACACTTCCTTGAAATGTTTGACGAAGGTGGTGAGATCACTAACAATGGGATTTTCCACTTGCCACACAGTAACAGCCCAGTCCAGCGCACTGCCCGACAGCAGACCTGTGATGAACGCCGTCTTTGATTGCTCTGTCGGGAAACTTTGAGGGTCTACCTCGAAAAGCCGTGTGCATTCTTGTAGGAAGCCATCACATCTTGCCTCCTCGCCCGAATAACGTGCCGGAAAGGCCATGGGACTTCCAGAGGCAAGTGGTTAAGTGTTCTGAGAGGGTTGGAGAAATGACCAGAAGGAATCCGAAGAGGGGCGAACAGTCCTGATATTTAAATCAGAATTTTTTGGGTCAGATCTTCTGTCACGTTCCAGGAAGAGAGAGAGAGAGAGAGAGATGAGATGAAGGTAAAGCGTGATATTTATTCAAAATTATAATAAACAATAAGAAGGTTCAGATCAAACATCATCATTACCAAAAATAACAAACATAAACAAAACATGTATAAACTTAGCTTCGGAATATAAGATGATTTCGGATGAAGGCAGGATTGAGGAATAAAGACGATTCGGATGAAGGCAGGATTGAGGAAGGGGATTGAGTCTAGCGAGTAGATCTGACCATGAGTAAGAGTGAGTCCTTGGTTTATATGGAAGTGAATGAAGATTGAAAACAGGTGCAGGTGGTGAACAGGAAACGGCGGGAAAACTGAACAAAAGGATCACATGATGAAAACACTTAACAGAACCCTGACAGGTACATTCTGTTTCCACTGATCATTCTTGAGATGTTTCAGCAGCTTAATTGGAGTTCACTTGTGGTAAATTCAGTTGATTGGACATGATTTGAAAAGGCATACACCTGTCTATATAAGGTCCCAGGGTTGACAGTGCATGTCAAAGCACAAACCAAGCATGAAGACAAAGGAATTGTCTGTAGACCTCCGAGACAGGATTGTCTCGGGGCACAAGGCTAGGAAAGGTTACAGGAAAATTTCACAACCATCTGTACAGCAATCCACCAATCAGGCCTGTATGGTAGAGTGGCCAGACGGAAGCCACTCCTTAGTAAAGGGCACACAGCAGCCCGCCTGGAATTTGCCAAAAGGGATCTGAAACAAAATTCTCTGGTCTGATGAGACTAAAATTGAACTCTTTGGAGTGAATGCCAGGTGTTACGTTTGGAGAAAACCAGGCACCGCTCATCACCAGGCTAATACCATCCCTGCAGTGAAGCATGGTGGTGGCAGCATCATGCTGTGGGGATGTTTTTCAGCAGCAGGAACTGGAAGACTAGTCAGGATAGAGGGAAAGATGAATGCAGCAATGTACAGAGACATCCTGAATGAACACCTGCTCTTGACCTCAGACTGGGGCGACGGTTCATCTTCCAGGACAATGACCCAAAGCACACCGCCAAAATATCAATGGAGTGGCTTCACAACAACTCTGTGAATGTCCTTGAGTGGCCCAGCCAGAGCCCAGAGCTAAATCCTATTCCTATCTCTGGAGAGATCTGAAAATGGCTGTACACCGTCGCTTTCCATCCAACCTGATAGAGCTTGAGAGGTACTGCAAAGAGGAATGGGCAAAAATTCCCAAAGACAGGTGTGCCAAGCTCATGGCATCATATTCAAAAAGACTTGAGGCTGTAATTGCTGTCGAAGGTGCATCAATAACATATTGAGCAAAGGCTGTGAATACTTATGTACATGTGATTTTTCAGGTTTTTTATTTTTAATAAATTTGCAACAATTTCAAAAAATCTTTTTCCACATTGTCATTATGGGGTATTGTGTGTAGAATTTTGAGGAAATAAATTAATTTAATCCATTTTGGAATAAGGCTGTAACATAAAAAAATTTGGAAAAAGTGAAGCGCTATGAATACTTTCCGGATGCACTGTATATGTAGCAGCTCTGACCACAGCTGCAGTAGGCTATATATCAAATTTCCATAGTTTTTCTGTATAAGAGCTAATGCTAATTAAGCACATTTATTTATTTAAGCTATTAATTATTCATAAAAATAGTATGCCAGTGCATATAATACTAATTATGTCTCAAGAAAATGCTAATGGACCCTTTTCACATTTCCAGGTTTATCAGCAGCAGAAGTCGTCATAGTTGGGTAAACTCAGAGTGCAGTGAATGGGAGTGTACAACAAATAATTTTTTTACAATCCCATTTGCTGAAATAATAAAAGAAAAACCCCATGATGGTGTTATCAAGACATTCAGAAAAAGGAAAAAAATTGTGAGAGAATAATAACGGCAGCCAGAAGAGAGAACAACATCAAATTTACTGTCCCGCTTATAGACGCTGCATTAGAAACACCTCGCATTAGCGGTAATTAATTTTTTGCAATTTGATGCAAAGATGATATAATACATGCATAAATACATATAAATGTTCATACGTTTAAAAAAAAAATCTAAATATTAAAAACTTTCAAGGATTTAAGATTATGATGACCGTTAAACGCATCATAACAGTCTTGTGAAAAGGGTTTCTTAGTTGATGAGCGAATGGGACAAATGTTCTAACACACTTTCTTCTTTTCTTCTTCACTGTTTTGTTCTCTCTCTCTCTCTCTCTCTCTAGGGGGGACACATACACTACTTTCAGCTCTTGTTTGCTGCATTGTCAGCAGCTCTGAGATTCAGAAAAAGGCCATCATGATTAATTAAGTGCAGGTCTATAAAATAATGTAATGATTTTATACGGAATTTAACCCATTCAACAACAACAACAAAAAAAGACAGATAGATAGGCTAATCAGCCTGCACTTCAAGACAACTGAGCTGCTTTTTAATATAACAAAATAACACATTAATGACTCAAAGTACTGTAGATGCACTCAGAAATGTCTTTCCTATTTAATAAAGGCTAATCTCTAAAGAAATACATAGTCATTATATTTAAAATATATGATTCTGTGGCCACATTTACACATCAGCACAATACAAGAATACATGTGACTTATTAATACGGTTACATTCATTTATTTTTTGGTTACTTACAGGAGGGACAACCACATTTTATTTTTTTATATATAATCTGATTATATTAACAACAGTTTAGTTTTACTATTTACAGTGTGATCAAGGACTGAAACATTTGCTAATCAGGTCTCCTAACACTGAAACGTGGCAATGTCGGTGTGGGATTTAGAGAGTCTGTGTGGTGATTTTTTTTTGTGCATTTTTGATACCTTCAGGACAAAAGGTTAAACGTCAAAGTTTATTACTAATTTAGGCACATTCAGCTATTGAAGTGGCACTGTAAGTCTTTCTTTGTTTTCAAGATGTAGCATGAAGGCTTGCTTTTGTGCTTAGTTAGTATTAGTGCTTATAAAGATACACAATTATGCCAATTTGAGCCTACTAACTGAAAAATGTCATTTATAGAATTTATGTTGCATCCAAAAATACCCAAATGTTTAAAGCAAACAATATCTATTTATTAACTGTGCTTTTCCTGCTTGATTAAACTGCGAAGACGCAACCATTTCCCTAAAGTGCTTAGAGGATTAGCTTCTAAACAAATGAATGAGTACAAGGAGAAAATAAGCATGCAGACACATACACACATACAGAGAGAACATAGTCCTATAAATATTCTCACACTGCTGATATTAGCATTTATTTGAGGTGATTTAGCTTTTTGGCATCAAATATACACAATTTACTCAGAATCTAATTATTAGCATTACAAATCTGCAACCTCAGCTCTCCTACTGTTGCCACCATCCTGACGTTGCTTTCAACAGACCTGAAAATCTCTCTCTGGATTTTTTTAAAGTCAAAAATTATAGCACAAATTTTGTCCAGATTTAATTTAAACCCACATAACAAAACACAGCAAGATATTAAACAAACTCTACTGCTCGCTATTGGCTGCACTCTTTTTCTAGCTCATCAGTGAGATAAATATTTAATCAAACCATTAGTGGGAACTGACTTGAACCACAGCCGACTGCTGTCTCAATCAGCAAATCTGGTAGACATCTTTCTTAGATTTCACTTAGAAAGCACTGATGGTAATATCAAGTCTTTAGCCATACCATAAAACTGATTTACACATTTTTTTGATGGAAGAGTCATCATGTGTTCACAGTTTTTTGGTCACAGTTCTTGGTCTTGACTTTTAAGGACTATATTTTAAGACAAAACTTATCAAACATCCAAAAACAATGTTGTGTGCTGGATTAAATGGGCTTGTTGTGCAGAAAGTGTGTACCTGTAATGGTATTTCAACTTCTGAAGGGCATAAAAAAAATCTGTAAATGTGTCAAATGATATGGTATACAGTACATCAAAGTACTATGAATTACCATACTTGACTACCACTGTACTATGGTGACACCTCAGTAGATGTAAAAATTGTTTTAAAATTGTTACAGATCTTTTCTTTTATAACAATAAATAAACATCACTGCCGAAACATGAAAATTACACTTATAAAACTAAATTTAAGGTTGAGATCTAGCACAAATAGCTCCTCGTGTACATATTGGCTGAAAGAAATGGTCACAAAAAAAAATGACAATGGAAAAAAAAAAGTATATATCTTACATGTATATAAAATGTATGTATATTAAAAGATAAATGCAAGGTTTCTGAAGGAGTTTCCTTTCAAATTGTTACTAAAACGTGGTGGAGTAGGAAATCTGTTGATTGATGAATAAGAAGAGAGGTCATAACGTATATTGATATACTAAGAAGTTTTTTTCTCCGTTTTTTTTCTTGTGATTGTTGTATTTTCTGAGTGTAAATTTTAAATAAACTTAAAATATAAAAAGAAAATGAAATAGCTCCTCAAGGTTGAACAGTGAACTTTTATAAGTGTTTTTACAAAAGCACTGCACATATTTAAAAACTTCATAAGCAAAATCCTTCACGGAAGTTAAGCAAATATTAGCCTGTGCCTATATAAATAGGGAAGCAGTCATTAGCAACTTTTAGCTGGGTGTGTTTTGTACAAACACTGTGCTGAATCTAAAACGTGAACATTCTAAAATATTCTACAAGAATACCAGAACCTCTAAAGTTTTCATCATAGTGCAATTCTGTAAATGTAGGGATTCAGCACACAAGCCAAATGAGCTGACCTGAAATTATTCTCCATTGCCTCTTCCTCCTTTTTAAGGGATAGTTTACCCAAAATTAAAAATGCTCTCATTATTTACTGAGCCTAATGTTGTAGGCATGACTTTTTATTGCAGAACATAAAAGAAGATATTTAGTCTGTGCTGATGTATACAATGAACGGGGACCAGCTGTCAAGCTCCAAAAATGTCAAAACGGACCATAAAAGGATCATGAAATTAGTCTACAGCATGTTTTTTATGCACCATTTTATGCACCACATTTCTGCGATATTTTTAACATGTTAATAAAAACTACTGCAAAATGACAGTGTTTACATTAACATTACATTTTTTTCACTCTCAGTAAGTAATTCCAAAAATCATGTAGAAGGATCCTGATAGGTTAATACACAATCTCAAAAAAGAACTTTGGATTCAGAACCTTTTTTGGAGCTGTGAAATGCAATAGGGTCTTTTGCAAAATGTATGTTTCTATTAGCCGTTTTGTAGTTTTAGTGTGCGCAATTTGAATAGGACAAATGCAGCTAGCATATATTATATTACATTCATAATATAATATGTGTAAAATGATTATATTACAGTCATAACATTATAAGAGGGTATTTACATCACAGTCACCTTTCACCATACAGAAAAGGGCAGCTTGAACATTCTGCTAAGCATCTTCTTTTGTCCTCCACAAAAAAGCTTAATGGGTTTTAAAAACACACAAAGGTAAACAGTAACGGATTTAAGGATGATTCATGCCCATGGCACACTCAAAAAAAGGGCTGCGTTCTTACCATTCATGACTGCAGGTGGGATGTGAGGAATCCTCTACTCGACTGGCTGGCTAAAACTCATCTGGAGAAACAGAAAGGAAAGTGAGGAGGATTTTTACATGCAGATGAGCAACAGAGGACACACTCAGATGGGAGGAGAAAGAGGTGAAGTGAGAGAGACTGCAAACAAGTGACAAGGATTAAACCGGAAAGAAGAGAACAAGTGGAGAATAATGAGAAAGGGTTTTTTTAAAAGATGGATGAAATACACCTCTTTTCAGCCGTTCATATATTTCTTCCATTGTTTCTATCCATTTTCCTCTTATACTCAGTCGCGTTGTCTGCCATGACACACGTGTGCATGCAACAAGCCACATCCCCTGAGCACCATCACGCACTCGCACACAAACAGGATATTGATTGTGCCAGAGTGTTTCGCCTAATGCAAAAGCGATTGTTCGTCTCTGTCTTTGCTCTAAAGCTCTTTCTGGGAAAGCAGCCCTGTGTCTCGCAGCTGAATCCCGAGTCGGTGCTCCATGGGCAGATTGAATGCACACAAGCCAAACAAAAACTCTAAGCCCATTTAAACACTTGCTGGAAATATCTAGAAGTTCAGTGAGTCAGCTTCCTAGTTTAAAAAAAAATAGATATCAAAATACTGTAGATGAAATGTGGTACATTAGTGAAACAGAATATGCAGGTATACTTTTAAGACAAAGACAACATGCCAAACAGTTTAGAATTAGTAATCAATTAATAATCAATCTTTAAAGGCACAGTACATACAAAGGGTACGCACAGATATTTGCAGTATTTACTATGATTACAAACTTTGGGGCTGGTAAGATATTTTAAATGTTGCATCAGAGCAAAAGTCTGCAACCAAAACTGCATTTTTTTAAAAGGTAATGTCAAATTGAACGTTAAGCAGCCTTTACTGCAGTCTTCAGAGTCCTGTGATCATTTAAAAAGTATTTTAATATTCTGATGTGCTGCTCAAAAACTTTTCTTCTTTTTCGTTTTCATTTTCTTTGCTATTTCTTTTTGTTATTAATATAAATGTTCAAATCAACTGTGCTACCTAATTGTTTGTGTAAACAGTAATGCATTTTTTGGATTTTCTGATTAATTTAAAGATCAAACGAACATAATTTATTTGAAATATTTCAATGAATCGTATTTGATAGTCACTCATAAATGTGCTTTTCACTTTACCTAAGCTAAACTGTAAACCTGCAGAACCTGGATAGACACAGATTCTTAGTTAAAATGTCACCAGTGTGAGAAAGTTTCATGTGTTCAAACAGTAAAATAAACTTGTAGGTATTTTAGTCACAGACTAATAAAAAATGTTGTGTACAATAGAGCAGAAGGAAGCCCCACCCAATGTGAAATCTCATTGGTTCTTCTCTTAATTGAATGTGAAATTGTCATGTTGCTTAGCAATTTCACATTCAGTGTGGAAAAAAAATCACTATTGCTTTAAACGCTGATTACAGCCATTTCTTACAGTGTTTACCTTTGTAAAAACCTCCCTTCTTTATCAAGGGTTGCCACAGCGGAATTATCTGCCAACTATTACCTTTAACCTATAACCGTACCTTTAACCATTTTTGTAGATAAATATTTAAAGTGCCCCTATTATGCTATTTAAAAAGATATCTTTGTGTTGAAGGGCTTGCAACAGACTAGCATCTATCCAGAGTCTAAGAGTCTATCCAGAGTCAAAGCACACAAGTGAAAATGTGAAAGAAAAAAGTGTCAATTCATGACATGTTATATCAAATGTATTTGCACTTCTTGTTCATTTCAGCACTGACAGTAATAAGCAATCACATACGTTTCTCTTGAGCTAATGAAAACAAGGAGCAACCAGTTGCAGTCTGTGCTGAAAAAACTAAAGATTTGTTGAGTGTGCATCCTCAGTGACCAAATTCTGCACGCATGCAAATTCTCTTATCATAAACAACAAATTGTGGAGACAATGTTCTGCAAGTAAGAGGTTTATTTTGCAACTTCAGTAATTATAACTGCAGTGTTCGTGAAGAATTGCATTTATTTATTAATTTAATTATTTTTTTGTCTGGACAATAAATGCTGATGATGTTGAAAACACAAACCTGCCAAAGAGTTTGAGGGAGGGTCAAAGTACTTTTACATTACAAGTAAATGTTGTCTGCAACCAATGCAAATGTGTTACAGATCAATGTAGATCCCTTATAGAAGTGAAACTGGAATTGCTGGTGACCCATTTCGGCAATTCAGAATCGATTCTTTTTTTTAGGAGACAATACTGTAGCTTTATTTATTGTGCAGTTTGATCTTTAAAACACTGCAGACTTTTACAGTCAGTAATACACTGCTAACAAATTCCTGTAGAATATATACAGTAACTTACTAGCAACAGTTCACCAGTAAATTACTGTAAATCAATTACAGCAAAAATACTGTATTTACATTTGCAGCACCATTTATCCTGCTGCATATGTATTTACAGAATTGTATGTATATCTTTACTGTAAAATATACAGTAATTTTCACAATGCAACTTTAAAATACAGTAACATACTGCATAACTGTCAAGTTCAGGTCATACTGCAGTATTGTGTAATTTGCAAGTACAATTTACATTACACACTGCATCAAAGGATATATTTCAAAAAAAGGGGTTTTAGGGGTTATGAAAAACTAGTAATGCATTAGTTACCGAATTCTTTCAGCATCCTCTATTTCCAAATAAAGACATTGCCAAACCTAAAATACATTTAAGCATTTCAACATCAGCCTGTCTAACAGTTGCTTGAGAACCATTATCACATTCTTGATGTAAGTTCAAAATTCCATAACTTATCATTTGTTAATAAACGGAACTGACTGGAATGTTTTCAGATGAACTGGCACTGATTCAGCTGAGCAATGGGTGGAGCGGTGGTGGTGCAGCTCAGTTATTATCAACTCAGAATTTAGAGGCAAACATAACATTTTCAGTAGCACCTGCTCCGTTATGCTAGAGTGCATTAGTTTACAAATCAGCATCTCACTGCACATTACCCGTCAGCAAATTTTCCTGCGGTATTGGGAGTGTGAGAATCTACTTTTTTCAACTAATTAGTCTTCTTGCCTGCCAGTGACTCAGTAGCACAAACCTTCAGCTCATTTACTTTTATACCATTAGAGCAGTCTGACGCATTTAAAGAAGTAAAAGTCATATTATAATTTGGTTGAGATCATGCTCTGCACCAAAAATATTCCCATCTGGTGTTCTGCAGAGCTTTCTGTCCAGTAAAGTATTACTGGTAAAGCTTCTGGGCCTTAATAATAACTCATTAGGAACTAGAAACTAATATAAACTAGGTAGATGAAGATACACAAATTTAAAGTAAAACAATTGAAGTAGTTTACATTTCTTGAGTATCCCTTTAATACACTGCTAGCATACTTTGCCAATATGCTTCTACCATACATGTTAACAAGTTGCTAGCATGATTTAACTGATTGTTAGCATGACATTACTAGCATGTTAACTAGTTGCTAGCATGACTTTAATCATGCTATAAACTGATTAGTAAAGTATTAAGTGGACACTGCTAAGTACTGTTAAAAAGACATTCTATTAAAAAGTCAACTTAAAATCTTCATTCATGATTGTAAGCATGTTTATACTGCTAACGCATTTCTCTATACTAGCATATTTTATTAACATGTTAATACAATTCTAACATGCTTAAACATTGCTAAAATAACAGCATATTGCTAATATGTTTCTAGCTTGTTGCTAGCATAGTTTATCTCATTGCTAGCTGGATTTTACACATTGCTAGAGGTACAAAAGTCATTCAAAAATAAACTATTGACTAAAAACCTTCATAGGTCTAGCTTTGGAATTCTCTTTCCAATCTTGTAATATAATCTTGACATTTTCTCAGACGTTGGTCAGACATTGTTAAAGTTTAAGTTTATCTTCCATCAAGTGCATGACAATTTCAGTTATTTTTCTTTCATTTATCATTGACAAAAACAAGACTTTCACACTGCATAATGCTTTTCATATTTTTTGTCTGCTTAGCACAACAATCTTAATCTACACTGCCTCAAACAGCTTTGCCAGTCCACATTTACAAAATAGCACTGCATAATTGCATTTCACTGTGTTGTGCCGGCTCCCAGGAGAGTCGGATCTCTTTAATAGCATTGACTGCTGGATTATCAAAGCTTTTATGTGAAAATTACATTTTAGATAGCTCATGATTTCCAACTGTTACAATAGTATCATACAGTACCTTTATTACCTCTTCACCAGCAAGCTGCAAATGCAATAACAGAAAGCTACTAAGGTGTAAACCTACCAAACAAATAAAGCAAAACATCGCAACACACATTTTACTCCTTTTCCTAAAGTGTCACTCTCTTATTACCATAATAAATTATGACCTGAGTTCCTGCTCGAGGTTCTTTCCCAATCCTTTGCCACTCTCATCTACCATTACTTTTTGTCTAAACTATCCTATCTAAATTATAATGTGAATGAAAGAGAGAGCTATCATCAGTTTTGCATTAATGACTACTGTGTGCTTCAGGAAAGACCTTATGATTCATGAACAGCACAGTATCATTTATTTCTGCAGACTACAGAGGTTAACAGTATCATTACAGTGTATTTGCAGGGACCAGATATAAAGGCCTCTGTTCATTCAGTTTTATGTCAAATCAAAGGTTTATATTTAACCATAACTCCATCCACCACATGTGAAATGATTGTTAAAATCATTTATTATTAAAAGAATTATAATAAAAAGAAGGTATACCCTTATATTGTGTTATGGGTCACTTTTTT
>CAIGQV010018299.1:6978261-6992905 GCA_903798115.1 Danio jaintianensis | reverse complement strand
GAGAACATGCAAACTCCACACAGAAATGCCAACTGACCCAGCCGAGGTTCGAACCAGCGACCTTCTTGCTGTGAGGCGAACGTGCTACCCACTGCGCCACCGCGTCGCCCCTATGTCATATTATCAGTAGGCTAATGTTTTAGCAATTTTTGGCCGAAGCTGGTTTTGCTAGGGGCTAATTTGCTAAAGGGAGAATGCTAATTCTCCATTGGTTGTTCCTCAGGGTTTTTGGAGTAAGTAAAATTCTGTGGTTGATGTTTTTGTTAGTATGGATGTCAATGGCTATCAGTTCTTTATTCTTCAAAATATCTTGTTTTGTGCTAAACAGAGAAAATAAACTCATCACATTTTGGAACCACTTGTGGGTGAGTAAATTTTGAGTACATTTCGTGTTTTGGGTGAACTATGAACTTGAAAACACTGTTTGCTTAAAAAAAAAAAAGTAAGCTGCTAAGATGTTGCTAAATAAGAATGACAGATGTTGTGATTCATCATGAACTAAAACAATGTTGTGGTACTTGTCCTTTATTTTGAAAGAAACAACTGACTATTTTAAACCACAGTGTGGCTTCAAAATTGAGGTTGAGGTACATTTTGTGTAATTTGTGTTGTAGAGTAAATTGTGAATGATTCATTGTTAATTATTTTTGTCCAAAACCGATAACAAAACAGCTTTTTTATGTTGGTTGTATGTATCTTGACTGTTCATAAATTGAGCAAACCTTCTGTTAAAGATTACACAAATTCTTATCAATAGGGCTAAACAAAGTAAAAGCACATGTGAGATAAATTATTTTTTTTTTTTTAAATACATTTACTAAAGCATCCATGTCATTTCAATTTGATTCTACAAGTTTTTAAGCTCTTTTATCTTGATTGTGTTTTCCGGAACTCATACCTGAACACTCAAGCATAACAACTGCAATTCTATATGAATTACTACATGAATAAAATATGAGATGAGCAACAAACCAAGATCACCGCATTGAGTAATGCCACAGAATTAGAGCTGTTCTAATAAATAGTCCTAATAAGTCCTAATAAAGTAACTAATTCATTTTTTATGGAAAACGTTGACTACATTTTTTTCTAGCTTGTATATATGTATAGGTATCTTTTCTTTTTGCCAAATGAAGGAGCCCTTTCACACCAAAACATTTTATGAATAAACCTCAGACTGACCGAAATTTGAAGGGATAAAATTTGAAGGCACAAGGAAGCTGTAAATGCGCATGTTCCCATTAAGTATATAACTACAGCAAATTATGTTTACATATTGCACACAATATCATTGTGTTATACATAATAAAAAAACAGTACACATAATATAATGTAAATACAAACTCTTATTTTGGATATTACAAATCACAATGAATCATTTGGAAGCACTATTTAAAAGTTACTTTATTACTTACTTGAAATCTAATCTGATTGCATAATTTGCATTACTTGCGTTTTATTACCTACAACACGGGTCACTAGTCCTCAAAGTGCACATTTTTAAACCGTAATAAGGGGCGGAGAACTGCAGCAAAAGATATCTTTCACCTTTTTTTCACCAACACAAGCAAGTGTTTATCTAGCGGAGTTACACAAGCAGTGCTGGCACTACAGCATAGCACGCTTTTTCTCACAGTTCACAGCATGTGTGTCTGTATAAACAGTAGCACAGAAGGCAGGAGCCACGTTCTCTTAAAGGTGCACATTCAAGGAGCCGCTTGTCTTCTCCACTGCACTTCACTTCACTCAGGTCCACCATCCAGCCTGAACGTATTGTCTAAGTTGAAAGAAGCACATCCATCAATCTATTTATCTCCTCAACAGAGAAGCACTGAAAAAAACCTCTCTGTCTTTTTACATTTGAAGGTGAACAAGAAGAGCGGTGAAGTTTTGTCAGTGTGGTGCTGTAACATTGATATTCACGGTACAAGATTGGATGACGGACAGCAAGAGAATTTGACTCTCCCTGATTTTATTATATTAAAGAGTGTATTGAGGACACAGGGTCCCACACACACGCACAATTTCATTTTTAACCTCCCTTCTTTATCCCCTTCTCTTTATATCTCACTGGTAAAATCTCTCTCACACATACACACACTGTTGGTATTTAGGGCAGCCAACATCCTCTAGTAGGAAGCAATCCTCTGTGTGTGACATATAAGGCATATTTCTGGGGCACTCCACCCTGTTCCCACTGGGAGATTTGTGCACACACACACACCAGTGCAGAACATGGGTGGTTGGCATTTGAGAGTGAAAAAATTACCGAATTCAAACTCAAATAGAAAGCATGTCATGTCAACTGTCCACATGCACACTTGCACAGCTCTCTGGGTGAGTTGCTTATAAAGTCAAGCCATTCACAATGTTTAAATAATGTTTAAGTGCATGACTATTACCACTATTAGCCTTCCAGGAAATTACATTATCTGCATAGATTATGTACGCATAAAAGGCTACTGAAGACTCTAAAAGACAGAATTCAACAGTTGTGAGAAATTCATTTTAAACAATAACTGACAAACTTTCAAAGACAAGCCTGCTCAAAAGTTGTTAATGCTTTGGTTGAAGCCATGTGATTGTATGAATTCAACTTAATTTTAAAACAATTGTGTTTAAAAGCAGAATTTGAGCAGAAAAAACTACATTAGCCATGATGCTGCACAGAAATCCCACCAATCAGAGAGCTGCAGCGTGCAAAGACATTGACACTTTCAAAACCAAATAACCAGATTGTATTAAAAGTCATGTCTGTCTACAAATTAACAAGCCCTGACAATTAATGTTGACACCTTGACATGTTTCACAGTTGAGAGTTTATCACAGTGCCAACAAGAAAAAAAAGAAAAGAAACGATATTTAGCATATTTCTCCTGACCAGACTCATCTTTTCCTCGCACAGGTTATTTACTACTGTGACTGGCCCATACCCCACATACTGAGAAGATGCAAGAGCCGAAACAGATTGTAGCCTCTGTGCTTTGATTAACAGCGCTGGCCTTGGGGGGAGAGAGATGAGAATATATGGCAGTTGGCACACACTACATAACCTACTTCTACAAAAGTCTGCGAATCTAAAAAAACTTCAAAGGAAAGAACCTGGGTCACACTTTACATTACGGTCCTCCTGTTACTGTATAATTTTATAAGCTCTGAGTGATACTAATCGACAATTTAATTGGATTAGTGTTAGTTCTTTGTCGTAATTAGATGTCAAATTTATGTTGGACTTCTTGATCTAAAATAGGTAACACTTTACAATACGGTACCATTTTTCTGAATCAGTTCAATATATCAGCAATGAAAAATACTTTCAGATAAATCACTAATTAATCTTAGCAACTGTTTAATTTAACATTAATCTGTTATTGAAATCAAACGTTATATCTGATAATATTAAATGCTACACTGAACATGATCAACTTTTGAATTTTTATGAACTACATTAAAAAAAGGTGACCGTAAAATATTTGTTTTAGATTATCACATATATTTGAAGACTGCACATCACTGATAACAATAATTGCATGCACTCAATATGTTTACCATTAATGGAAAAGCACTTTCATTATTATTCATTTACGTTAGATAATGCATGGGACTATTTTGTAAAGTGTTACCCTGATAGTTAAGATGGTTAAGATCATCTGTATTATTTGAACATTAAAAGGTGAAAATCTGTCAAAATCAGCATAACAAAATTTTCTGTGTCAAAATGAAAATTATTCACCAGCTTCAAATATTTTAGCAAAAGACATGAATGCAACTAATTAATTATACTTTGGATATAAGATTCAGATGTCTGTGATATTTTATCATAACTGGCTTGACATTTATTTAAAGTGTGAGTGGGTTTGTTGGGATTTAGAATAACAATACCTAAGCTGATCTGAACTTTGGACATTAAATACATAAAACAAATAACATGAAAAATAAATGATATAATAGGAGCACAATTATGTCAGGAGAAATCAATTTCCTGGCTTATTTTTAAAACATGACTTTGAGAAAGAAATTTAATATTTTAAAGGGGATTTTAAAGTTGAAAACCTGTGCCTTTCATCGGAAGAATAAAATAAACAACCAAACCCACATGCAGTGGAGAGAAAACACCAGTTAAGAAAGCATCTGGTCATGGCAATATGGATATGTTTGCACAAACTCAACCAAAAATCAACCAAATCAATCAAAATCATGTCGACGGTTACAGTGATTTCAATTACACTGTCATGAATATAATATATAATTCTTTTTTTTTTTTTATTCAGCATGAAATACTAACATTACTGTACAGAATGGTTTTTTTCCATATGCTTATATAGATTCGCTTAATGTCTCACTGAATGGATGAGAGGTTCACAGAAGTGTGCGATAAACATCACATGATTTTCCAGGAAAAACATCCCAAGCTCTCTACATAAAATTCAATCTACAGGCTTTTATAAACAACCTAAGAGATCAGGGCAAGTCAGATTTGTAATGTTTCCTTATAAAATGATTACACTTTGATAATAAAAATGTGCTTAATACATGTACATTCTTTCAAGCAGAATCAGCCAATATCTGAATGAAACTAATATATATATATATATATATATATATAGAGTTAGTTCACCCAAAACAGAAAATTCTTTCATCATTTACTCATTAAGCAACTATTCACTTCCATAGTATTTGTTTTTCCTATGGCAGTCGATGGTTGCAGGTTTTCAGCTTCAAAATATCTTCTTTTGTGTTCAACAGAATAAAGAAACTCAAAGTGTTTGGAACCACTTGAAAACAGTGAGACTATTTTAATTTTTGGGTTAACTATCCCAACATAGTCCCAACTTATAGATATTTTTCCAATTTCTTACATGTAACATGAACCCTGTCGATTAAAAGCGTTAATTTAGTCAACGAATGAACAAACGGTCACCAAAACAAGTGCATGAGGGAGACAGGTGCACTAGTGGGACAGGTGTGTTGCATCTCTGACGACACCTTCCACGTCCCGCAGGGAAACACTTAGAACGATCCAGCTCTTATATTTCAGGTTATTATGAAGCTTAAACCGGATTGAGTTCCTCTCTAAGTTCACAACCTGCACAACAAGTTTGTCCGTTATATGACTGAAATCAATGAGAGCGAATCCGCTCATTCTCCAGCAACCTTCCGTGCTTTTTTTTTCTCCGAAACTGCGCTTTTTTCCCTCTCGGATAAAATGATTAAGCTTTTAAAAACTGCTCGTTAAACATGAATCATGTGATTTGCAGATATTAACAATAGGCACCGGCATCCTTATTGTAAGCATCACAATAGAATAACCTACAAGGAACAGCAAAAGATAAACACTTACCGTGCGCGTACGGCGAAAGAGAAAGACCGAGTGCTATTGTGATTTGAGCGTAACCGGAAATATCCGCGGATAACGGAGGACGTGCGGTTGTTGAGGTTTCCAGGTGAAAGATCGGCTGTACCTGCTCTCTCACTCACTGCAGATCGCGGACTGCGGCGTCGCTTCACTCTCCACAAGTGATAGGGCTGACGTCACTCTCATAACAGCAGGATGGGCGGAGCTCCGTAGCGCTGCACAGATGTGCTCGAGGATTAGCGCGCGCAGATCCAGAAGATGAGCTCCGCAAAATATAATGTCAGGAAAATAATGTGACATGCTCGCTCTGTGTGGGATTATACTTATCTAGCAGAGAGGCTGAATTGAAATATTAGGAAATGAGAAGTCACTGATGTGGAAGTCTGTGCAGTGTGCACTGTTTTAGTTTGGAAAGTTAAAATACGACAGACTGGTTAGAGAAATGTTCAGTCAGATTTAAGGTTGAATTTTATAAGTAAACAACTTGCTGATAAAACATACATTACCATCATAACTATGTCTGCTGGACGGGTTGTGGTGAGACTTTGGTCCCCAGAACCACTCTAAAAGCATCTTAGGCTGGTTTAAGGTTTAGTAGTCGTTAATAGTTGTTGATCTCTGTACATATAAATAACTGGAAGCTGTGTTAACCTAAGTGTAATGACAAGAAGTTAAATGGATAGTTCATCGAAACGAAAACGTACTCACTATTTACTCCCATAGTATAGACTTGGAACCTGCAGTGTAAGTCAGTGGTTACCGGTTTCCAGCTTTTCTTCATAGTATCTTCCTTTGTATTCAACAGAAGAAAGCAAGTAAAAAAAGATTTGGAACAAGTAAAGGGTGAGTAAATGGTAACAAAATTTTCACTTTTGGGTGAAAAAATAAATAAATAAAAAATAAAATCTCCTCAACTTAAGTGTAGGACCGACAAGAAAAAATAGAATTTGCTGTTAATTTACTCACCCTCAGGCCATTCAAGAACATTAAATGGAATAGTTCACCTCTCAGAATCAGTACATTCTGTCATTATTTACTCATCCTTGGCTTGTTCCAAACCATTTTTTCCCCAGTTGTTTGGAAACCGGTATACATACACAGTAGGAAAAACAAATACTATGTAGTCAATGGTTACCAGCTTCCAACATTCTTCAAAACTTCTTCTGTGTTGAAAAGAGCAAAAAAAAAAAACAAAAAAAAAAAGGATGAATAAATGAAAACAGAATTTACATTTTTGGGTGAACTATCACTTTAAGAGACATTATTACTCCAATCCTTTTATTACTCCTAGAATTATAATTTCTTATTTTCACCATCAATGTTGAGATCAAATATCATTACTGTCGATTCTAATGGATGTATTATATTTTTTTTGCAAAATAATCATTTTAACCATTCTAAAAACAACCACAAATATGATCTTACTGTGATCTGACTAAGAACAACTCAATCTCATCAGCCTCAGGATTAACAGTTTAGATTTTATTTATTATTTATTCAGATATTAATTTGCATGTATTGGTGTTCTCTGCGGCCCTCTATTGATCAGACTAAATGAAGTAAAACCACAGAGAAATGCATTTTGATGACACTAATGGCACTAAAAAAACATTAGCACAGAACGATTGCTATTAATTTAATTGATTGTGGCCATTTGTAGCTAAGCATCAGCAGCTGAGCAGGTGATAAAAAGGTCATTCAGACACACATGAAAAGCTCCAAAAACATTTCCTCCCAAAGTTACATATCTCCAAGTATCTCCAGAATCCTTTTGGAGGCACACCACAAACCTAGATGAGCATGTCTCAGATCTGTTCAGCATCTTAAAAGTGGTCATCTGAGCCTCATGTCCATTCACAGGGATGGTCTCTGTCCAGACTGGCGGTGGTCTCTATGGAAAGTTTATTTTTTGAGATTTTCCTCCACCTCCTTAAGGATCTTCTTCTCTAGACTGGATGTGTCGTACTCCTTCAGCATATCATACTCTCTCCATGGTTCTGCCCACTTCTGCGCATGCTCTATCTGCTCTGGAGTCAAATACAGGTCAAAGCGGATACCCTTAATGTCAAACTTGGGTCGCTCCCAACGTTTAGACCATGGCTTTGGCTTCATTTTTACTTTTAACTACAAAACAATAGAGAAACACACAAGAAATCTTTTACATTTGATGGCTGAACACTGTAAGCGTACAATGTAACATTACTGAACATCACAGATAAAGATGTTTAGCTGAAATGTCCCACCGGATTGACTGGGACATCTTTTGTGAGCTCAAAATGGACTGGTTGCATGTCAAAGTCGAAGGTGCTGTATTCAGGCAGAGCGTCTCTCAAGTACATGAGATTGTCATCCAGTCTCTTTTCCAGCTTCAACACTTCAATCTTACGCATACGTGGACTGTACAGCTCATAGCATATCTCCACTCCTACAGTGAATAAAAACCTATTAATTGCAAATCCCTGACTAAATGGTAACAAAAGTCAAATGCACTAGAGGTGTAATGACATGAAAAATTCTAAATTCAAATCAAGATTATAAATCACCAAAATTATCAGTTATAAAATATTACCATGGTTTTGTTCAAATGACCTGAAAGCATTCAAAAAATACACACACACACACAAACTTAAGGCATTCCACCAAGTGTAAACATAGCATCCTGCATTTTGGATTTGTTTATGTTTTCATTACTTCATGTACATAGGTTTTTTGTGCTTTTATAGGTATATATAGGCTCATATTAGAACAGCTTGGGTGCCAAAGCAGCTTACACTTTGTTTTTAATAATATTTATTTATTTTTATTTTATGGTGAGCTTTGCTGTGACATGAATTTCTCTTTGGGATTAAAAAAAACTTAAATAACTACTCTGTGTTTACCATATGCAAGTTCTCCACAGAAATGCAGTATTCAATATTGTAAAGTTAAATTACTGGTAAATTAATAATTGATCAAAATTTATAGTCAACAATCTACAACTATATTGATTCGATGCTTCAGAACATATAGGCTGCATTTGAAAGCAGGATGCATTCCAAGATAGGAAACCATGAAGGCGCGTCCGAATGCTAATCTAGCACCACTTCCTGTCTGCTGAGATTCCTTCATCTGACTGCACTCAGTGGTCATTCTGTGTGTAAATTTGAAAACATTTTTGACCAACCTTTCCCACTTTTGATGTAATTTCTAGCGAGAAGTTAGTGTTGTGTAATTTAAATAATAAAAGTAATCACTAAAGCTTTCTCTATTTTGTTGTACATGATTAAAATATTATGCTGCCTTAGCAGGCTGTCCATAACTAAGCTTTCAGACACAGCCATAATGAAATGAAACTGAAATTAAAGATAGTTTTGTTTTGTTTTTTTACCCTGCCCATCGATGATATTCCTAAGTATGAAAGTAGCACCCAATCCTTTTCCAGAGCGCTGAGCGCAGATTCCAACAAAGCGGTTCAGGTTCCCGCTCACATAAGGATCTGTCATGGTCACTGCTAAAATGCTGCCTACATGAAACAGTAAAGAGAAACACTGTATATAAAGGAGGAACAGAGAAGATAGATTTTTTTTATCTGTATTTCTTTCTAGCAGCACATATAGTGTTACAGTCGTCTGCATTTCTTACCAACGTAAAACTCTGGAATCTTGAAAACATTCCTCCTCTGTATCATATCTTTCCGTTCCATATAAAACTTGATTTGGTCTGTGCGCTGGCGAGGAGGGATGAACTCTGGACTTAAAACCCTAAAAAAAAATGTATGCACATTGAAACATGCTATTCACATGTGGTTCAGTTTTAATGTAAAAAGGTGAAAGGTAAGACCCAAGTAGCTAAACGTGGTAATGAAAATTGTTTCATGATAGATTACAAAACTAATTGAGTAATATCCATAAGAGGCAACATTTGCATATTTTAAAATTAATATTATATTGATTAAATGACTAAATAAAAATGCATATTAACGCAAGTAATGCGTCTAATGTTTCACTTAACTGAACAGAAATCATTTTATTTTACTTTAAATAAAAGTAAAAATATGGGTAAGATAAGTTTTCATTGCTAGTCAGAGCAACAGAAATACTTATGTAAAAACAAAACAACATACTTATTCTGAGCTGTATGTATTATAAGTATTGTGAAAAAAATGTGATCATACTAAATTTTACTGTATTTTAAACCATAAAAAACAAAGTGGCAAAGTATGAAGATTTAAAATTGCATTGAATTAGTACTATTTTGTCATACTATAAGTCATCAAGAAAGTATTGTTCTTAAACACTGAGGTAAAGTTGGTTTTATATTCGGACATTTGTTCAGTGCCAACTTGTGACACGGTCCCTATATAGTTTACCATGGTACTTTTAATATTCGGTGTGAAATCGCACGTAAGAAAGACTTCAAAACAACATTAGCACTATTTCATTGACTGTGAACAATGTTATACTTTGATAGTCTTTGGGTAATAATATGACTTCCCTATTTAAAATTTGCTAAGAATACTTTTCTGAAATTATATTAAGAAGGTGAAAGTCTGAATTACATTGTGTGCGATTACAAATCCAACTTTACCTCATTTTCTTAAAACACATCTGACAAGATTGTTTTGTTACATACTAATTGTACTACTAAACGACATTTTAGTGTCTGTCATGTTCCAATTTCTAATGAACCTGTGTTACCTAAAGAAGCAGGCTGGTGCAAAATAAAACATAACCATATCCACCTAATCAACACAATTTTACATACCGTCGGATTGATGCCTCTTCTTGTGCTTTGAAAACGGGTTTGGTCGGAGGGGTGAATTTTGGAGGTCCACCTGACGCGTGCCTCATTACAGACGTCGACAGAAACTCTAGACATAAAAATAGAATGTTTTATGTAAAAATTATTTTAGGTATCAGGCATAGACAACTATCTGTACTCGACCACGGAGTTGGTGGTGGTTTTAAGTATCGCGTCTTTAGCATTCTTATATTATTATAAACCAACATGGACTTTGCAATGGGTAATAGTAACATACTCTCATTTTGAGGCAGATTCCTTAAAATTCGTAATAAGCCCATCATTTCTCTCCCCCTCCTTGTGCACGCCGCCATGTTTGACCTCTGACAGAGGAGCGTGAGCATGAAACAATCCGATTGGCTGTCTAGCCTCAATAAAGAAGAATGTGAATGGCTGGATGAAGGGAAAACCGAAATACAGTATAAGTTTACTGCGTGTGACTAACTAAGAATTATTACATTGTTTACATATAATTGTTGTTTTTTTGTATTCATCAATCATATATATATTTAATTTTTTAGCACATGTATTAACTTGTAATAAAATATGTATTCTTCATTTTAATGTAATTGGTTCAAAATTATTAAATATTTTGGATTAATTATTTGAATGTTATTTAATTACATTGTTATCTTGATTATTTTCAAATGTTTTTCTTTTATACTAATATGAGTTTATTTATCTTAATAAATTGTTTGATTATTTATCTCAATCTCAATTTTTAAACAGTTTTTATTCATTCAGTTACTTAAATTTTTTTAAGTATTTTTACACTTATGCTTTTTTCCCCAAAACTTTCCACGTGGCGTCTAGCACCGACCACATCAGATTCAGTTTTTTAAAGTATATTTAAAAGTTAACGTTCTGCATTACACAGACAACAATGTCTGTGAAATGATAGCAGCGGTGTAAATTAATCAAATACATTTTAGGGATGACTGATGAAACTTGAGCTGTGCGCATGCGCCGAGGGGCTGCTCCTTTGTGGCGGAAGGTTCGTGCTTAGCCCGCAGACGCACGTGGATCAGTGTGTCGTGTCTGCGGTGGTCAACAACATCATCACAGAGTGGACTATCTAACACTGACGAGTCTACCAGCGGACTGATCCAGCCACAGAGAAGTAAGGTACTTGCTTACTAACTTTAACCATTAAACCTCTAAACTTATTTGGTTTGCTAAGTTACTAGTACCGTATTTATTTTTAAGTTGCTGTAATATAATATGCACCGAAAAATTTGTAACTAATTCGCAGGCTGTACATCGTCCTCACTAATAATAAAGATTATTATAGAATGCATACGAGTGTTTGTGTTATTACTCCTGTTTTCGAGTGATTAGAATGAAGTTGCCCTTATTTCTTTAACTAAATTGGTGACCCCTGACTAGGTTGTTTTTGCCTGCCTTTTGATGCAACCCAAACTATTAGTTTGACCTCTGGCTTAGTTCATCTGTTGATACCTCATTCCCTATAGAAGTCAGCGATTGTAAGTCTCTTTGGATGAAAGCATCTGATAATTACTAAAATTGTAAATCTAAATAACAATACTTCTTTCTTTTTTTTTTGAAAAGTCAACTCGTATTTTATTCAATATTTAGCCAGTGCACACACATCCCTGTTATAAGTGTACAGTATGCACAGTGAAAAACATTGCTGCACATTAAATGGATGCTCTCTCAGTTTTCCTTTCAGGATTATGACTGTCGTGCACTTCTACAGGACAGAGGAGACCGGAGAGGCTCGGGTCATAAGACGGATCGCACAGCTGTATCCAGATGTCATTATAGCAACAGAGCTTTGCTACAATGTAGAGCTGGATGGTATGAGAATATCATATAAAAATGGAAAAACTATTGTGACTCTGTCGAGACAGTTGTATTTAAATAGTGTTTATGCAATATAGATCATCTTAAGTTATTCCGCTTAATTCTTATTAGTAATTAAGTTCAGTAGTTATGAATCAGATTCTGCTTTAAGCTGCACTGAATAATGTAATAGTGTTGTTATACAGTGTAAGTCAGTTCTGTGTTGATACAGTTCAATTTAATACGAGGGTCAAAGTTGTAGAGTTTGCCGAAAATGAAACAAAAAAAGCAGCTCAGATAACATTTGTCATTTTCCAGTTCAGTTTAGCAATATTTACTAAAAATGCTGTCTCACAAAATCCTTGATGAGAGTGGAAGCTCTGTGGATGATCTACTAACACTGACTGCACAAAATAAACTTGAGTGGAGAATGTATTTTTTAAAACACGTTCTTGACAATTTTCTGCATTTCTTTTCCTTTAGCAACTATCACAGCATTTCAAGTGCAAAATAAGTTGGAACATACTTTTTAGGGGCATTAAATATTGACATAAATGGCAAATAAATTGACTGAAGTAAACCTAAGTAAATCACATTGCAAAATTCAATGAAACACTCAACTTTTCCGTCTGAAACAAAAACTCTTAGAAATGCATGTGTAGTAAGGCCAATCACATAAAAAACTGTTTATATGATACTTTGTCTCTCTCTCTCTCTTCGTCTTTGTCATCATCATCATCATCTGTTTCTCTCTTAGGGCCCGATTGTTTAAGTGTAGCGCAAAAAGACATCTTGCGCTGGTTGTTTAGTCCACCATATTCTGTCGATTTGTTAGAGGATCCCACTCTAAAAGCAGAAGATGGAGCAAGACTGGTGGAGATTGGACCCAGGTAACCTCTTATCGTCATGCTATGTCAATAAAAAATTTGATACAACCTAAATCGCAATAATATCTTGAACACTGTAGGTTGAACTTCTCCACTGCTTGGTCCACCAATGCAGTGTCCATCTGCCAAAGTGCAGGTCTGAGTCGGGTGACGAGAGTCGAGCTCTCCCGCAGGCATCTCATCAAGGTCAGGAGAACAGCTTTAAAAAGCCTTACATTGCAGGTGTTTTCCCCTCATTTTGATTAAAAGCTCTCTTTTCTTCATCCCCATCTAGCCCCAGGAAGGATGCAAAGTTGGGATGAAGGATGGAGAGATGGAGAGTCTGATTTCCTGCTTGTATGACAGTATGACTGAATGCATTTACGCTCAGCCAATCACATCGTTCGCAGTTGATATTCAGCCACAGGATGTGTTTGAGGTGGACATTCTGGGAAAAGGGCGTGCTGCTTTGGAAAAGGCCAATGATGAACTTGGTAAGACGTGTTTGGAGTCTGAATCGCTTTTGGACTCACAAAAAATTAATAACGAT
This sequence comes from Danio jaintianensis, assembly GCA_903798115.1. Classification (NCBI taxonomy): domain Eukaryota; kingdom Metazoa; phylum Chordata; class Actinopteri; order Cypriniformes; family Danionidae; genus Danio; species Danio jaintianensis. The sequence goes on along the minus strand of CAIGQV010018299.1, from coordinate 6,979,551 downwards.
AAGGCTGATAACTCGATAATGATAATAATATGCTTTTTATGACAAAGTTGCTTTGTCTACCATGGTGTTAAGAATTGAGAGGCATATAAATCGGCTGGGTTTTTGTTGGGTCCAAATGCTTTATTCTGTGTCCAAATGCTCAGACTACATGCGGTGGCTCAATAAAATGGACTAATAAACGCTTGAAGAGTGCTGTAATAATTTTGAAAATAATAATCGGCATATATACATTCCTGCCTAATATCAGATGGCCAGAGTGATTTTTTGTTAATATAAATTGTTAAAATATTGGTGTCTATGATGCATCAAGTCCAGAGACTGTAGTGTACACCATGGTTTTGTAATAGATTCACTTTAATGTTGCTATGACAAAAAAAAAGTGGTCGTAGATAATTTTATAAATCCAAATGAGAAGCAGCTTGGACCCAGAAACATTCATACATTCATCACGACTGAACAAGTAGATAACATTCAGCACCATCTGAATGGGCAAACAATAGAAACTAACAGTTAACTAGGAGTTTAATCACAATTTTTCCATCATTATAGAGTACAAGTACAATTATATAAAAATAACAATAGTGTGACTACTTGAAAACTGTATTAATACTTCGAGAGTAATAGGAGATTCAATCAGCTGCATCAGAAATGCACGTGCAGGCAGTGCTCAGTGATGAGATCTGCAAGTCTTTCGACAAATAATGGACCAGTATTTTAAGGTCACATGACAGTTAACATGATTAGGAGTTGTGTACATGTCACAAGATAAGTGGAGCCGAGTTGATTAGATCACGAGTTGTGTGAAGAGAGAGAATGAATGATGTATAAGAGACAAAGTAAACAAGTGGGTTACGCTAAAACAGAGATTAGTGATGGCCTGCTGGGTTTTAAATAATCATGTGAAATTGATTTCTAGCCAACTCTGAGCCTAACAGTCCATGAAAATGTAAAGGTATTTCTGTTTTTGGCCATATGATAGTTTTTAGGTGAAGAATTGTTTCTTTTAGAAAATTTGGAAATATGGTGCCTGTTCACTATAATGGTTCTGGTTCTCAAGCCAATGTGTTGCCAAAATGTGTTTTTTAGTGAGATTAAGAATGATCCAGACACTACTCCAACAGCCATCTATCTAAAAACCTTCATGAAAAAAGTATAATCAAAACTTGAAGATGTGTTTGAATGATAGAGGCCGCTTTAAGCCAATTTTCAATTCACGCATTCTTGTTTTGTGTCGTCAATCTGGCAACCCCGCATACCCAGTTCAGTCACTAGCTTTTAGTAATACACATT
>CAIGQV010018299.1:6966021-6978251 GCA_903798115.1 Danio jaintianensis | reverse complement strand
AGCAAATAGTGAGTACATTTTCATTTTGAGTGAACTGTCCCTTTAAAGACACTGTTATTTATATAGGTAACGTGTTAAAGGAACTGAGTGAACCTGCTGGTGCCGTTATCTATACTGGCAAGTTTAAGGTGAGATATAGATTTATCAGAACATCAGAATCATGGTTTTTTTTTTCTATACCACAGTGTTTCACATACATATTTCACCCTAATGCTCAGAGAGGAGACCCCACCCTCAGTGTTTTGGAGCTGTGGGGGGCAGAGTATCAGGAGAGCAATGCTCTGTTGCTCCACCCCTCTGACCGAAGCTTCCTGGAGAGGGTGTGTCAGAGGGAGAAATGCCCTGTCGACTTTGTGGGAAAGATAACTGGTGACGGCAAGGTGAGTCACACTGTATGTGTCTTTTTGTTGTGTTTTGGGGGGGATGCTTCTTAACGCTTTGTAATTTATATATTGCTGTATAGATCGTGCTGGTTGACGACTTGCGTAAACAGAATGATGGGCTTGATGGTGGACGAAACCCTGTGGACCTGGAGCTAGATTGGGTCCTAGGAAAGATGCCACAAAAGGTGCAAAAAATATTTATTTTGATGATCACATTGACATGGTCTACATTTACTCAAAACATCCAAAATGGATAGTTTGAATAATATTTTGCTGTTAATTTACTCCTAATGCATGGGTCTCAGCATGGGTCTCAGACTCAATTCCTGGAGGGCCGCAGCTCTGCACAGTTTTGCGCCAACACAGCTGATACAAATAATCGAGGTGATCAAAAGAGTCTTGAACACCTTGATTAGTTGCATAAACTGTGTTTGATTAGGGTGGGAGCAAAACTGTGCAGAGCTGCAGCTCCAGGAATTGAGTTTGAGACCTATGATCTAGAGTCACAGGTAATAATTTTTATTTTCCTATATGTGTATTTGTTTTTACTATTAAAGTGCCGATAGCCACTTTCATCAAAGTTTTTTTAAGTCACCTACATCTTGAATGAATAAATTTCACTGCTAATTTTCATTTTTGGGTAACCAATCCCAGGAAGAGCAATGTTTACAAATAAATTAGTAGTTGTAGTAGAGTGAACCTGAATTTTATGGTAAGAATATATCATAATAGCATTAATTATTTTATCAAGTTATGCTTGTTTGGTTGTTGTTGCTTTTTTGTTTTTTTTTATCACTTTCCGCTCAGTCAGTATTATTTATTTTTTCAGGAGTTCATATTGGAGCACAGGGCCGTGTCTCTGCAGCCTCTGACTCTTCCTGTGGGTCTTTCTGTTCTTCCAGCTCTGGAAAGAGTTCTCCGGCTGCCTGCAGTGGCCAGCAAACGCTACCTAACCAATAAGGTATAGTACTTCCTCATTAACACATATAATAATACATAACTTTTTCAATGTTATGTAAGTGTATTGCAGTTGTTTGCAGTTTGTGACCATGAAATAGGTTGCAAATTAATACACTTTGCGATATATCCAGACATTAAAGTTTTATTTTTAATAGTTAGCTTGATAATTAGAATTTATTTGTAATAATTAGAATTATTTAAATATGTCGTTAATGAATTGTCTTTGTAAATGGGTCATGTTTTCTGAAGAATAAGTCACATCTGATTAATAGTTAAACTGCTAGCCATTGACATCCATATAAAATACTATCCAACATTCTTCTTTGGTGTTGAACACAAAAAAAAACCTCAAACAGATTTGAAACAAGTGAAGGGTGAATAAATGATGACAGCATTTTCACTTTTTTGCTGCACCATCCCTTTAAAAGAAACACATTTATAATTGAGTATCAGCATGTGTGCAGTCAACAAACGTGAATGAAACTAAAGTCAGTCTGCGCTATTACAGGTTGATCGATCTGTGACTGGTCTGGTGGCTCAGCAGCAGTGTGTTGGTCCTCTCCACACTCCTCTGGCTGATGTTGCTGTGGTTGCTCTGTCTCCGTTCAGCCTCCAGGGGGCAGCCACGGCCATAGGAGAGCAGCCCATCAAAGGCCTGCTGTCTCCAGCGGCTGGAGCTCGAATGGCTATGGGAGAAGCTCTCACTAACTTGGTTTTTGCAAGAGTCTCTGCTCTCAAGGTGAATTTTTTTTGCATACATTTATTTAGCATGTTAGGTGAATTTGCTGTGTTGCTGTAGTAGACACACACATATCTGTGCACGGGGTTCAAACGGGTGCTGAAAATGCTTGAATTTTAATGCACTGTTTTCAAGATTTTGGATAAATGGCTTGAAACTGCTTGAAAATGTAATTGTGTTGCTTTTATAATGATTTATCTTACTAAATAGGTAATAATTATTAACTATTTCAATAAAATAATCGAAATCTTTTTTAGTTTTTGCATAGAATGAAAACTCTAGAGTCTGCGTATGTGGCTGTAGCATAATCTTTTATTTTTTTGTCTGTGACCTTTAAGATGAAAGGTGACACATTTAAGAGAATAAATGATTGTAATTCATTGTTGGGATTGGGGAAAATGTCATCAAAATTGTTACTATGCTATAGAATACAATAACAAATAGAATCTGATATGATGTGATGAAGTATGTCTATGTATGCAAGTATGTACTTTGCCAAACTCACTGGAAAAGTGAAGGAAATGTTTGGAAATGCACCTGGTGAGTGCTTGAAAAGTGATTAAATTTGACTTTGGAAAAGGTATTAGAAACCTGTATTAATGTGTTCACAGGATGTAAAGTGCAGTGGTAACTGGATGTGGGCCGCTAAGCTGCCAGGAGAGGGAGCGTGTCTGTGGGACGCATGTCAGGCCATGTGTGAGGTTATGGGTCGGCTGGGAGTGGCAGTGGACGGAGGAAAAGATTCACTTAGCATGGCTGCACGCGTCAGTGGAGAAACTGTCAAAGCTCCAGGTATCTGTCTTGTGGATATAGGAATTAGGGTGGGACGTTTTGGATAATTTTTTATTTTTGTATTTATTTATTTATTTTTGTATTTTCGACTTTATTATGATAGGATAGTGGATATTATATACTAAATATACCAGCAAGAACTAAAATATGTTGTTGTTGTTGTTGTTATTATTATAGTAATCAAAATATTTTTCTTGGTTGCATCGCAAGAAAATCTCATCTGTAATCATCACAACAGTGTCATGTACAACATATGACCTAACTTGCCTATTTAAACTAATAACCTAGTTAAGCCTTTAAATTGCACTTTAAACTGGATACCAGTGCCTTCAAAATAAGTAAAATATTATATTCTGTCAAGGCAAAAACATAGACATACAATAGTTATTAGAAATGTGTTATTATAACTATGATTAAAAATGTGTTGAAAATCTCTGTTAAATGGCATTTGGCAAATATTTGAATTTTTTTTTTATTTAATTCACAGGAGTGCTAATAATAGTTCTTTCAACTGTATATTTGTATATGATCTTTAAAAGACATCACACAACAAATTGGTCTGCTTGTGTTTCAGGCTCTCTTGTTATCTCAGTGTATGCCGTGTGTCCTGATATCACTGCATCTGTGACCCCCGATCTGGACAACCCTGAAGGCAAAGGTCACACCCTTTAATCCTTACTGCTTTTTAGAACTTTAAGCTTTTGACATTAATCTTTGAATTTTGCCATCAGTTTACTGGTATGTTCATCTCTGTCACCTCTTTTCTCAGGTGTGCTTCTGTATGTGCCTGTGAGTGCAGGTAAATACAGGCTGGGTGGCTCTGCTTTAGCTCAGTGTTTTGGGCAGCTGGGAGACTGTAGTCCAGATCTGGATCAGCCAGACAAGCTCTCTGCTTGCTTCAACACCACACAGGCATTGATTCAGGGTCAGTATGTGCCTTATAAGCAGATATTTTACTTACTTGTGCACTACTACACCATTCTTCATTCATAGAAGTAACTAGAAAGAGTGTTTACTCCCAAACTCTGGTCTGCTCTTCTCAAGGTGCAGTGTTTTTTTTTATTATCTCTATTCAATCTGTTGATTTGAACTTTATATCACAGATCGACTGCTGACTGCAGGACATGATGTCAGTGATGGAGGACTTATTTCCTGTCTGCTGGAGATGGCCTTTGCTGGGAATCATGGGATGGAAGTGGACTTGCCTTTAGAAGGCGTTGAAGGTAACTTGGTAATAATATTTGATTTATGTTTTGTAAAAAGATAAAGCTCATGATGATCTGATATGCCATCCATCAAACGTTTTCAAACAGTCTGCATGGAAATACTACAGTGTGAATTTAAGTGGCAAAAAATGTGTACACAAATTTGAGGAGGAGAGGTTTTCGTTATTCGTTAATTTTATTTTCTTACTATTATAGTGTTTGGTAGAACATTGTGATTCAAAAAAATCTCACAATTGACAAGTTTTTGTTTTGTTTTTTAAAATAAAATGATTCTGTTAAAACTAGTCACTTATGCATGCACATTCATGTTTGTTGGTGATTTTAATAAAACATTGCATTAACTTATATTGTTACAAATACATAAACCAATTGTAAACCAATATTTTGAATGTTCAATGTAAGTTGTTTTTATTTTTTTTATTTACTTGCTTTTGAAAATGTTACATTTTATATATCTAATTAGAAGGTATCTTATTTTAGCTTGCATAAAAATATATATATATATATTGTGGTTTTATTTTATTTTGAAGATTATATTTGAAGTTTGTAACATAGCTATAGACCAGGGGTGTCAAAACTTGGTCCTGGAGGGCCGGTGTCCTGCTGAGTTTAGCTCCAACTTGCTTAAACACCTGCCAGGAAGTTTTTATTATATCTAGTAAGAGCTTGAATAGCTGGTTCAGGTGTTTTTGATTAGGGTTGGAGCTAAACTCTCCAGGACACCGGCCCTCCAGGACCGAGTTTGGACACCCCTGCTATAGACTCTTCCTCACATCTCTCCCCTTCTTTCTTTCAGTGATGGAGGCTCTGTTTTCAGAGGAGCTTGGTCTGGTTTTGGAGGTGTGTGAGCGTAATGCATCCAGTGTCTGTCAGAGATACACAGATGCTGGCCTCTTGTGTCACAGAATTGGCACAACGTCTGGTTTTGGACCTAATGCCAAGGTGAGCTGTGCTCTTTTCATCTAAATGCAAATGAAGAGTTCAGTTGTAAAAGCCTCTATGTGCCATCTGACATTTTCTTCTAAAATGAGCATTTTTCTCATCCTTCTGTCTATTTTCAGTTATTTCACTGAAGGTGGTGATTAAAAACCTATTACTCACCTTAAAAGTGATGTAACTGAACCTACACACAGAACCCTAAAAAATGCCTTATAAGAAATTTTCAGATGGCGCTTCTAGGTTTTTGCATCTTAACTTTCATATGCACAGATTAATAGAGTATTGAATATCAGTGATTTCCCACACCACTCCAAAGACATGTGGTACAGGTGAATTGGGTAAGCTAAATTGTCCGTTGTGAATGAGTGTGTATGGATGTTTCCCAGTAATGGGTTGCGGCTTGAAGGGCATCCGCTGCGTAAAACATATGCTGGATAAGTTGGCGGTTCATTCCGCTTATGGTGACCCCAGATTAATAAAGGGACTAAGCCGAAAAGAAAATGAATGAATGAATATCAGACTTGACATGACTGTTTTTTAGGTCAGAGTGAGTCTGTGTGGACGGGAAGTGTTGAACGAGCGTTTGCCCACATTAAGGGCAATATGGGAAAGCACTAGTTTTGAGCTGGAGCGACTCCAGGCTAATCCACTGTGTGTCCAAGAGGAAGAAGCTGGTCTTGCTTCTCGCACTCAGCCATACCTGAAGCTCACCTTTGACCCCTCTCAAACACCGATCATTAAAGAGCTTGGTGAGACCACAGATGTGTATCACAATCGTGTAATTTTTCTTTTTTTGATTCTTGAACCTGTATTTTAAGATGTCTGGCTTGTGCTTCCACTTCAGGGAAAGTTCGAGTTGCTGTTGTAAGAGAGGAAGGCAGTAATGGAGACAGAGAGATGTCCACTTCTCTTTTTATGGCCGGATTTGAGGTAAAGGCATGCCTACACAAAATAAGATATAAAATACACAGCACAGTCTATTGTTCCGAAATTTGGGGTCTATGTTTTTTGTTTGTTTTTTTCTGCAAAAATAATTGAAGGAACGCTCCACTTTTTTGGAAATTGGCTCATTTTACAAATCCGCTACAGTTAAACAGCTAAGTTTTTAATCCATTCAGCCAATCTCTAGGTTTGGCGGGAACACATTTAGCTTAGCTTAGCATAAAACATTTAATTGGATTAGACCATTAGCATCTCACTCAAATTTAAAAAAAGCTTTTTTTGAAAAGCAAATGCAAAGCATTTTTCTGTTTAAAGCTTTACACTTCTGTAGTTACATTGTGTACTAGGGTGGACAGAAAATTAAAGGTTTCTATTTTCTAGGCCGATATGGCTAGGAACTATACTCTCATACTGGTCTAATAATCAAGGAACTTTTTCAGGCTCAATGATATTACACAGTGACTGAAAATAGTCTTTAAGCTAGGTAAGTAGGTAACATCGCTGCATAATATCATTGTGCCCGCTGTTGATTCAATTATTTATGCTATGCTAAAAGTGATCCAGACCTGGAGATTAGCTGAAGAAATTTAAAAATAGTAAAACTCAACTGTTTAATCCTAGGGGAGTTGTAAAATTTGTCTATTTCCACATTAAGTGGATTGTTCTTTTAAATAATTCAGAGAGAATGCATTCATTTAAAAGTGAGAATACATATATATTTATTGTTTTATCAAAGATTTACTAGTACTATTAAATATTTCATTTTATCTGCTAAAAAGACTTCGTTCTTAGTTTGACTTGATATGCGACTCTCTGCAGGTGTGGGACGTCACAATGCAGGACCTGTGCTCCGGCTCCACGACTCTTGACCCATTCCGAGCCGTGGTGTTTGTGGGTGGTTTCAGCTATGCAGATGTGTTGGGTTCAGCTAAAGGTGAAAATCACACTATTGCACATTGCAGCACTTCCTACATATCACCGCTCAACTGTATGTTACTTCTGCTGTTTAATGATAACAAGCATTGTTTAGAAAAGATGATCTAATATTTGTGACGCAGCTCATTTATCACTGCATACCAAAATTAAGTGTTGCCTAACATTTTTTCTCCAGTTGATGATCAGATGTTTAGATGATATTTTTAATTTTTTTATAATCAGGATGGGCTGCCACAGTGACCTTTAACAATAGGGCTCGTGAGGAGTTTGAGCGTTTTCGCAAGCGTGAGAATACACTGAGTTTAGGAGTGTGTAATGGATGTCAGTTGCTGGCTTTACTCGGCTGGGTCGGTGAAAGAGAGGATGGAGGTGAGAGATTTAACTTTTAGTCCTAACACTATTATTGGTCAATGACAATCACAGCCTCAAGAACTGACCCACTTTCTTTTTTTCAAATTTTTTTCTCTGTATTTTTTTTTATTATAAATATAATTATATATATTTTTTTTAAATATATTAAATGTTATTTTTAGATTTGTATGTATATATATATATATATATATATATTTATTATTATTGTTATTATTTTATTATACTTTTTTTTTTCATAATATAAATTCCAAAATTATAAAATATAAAAATTAAGATGCCATATAAAATATTTATTTATGTATGGATTAATTTACATTATATAGTTTGCTTTAAGTTTATATTAAGTATTTTTTTATTATATATTTTAGTTATTATTTCATATTAATTTACATTGCAGGTTCTGATGTTACTCTGACCCATAACAAGTCGGGTCGGTTTGAATCGAGGTTTGTGAGCGTGGGAATCCTGCCCTCTCCAGCCATCATGCTCAAGGGAATGGAGGGCTCTGCTCTGGGTGTTTGGATTGCACACGGAGAAGGTTAAAAACTTTCTATTGTGACACTGTACTCAACAAGTGTATTTACTGCTACAGGGTGTCCGCGGGGTTTTAAAAACTGTTCAAATGTCTTAAATGTTTAGGTCTTAAAAGTCTTAAATTCACTGAATTATTGTCTTGTAGGTCTTAAATCATTTTAAACAGGTCTTAATTTCCCTATGTCCATGTAAAGCTGTAGTTGGGCCAACAACAATCCATCATCAACAATCTCAAAAAAATATTTTAACAAAACTTTTTTTTTTACTTTATTTACCAATATTTATGTATTTATAGACCATATATGGTGAGTACACTGACCAAGACAGACTGGTCTGTATACTTTTTCATATCCATCCATCCATCCATGTCTAAGGGGAAATTCTGAAATGTCATAAAATGCTTGCAACTCTCACATTTAGTAACATTTTTCAAAACAACAAACACATCAGAAATGAACTGTCTTAAACGTAACTTGGATATCCCTAAAATACTTTTGTCTTTAAAAAAAACGATTCTTTTAGGTTGGTCCAGCCAGTGTGCATGTGTCTTGACATTGAATGTTTGTGAAGTAATGCAGTGACCAATTGGTGATTGGTTTATGTGGGAGAGACATATTCAGTACCCAATTAGTCTCCCATTCATAATAACATGAATGCACATATATCTTTGCTAGTACACAACGTCAGAAGCTCTTCTTTTCTTCTTGTACTCCTCTATAAAACATATCTTGTTTGTTCTGCAGGTCTGATGCAGTTTTGTTCTCCTGAGGCTCGGCAGAAGCTGATTGGCTCTTCTCTGGCTCCTCTGCGCTATGTGGACGACTTGGGCAATCCGACTGAAATCTATCCCATGAACCCCAACGGGTCTGCACAAGGTGTTGCAGGAATCTGCTCTGCAGACGGACGCCACCTGGCCATGATGCCCCATCCAGAGCGGGCAGTGCTGAGTTGGCAGTGGGCTTGGGCCCCTCGGCACCTCAGGGGCTCACTGGAGCCCTCGCCGTGGCTTAGCATGTTCCGAAACGCAGCCGCGTGGTGCCAGAATTCATAGAGATATGATACTGTACAATTACGATAGATGATGAAACAAATGGGTAGACTAGTGAACTTATTAAAGGGATAGTTCTCCAAAAAAGGAGAATTCTGTAATTATTTACTCAGCTTCCACTTGATTTTTTTTGTCATCTCATTTCTTCTGTTGAACATAAAAGAAGATTTCTAAAGAATGTTGGAAACCTGTAACCATTGTCTTTCATAGTAATTTTATCCCTGCTATAGATGTCAATGGCTACCCAAAATTTTTTCAAATATCTTTTGTTGTTGTTGTTCAACAGAAAAAGGAAACTTATAAATATTTGGAACCGCTTAAAAGAATATTTCACCCAAAACAGAAAAATCTGTCCTCATTTATTCTGTAATATTTAATATCTTATCTTATATAATATCTTAATATTTATTTTAGAAGATATTTTTAAGAAAGTGAAAAACTCATAACCATTGACTTTAATAGTATTGTTTTTTCCTACTATGGAAGTCAGTGGTTACCAGTTTTCAGCTTTCATTAAAATATCTTCTATTGTATTCAACAGAATAAAAAATACTTTTAAAGGTTTGGAACCACTTAAAGGTGAATAAATAAGCACATTAAAATGTTTTGGGTGAAGTATCTTTTTTAAGGTGAGTATATGGTAAGTAACTTTTCATTTTTGGATGAACTATCTCTTTAAGACTCTTGACTTAAAGTTGGTAGAGGGCTTTTTGGACTAACCTTTTGAATTGACTTCTGAATATTTTAAGAATACAAATCAGGTTCGTTGTATGTAGAATTAGCATGTTCCTGCTGGAAAACGATGCCTTGAAGTGCACATGTCAGAATTCATACTGGGAAATTAGATTTTTGAAAATATAAATTCCAGAAATGATTAAAATTGCTCTGAATACAAATGCATTTCTAAAACATTACACTTTAAATTTGAATTGCATTACTAAGAAAACAATGTCAATTCCAAAACATACATTCCAGAAATGATTAAATTTGCAGTTTTTTTTCCCCCTAAAACACTAAAATACTATTACTGAATGGCTGATTATCACTTGATTATTTTTTGTACTTTATCTACACCTTTGTAGATTTATGGAAAGATTTTACTATCCATATTAACATTCCACTGAAAACAAAAAAAATAAACTCCTGATTACACTAAATTTCTCTGTGATGTCTGTTTTTGTGTATGTGCATGAAATATAAACTACTTCAACCATAAACTACATATAAATAAGTATTTATTAGAAACTTGCATATTTACAAAAAACATTTACATTTATTACATAAATCCTGTCTTTTATAATACACCTTAAAATGTCCTTAAATGTTTTAATACCTCCAAACTCCTCTCGTCTTTAGTGCTGTATGTCCACTCCAGACACATTATTGAAAATCCATGTTCAGTCAGACCAAAGTGCAGCAGGTCATAACACTGTTAACCTTTGCCAATAAGGTTGATTAGTGTCATTTCAACATGCTAGTGCGCATATTATCACAATGTGTCGGTCAGCACACCCTGAGTGACCGAATGCGTTCGGGTCCTCTGGGGCCTCATCTGTTGGTTGATGTTAATAATGCAGATGAGTAGAAGAAAGACCACAACAAAATCATCCAGCATGCCCAGCGCACTACACAGTGGCCCAGGAAGAGCCTCCAGCGGGGAAGCCAACGACATGGCGGCACCAAATCCACACACTGCCACCCGCAGGAGAAACAGCCACACCAGGCCACCCATGTTGCCCAGCCCCCTGACCAAAACCAGCATGAAGAGCGGAGCATCACTCAGATAATCCTTCACCTAGAAAGAACAAAAGATGGGTATCATTTTGGAGCGTATGACAGAGCAGGTGGGACAATAAAAAACATGTTTGTTGGCAACGCCTTTGAGGAACAGAAATAGGGTGTGGTGATGTGATATAGTCCAGAGCAAATAAAACAATAATCTCGCTCTGCTGAGAAGTAATAATGGTAGTTGCATTGATTTTACAGGGAGCGGCATGAGCTTGTCAACACTGAAGGTTTTATAATGACCTTATATTAAAAAATGTTTTTTTATTATTATTTATTCACCCTCATGTGGTTCAAAAGCTTTAAGGAATTCTATATTCCACTGAACACAAAAGAAGACATTCTGAAGACCGTTGCAAACCATTGACATCTATAGTAGGTAAAAATAATACCATGGAAGTCAATGGTTACTGGTTTACAACTTTCTTTAAAATATCTTCTTTCTTTTTTTTCAACAGAACAGACAAAGTTTGTGAATGAGTGTTTACCTGTCTTGGTGCGCCAGAGTAGCGTTTATTATAGTCTCTCACGTGTCTCAGCACTTCTCTCTCTTTACAGTCTGTCTTGTTCTCATCGAAAAGGTGGCACATCTTATTCACCTGAATATACAAAATAAAAAACAAACTCCATTAAGTAAATTTATTTAGCAAATTGTTTAAAAACAAAATTTCAATATGTGTATGTTCCAGAAATGATTAACACTGCACTGAAAAATTAAAATTTTAATTGATGAAACACTACACTGTAAATTCCCTCACTTCGCTTCCCTCATTTATCACAGCGGAACTAACCGCCAATTATTCTGGCACAGGTTTTTTATGTGGCAGATACGCTTCCTGCCGCAATCCAGCACTGACAGTACACTAACTTGTGAACCCCCCGTGCTGGGAAACACCCACACACTCTCATAAACTATTGCCAATTTAGTTTATCCAATTCCCCTATACCACATGTACCCAGAGCATCTGGAGGAAACCCATACAGACACAAGGAGAGCAAACAGAGCAAAACATAAAATGTTTCTCCATCATATCTGTTGTTTTGTATATGTGTGAAAATTAGTACAATATAACAAATATATATACAGTATATATATATTATACAGTTCTATTTACAAATTAGTTTACTTTACATTTAATTTTATTCATCTTTATTAAAAAACACTTGAAAATTGGGTCACACTTTATTTTGATGGTCCGTTTGTTGAATTTAAGTTACATTGCATCTACATGCCAACTAATTCTCATTAGATTATAAGTAGATTGTTAGGTTGGGTTTATGGTTGGGGTTAGGGTTAGTGTAAGTGTAAGTTGACATACTTGCAAAGTTTCTTATAGTCAGTTAAATGTCTGTTGAAGGAACAGTATCAACAGATATTAAGCAGACAGTCTACTAATACTCAAATGGACCATCAAAATAAAGTGTTACCGAAAAATTTTCTTGTTTCATAACCTCACAACTTTTTGTCAATTCAAAGATGGATCAACAGAACGATAGAACAACTGATAGAACGATCAATATAATGACAGACAGACAGACAGACAGACAGACAGACAGACAGACAGACAGACAGA
>CAIGQV010018299.1:6950903-6960903 GCA_903798115.1 Danio jaintianensis | reverse complement strand
TCATGTCTAACAGGAATGAAGTTGCATATCTGACTTATTTCTGAGTTGAAGCGAGTTGTTTTAACGTGACCAGATTTTTGGCATTTATGGTGGAATGAATCTAGGAATCAGTCAAAAAGTTTAAATGTAATGCATATTGACTTGTAAAAATATTTGCAATAAAGACATTAATGTGTGTTATTTTATGAAGTAATCCCACATATGTTCATCCCATATTAGGTAAATGCATGTGACTTCACAACACAATCTTATCTTGTGTTTTTATTACAAAAAGATAATAAAGGGTTTGAGAGACGTCAATGTTTAATGTTTAACAACAGAAAATAAATATCCATGTAAATCCTCATGAAGGATCTACTCTCTTCCTTATAATGCTATATTATTTAACATTTACATTTATTCATTTAGCAGACACTTTTATCTATAGCGACTTACAAATGAATATAATATAATATAATACAATATAATATAATATAATATAATATAATATAATATAATATAATATAATATAATATAATATAATACATTCATTTTCCTTCGGCTTAGTACCTTTATTCATCAGGGGTCGCCACAGAGGAATGAAACGCCAACTTATCCAGCATATGTTTTACACAGCGGATGCCCTTCCAGCTGCAACCCAGTACTGGGAAACATCCATACAACACACATACACTACGGCCAATTTAGTTTATTCAATTCACCTGAACCGCATGTCTTTGGACTGTGGGGGAAACCGGAGCACCCGGAGGAAACCCAAATTTATTAGATTTACTACAATAAGCCCTGATCAAATGTAATGTTTAACATTCATGCTTTAATTAACGATTACAAATATTAAATCGAGGTTTATTTGTTTGTCATGGTGTCTATTAAAAAACAATATTGGCAGATATCTTAAATAAGCACTGAAAAAATATATAGGCTTATGCTTTAATACTTTATTTAATATTATTATTTAGATGTTTTTTTGTTTTTTGCCATGTTAAGAAAACATCAAATGTTTTCCAATTAACTAAACAAGCACTGACAAATTATAATGTTTTACATGGTTAATTAAAAATGTAAAATTGTTAAATCCAGGTTAAGGCATTTATTTATTTGTTCATTCATTTTTTATTCATTTTAAAAATTTGTGCGCTTACAAAAATACACTATTTTATCAGATTTACCTAAATAAACATTGCAAAAAATATATATAATTTATGATATTTAGGCTTACTGAATATAACAAGTTTGGCCTAAATAAGCATTTAAACCTATAATGTTTTAAAACTAAAATTATTGTGCTTTACATTAATGATTTAGTTAATATTTTATTAATATATATTTATATTAATTAAGATTTATGTTGCTTAATAATTCTTGATGCTTTTCTGGTGTTGTTCTTACAGATATAGGCTACATTTTATATGGCTTCTTACCTGCTCCAAAACGAACATTATGCTGAAAGCTGACCATTAGCTGTAACAACCAAATTTCATAGTCCGCCTTTTGATGTAATCAAACATTCTTTTACATTGCCTATATATTCATTTACCACGGTGTTGGAAACCAAGCGACTGCAGCAAAGGAGTCGCATTCAGTGCTGTGCCAGTCTGTTCAGCTCTCTGCTCTGATTGGTTGCCCGGTGTCCTGAACTCAAGACACCATTGGTGTTTTATTTCTTGCCGTTGCGCTCTTGATCCCATCAATCCCCCAATCCTTATCAGCGGCGTCGATTCACGAAGAGTTTACGCATCAGTTAGTGCGTAGAATCAATAGACGCGAACGCAACGCTAGGCAAATACACTCGCAGGTGGGAAGTGGAAGCGCATTGTTGACAGGTGGACGGAGATATTTGCCCGACACACTGAGGAGAGATGGATTTAAAGAAAACGGTCCTGTGCGAGAGCCTGATTATTTGGGTAAGACGCTGGCTTCTCTAAAGGTCAACAGAACCAGGAATTGATCATTTTTTTATTTTATTAGTTCCAGGACGGTAGCGTTACCTGTCGCAGGTAGTCGTTTCCTTCTGGCATCATGGTGTAAAAAATACCGGAAATAAGGCATTCATATGTGCGCTCGTTCACGTAAGCCAAACGCGGGTTGCGGTGCATCATTAAAACATTAACAAATGCTTGTTTCTCCTCGCATCACCCGTACAGCACGTGACACCAACATATGTATACAAAAAATTAGGAGGACAAACGAGTCTAAGAATGCGGTTAGGCATGTAAACAACACGAACAGTCACAGCCAACTCCCTCATCCGATTTAGACGTCTAATCAGTTTAGCTGGAGTATTTGTGGAATGTTACTTATGCAATCAGATATCCCAGTCTCGGTTTAATTTGATGTCGCCTTGATTTTTGACTGCGGTGTGTGATCGCATACGGCGCGTGCACGCGATTGTCTGCACTTGGCTCTGGTCCAGGGCTGTGTTTATATCGCGCTTGCATCAGGGCCCCTTCTGCATAGTACTCAGAAAGACTTGGAAGATCCAAAACACTGTTATCATCCCTGTTTCGTGCTCTCTGTCAAGCTGTGTCTCCGTGATACAGATTTTTCATTCGTTTTGAATGAATGAATGAAAATTCCTGCGTATAATACCGGAACGATTGGTGCTTTAAAGAGATAATTCACCCAAAACTGCCCATGTACTCACTATTTACTCACCCTCATTTATTTACTCACCGTTTCAAACCCTCGCGAGTTGCTTTATTCTGTTGAACACTAAATAAGATGTTTTGAAGAGAACTGAAAACCTGTAACCATTGAATTCCATATTAGGAACAAATAATATGAAATTCGATGGCTGCCGGTTTGTAGCTTTCTTTAAAGATATCTTCTTTTATGCTCAACAGCAGAAAGAAAGTCAAAAAGGTTTGGATCAAGTAAAGGGGGAGTAAATGCTGACAGAATTTTCATTTTTGTGTGAGCTGTGTCTTTAAATGCATTAGATCAAGTATTGTGTTTGAGCTAGTATATGTACAGTGATTTATTTATGCTTTAGTCAGAACTACTCAGTCAAATTTGCTCAGTTTATGTATGTTGTGTAAAATATTATAAATCTAATTCACTGGGGGTTTAAAATAGACTGTATAAGGTTTAAAAATGCAATGCTGTTCAAAGATCTTTTGGTTAATGTAACACAATCATTAACATCGTGATGGAGCATTTTGTTAATGTTTACACAGGAGTATTCATTTTTAGTGAGACTTCTGTATGCTGTCAAAGTTTACTGGAAATAAAAAACACGTTTAATACATAACCTATTAAATATTTATATTAAATGGCCTATACTATCTTCTGCCTCATTCACATCCTTTTATTGTACTAGCAATGCAGTTTCTAAAATAGGGGTTTGAGGGTTCACAAGACACTAATAATCAATTAAACCAGATGCAAAAATAAAATAAATACCTTTTAAAAATAAATAAAGCAGCCATTTAGAGTAAATCACTTGAATGAATCACTGAATAACTCATTAAGGCCAAGACTTACCTCCAACTACTGGGGATTTTTGTCATATTTATTTATTCATGATGGGCCTAAACAAGCCAGGGTATCTATCTGCACCTAAACACACTCATTTATTTTAATTATTGTCCAAAAAAATAATAATCAATGTCACTATTTGAATTTTTTTTTACATTGTGGCAATTCCATATAAATTCATAATGTGTGAATCATACAAGAAATATATGATTTCTGTAATAAACATAAACATAAAGGCCTGCACCTGAGCTGTGCGCAAATTGCCCAAAACATGCTAATGAGATTGTATGATTTCATACAAATTAGACACTGATACAGCAAAACATAAAAGAATTACTAATTGCCAGTTTTGCTGATAAAAATGCTCAGAAACCCCTTTAGTTATGCACACTTGCTGTAATAGACCCTTGTTTTATTGTAATTCTATCTACAGTTCCTATGTTTTATTTCTTTCCTCAGCTGCAGACATTCAAAACCGCAGCACCCTGTAAGACTGTGGAGGATCTGACCTCAGGAGGAGCCATGTCTCAGGCTTTGCATCAGATGTGAGTGTGGCACATTTATTCACTGGCAGACTAGCTTTTGTCCCAAGTGACTTATATCGCTTTTATTCCACGTATCTGAAATCTTCCTAAGTGATCAAAATTACCAGTTGTACAGATCTGCCACCTTGTTCTTTTCTTGCTCTGCTTAATCTCATTTGTTTTATCCAGGTCAGCATTACTGATTTATATCTTAGCCTGAGAGTGTCTAAATATTTTATGGCTTGCATTGTGTTGTTGCTTGTCCTCAGAGTCATATTACCTGAAACTGGGTTTTTATCTGTATATTGTTTGTTTATTGTTGAATAAACATTTGTGTGTAGTGGTTCTATTGAACACACTAAACTCACTCATGAATATCTACTTAAGAGAGGTTGCTCCAAAATGTCAATATTGTAATAGCAACCTAACTGTTGGATATGACAACTGTACATAAACAAAAACAAATCACAAGCGGTCTTTATCTTTGTCATGACAACTTGACGTTTCCAAGACAACATAAATCTGTTGTCATAAATCTGTCATATTGTGTCAGGAGTATTTTTCTGATCACGTTTTCAGTGCATCAAACTGTATTTGTCATTAAAATATCTCATTAAAAGTGTCATTACTCTAACAAATATTTCTTTAAGAGCATCATTAATATTTAATGACATTCACCTTGTACCACTGTAGTTGAGGTCAAAACAAAAATTAAGAATGGTGTCCTAAAATTCATGACAGATTTATGACAATTAGGGCTATAATATATCGTTTCAGCATTGATATCACAGTGTGTGTATCCGGTATAGTCACACAAGATATGCACTGTTGAGTTGGGATTATAGTTGACCAGAAACCGCAGGTCAAAACACATGAGATTTGTGGAGACACTGCAGAATTTGACCTTAATAAAAGGTTTTAAGGCCTGTGATCGTGCGAGCGTTTAAAGCATTTTAATAGCGCATAAAGAAAGATCAATTTTATTGAATTATTTATATGATGAAGATTATGCAGTGTTATTTCACATTTTATCATTCACTTTCTGTGCTTGAATACTGTGAGACTCTCCCCAGAAAACCATAAAACACTGTTCATTACACTTTAATATTTTGCTCTGTTGTGTTTATTTATGACTGTAGTTTGTTTATTACATGTATATAATAAATTACGTAAAATATATTTATATTTCACTCCCCTACAAAATTATCCCAGTCAATCTTAATGCATGACTTTCCAAATAGAACTATTTAAGTTGTCTGGTGAAATTGTATTTATATCGCAATGTATATTGCAAAGAAAAGAAATATCGCAATGTCAACATTTTTCAATATCGTGCAGCCCTAATGACAATCATGTTTATGACAGATTTACATTTATATTAAGTTTTGTTGTCTTGGTAATCTCATGTTGTCATCACAAAGACAAAAACAGGTTGTATTTGTTTGTGCCAAGTTGTCATAACAAACAATGTAATTTTTGCATTTAAAATACCATAACTGAGTGAATGACAAAATTTGATTTGACTTAATTACAGTTGTCATAAGCACGCATAAAATCTCATTTACGTTCATGACGTGTCATGTCATGATTATAAAGGTTTAATGACTTATGAACACCTCTTCAAGAAAAGTGTTACCTTTTTATCTTGCTTTATGTATTATTTATTGCTGATGATGTAATTTTATTTTTGCACATTATAGAAAATATTATTTATAAAATGTTTGTAAATTGTATCTGTTTTTGCCACAAAATAAGCACAAAGAAGCTGATATGGCAATAAACTCAATCTCTCTCCCTCTCTCTCTCTCTCTCTCTCTCTCTCTCTCTCTCTCTCTCTCACTCACTCACGTGTAGTGAAATTTGTCTGTAGAGTCTTAGAGTTTGACATAATTCTGATTGCATTAAAGTATGATTCAAATGGCTGATCTGAATGAAAGCAAGTGAATTAGCTAAATCTGAACTGCTCTGATCAATATGTTTCAATTACAGAGATCCTTCGTGGTTCAGTGAGAGCTGGCTGGCCCGCATTAAAGAGGATGTTGGCGATAATGTAAGACTCAAGGTAGATTTTTTTTTTTTCTTGGCCTTGGTGCTTTAATCTAATTTTGAGAGCACTCCCAAATATAATGTGTGAGTCAAAGCTGAAGGCTTTGTTTCTCTCTGTTTTTACAGATGAACAACCTCAAAAAGATCCTGCAGATGATTGTTGACTATTATAATGAGGTAAACGACACACTGAAGATTTGGTTTATTGAAGTGGTTACATAATTGTAACCTTTTAAGACGCAGTATGGCATAAGTTAGACTTTAACTCTCTAAAATTATAGTATAGATTCACACATGCTCAAAGTCACATGAATGTTTATAATCGTTTGGCAGTTTAATTATAGCACAGACAGTGCACGCTGGAGTTAATTGTGCTATTTTAATATTTGCATTTGAACAGAAGCAAAATATGACTATAAATAATCAGTATCATTCACTGCCCCGCATCCAATTTGCTAAATAAACAAAAACTTCTTTCATAAGGTGCATCCAAACTGCATACTTATACATTATTCTACGCCATTTTGAAGTTAAATGGTATAAAGTATTGTGTTCACACCAAAAAATCGAAACTAAATATGTGCACTTTAAATACCAGGATGGTTTACTTACCTATTCAACCAATAAAAAGAAGTGTGCAATGTTGAAGACTTCATGGACACAACTTTGGCAGCTTTGCTCACATAGAGGAAGGGGAGGAGCTATTGGTGCTAATGTTGGATTACTTTATATCGGATTGTGCAAGCAAAATTGTCCTGCGTAAGAAATTATGCTGCCTCCCAGTGGTGAATGCAATTGTACTCATGACAGGTACTATTTGGTGGATTTGTAATTTATTTCAATAATTTGGAAACCATTAAACTTAGAATACGGTTCCTGTTTATTAAAAAACAAAAATGACACTAAACTCTTAAACTACATGATTGAGTGCATAAGTGTGTAATGTAAAAGTGCATAGTGTATCATTTGGGATGCAGCTATAGTAGTTTTTGGTCACTTCCAAAACAAATCTGATAACAGTATGAGCATTTGTATTTATGAAGTGAGATGGTATTACATTACACCTTAAGCACAAGCAAAACTGCCACAAATACATGAAACATATATTCCTCTTAGTCAGTTTAGAGCTGTTTTTTTATTTCTTATTTTCACATGTATGACACTCTATGCCTAATCCTTTTTTTTTCAGGGTTAAAATGAAGGAGAAAGTTACCATTATCATTAATATAAATACAGAAGAAAATGCTAACATGACCTAAATGTTTACTGCTAAAACAGTGACAGAAAATGATAAGCAAGAATAAAATAAAAAAAGCAAGTTTATGCAAGGGATAAAATATATCCAGGTGGCTGTTCTCGCAGAATAAACCATGACTATGTATAAGGCTGAAGGACTTTATTCTGTGAAAATAATTGGCTGGATGTACATTATCCCGCTTATTACACAGCTACTTGCCACAAAAGTAAACAATTTGACACAAAACATTGTTCTGAGCTATAATAATTTAGTAGCTGTTAATTAAATGTAAAGTTGGTTGGCAGAAAAAAAAAATCTTAACAAACGGCTAGATAAACCTACACGAAGTCATTATTTATGGGATGACAGCAAAAACAGCTCATCAGAACATATTTGATGCAAAGAGGTCATTGATTACCAATGAGATTTTAAAGTACTTATTATAATTCAGTCGCAAGACGGTGCCAAACAGTTTTATTTTACTGTCATTTGTTTAATCAGTTGTTATCTGGGAAAAAAACATACCTTGGGATGTCATGATTGACCAATCAGAATCAAGTATTCTAGTGGCCCATGTAATAAATATTTGTAAACATGGGTTTTATATATAAAGTTTAACATTATGTGGATTATTTATCCATTTATTTAAGGCCTGCACACTACATTTCTTGAATATTTAATTTTGTCAGTAATGTTGTGATTCATTAAAGTTATTGAATGATTTAAAAATCTCTCTATATATATATATGTATATATGTAAAAATGTATGTTGTGATTTAGTGAAAAAAATATGTCTTTTTAAGATGCTGGTATGCCTAATTTAACGATACGTGTATTATGATGACCATGTGTTCAGGTTTTGGCTCAGCAGATGTCAGATTTCCCTCTGCCTGATCTAATGCGTGTAGTAGAGCACTCAGATCAGGTTGAGTTGGGACGCCTCCTGCAGCTCCTCCTCGGCTGTGCTGTCAAATGCGACAGGAAACAAGGTAAAGCCATAGTTGACCCAAACCATTTTGTCAATAATTTACTCTTACTCTCATGCCATTTCAAAGCTGTTATACTTTTATTTTTTTATATAATATGTCGTTGTTTTATTCAGTATGTATTTTTTTTCAACACTGCAATTGTTGTTTGTCCAGAATATATCCAGATAATCATGACCTTGGAGGAGTCTGTACAGCATGTGGTGATGACTGCCATTCAGGAGGTCAGAGAAGATTCATATTTTATGTGGTCATATATTGTCTTTCATATAGAATGAAAAGGGATTCTAACGTTTCTGTATTAATTACAGCTTATGAGCAAGGAGTCTGTGTCTCAGTTAGGAGCAGAACCTGTTGGAGACACTGAACAGCAGGTAGGAAATACAGACATATTATATCATCGTCTTGATATTGCCCTTAAATATAGTATTTTAATAGTCAGTGTTCATTATTTTTTTTCATAGTTAAAGAAAGCCTTAGAGGATCTGACTGAAGTCATGGCAGAGAAAGAAGAGTTAGCACAGCGCTGTCAGGAGCTTGACATGCAGGTGAGATAAAAGTGAATATATGATATAATATCGATGTTAAGTTGAGTTATGTTTACATATTTCTGTGTTTCTGGAATGTGTCATCTTTTTTGCTTCTCAAATGTGCTGCAACTATTATAAAGCAGCTTAACTATGTAAAGCAAATAAAATGTGCAAAGTGTGTACACATTTGGGTCAAATTTGGGTGACACACATGACCATTTTGTGTAGTTAATTTTCCACATGCTGCTGGTTTCAGTTTTGGCCCAGAGCAACATATAGAAAAAACAACAAAAAATTCATTATATAGCAATGTATTAACTACAGATTGTTTCAAAGCAGCTCTTCAGTAATATTCCAAAAATTAATAGTAAAAACGTTGCAAAATCCATCAGTAATCAAATGACCTTTCCGTTGCAAAGCAGAAGACAATGGTGTCATTATTCATCTCAGTTGCGATTTAAAGTCAGTAACATGTCAGTTATAAAACAATCTCAGTTTTTCTTTTCAGAAAGTCAGTATTAATACTTTCATTGCAGCTCTAAATAGCATTGAATCCAAAATGGCACATATATAGCTATTAATGTTCCATAATCTGGACATGAATGTACACAGGAACAGGATTGAAATATTTATGAACTTTTTAATATCAGCCTACTTAGAAAATGAAATATCCAGAGAAAGCATGTGCTTAGTGTCTCTGTTTGCAGACTGTATGTTTTGGCTCAGTGAACAGCATTTTGGATTTCTGCTGTTCTGTTTGTTCACCTTCATGGATGAACAGATTTTGCCTTTTTTTGTTGTTGTTGTTGCTTTTTTTTTTTTTTTTCTATTCAAAGACTGGTGTGTTTTTAGATTTTACAAAGAGGTTACGTAATCTGTAATGTACAGTATTTCTATTGAATGTTTAGGTATATTTTACATTTTGGCATTTGTGGTAATTAGGATTTTTACATGTCAACTTGTCTATGCCCATACATGGGATAGAAATTCATGTGTTGCTGATTCTTGACAGATTGAGTTGTAAAAGTATCCATGACCAATGAGAGGTAAGTCTAAACAAATGCATGGCATCTAGCTTTAACTTAAATTAAAACTTTGCGCTGCAACTAACCAATCTAACCACTGGAAAAAAAGCTGGTCTAGTCTGCGGGGTTGTGTGTGTGTGTGTGTGTGTGTGTGTGTGTGTGTGTGTGTGTGTGT
>CAIGQV010018299.1:6891490-6950893 GCA_903798115.1 Danio jaintianensis | reverse complement strand
GTGTGTGTGTGTGTGTGTGTGTGTGTGTGTGTGTGTGTGTGTGTGTGGCAAAAAGAGCTCATAAAATGAGTGGTGATGGAATTATTGGATGTTTTTATTTTGAAAATTTATATTGGATTGTTTTTATATTGAAAAACATTTAACATGCTTAACATTAACAGTGGATTAATATCAACCGGTGAAATACTGTATAATTATTTTGCAAGCTAAACGTGAAACTATTTTTTTGGAGTTAATATATTGTACTGTACGGATTGTTATTTAAAATAATATATATTTTTAAACATTAATCTGTTCGTCTAAGTTAGCTGTTTTCTTTTTTTTTTTTCAGGTCAGTATTAAAAAAACGCCATAAACAATGCTAAACTAGTTGTAATCTACTTTAATTCACAAAATAAATAACAATTCCTACATCATTCTCTCTATATACACTACCATTCAAAAAGTTTTTTTTTAAGGAAAGTAATAATTATATTATTATATTATATCATAATTGCATTTAATCAACAGTGACCTTTCTAAATACCTTTAGAAAGTAAAATGTTTTCCTCAAAATGTTGTTTGCTGTATGTTTATAATATGTTTGTTTAGCACCAAGTCAGTATATTACAATGATTTCTGAAGAGTCACGTGATTGTGAAGAATATTGGCTGCTGAAATTCAGCATTGCCGTCATGGGAATAAATTAAATTCTTATTTTTAACATGTTATTTTAATTACTATTTTGACTATATTTTTGATTAAGGTCTTAGCAAACTTTTGAATGGTACTATACGCTATGCTGTCTTACATTCAAATAATCCATATCTTTCATGTAGATCATTCATGCCTTGACACAGTAAACATCACATATCCCAGAATGCTCTGTGTTTGACCTTTTCCCTCTTGTTCAGGTGACAGTGCTGCAGGAGGAAAGGAACAGCCTCCTGGCGGAAAATGACCTCTTGACTGATCGATCCAGTCAGCTTGATACTTTCGATGACCCCAGTACTCCATCAGGCCGGAAGCACAGCCAGTTACAGTTCCAGTTGGAGCAGCTTCAGGAGGAGAATTTCAGGTACAGCACCATCCTCTGACTGCAGATAACTGCCCAAAAACATACATAATGTTAACCTGCTCTTGAGTGTAATCGCAGTTGTGTCATTATTGAAACTAGATAAGAAAATTTTGTCTGCCTGATACAGCCCTGTCTCAGAGAGCTTGTCAGAAATACCTTTGAAATGCTTTGCAAGTTTTTATCAGAGAAGTTAGAGAAAGTCAATCAAATATTGCAAACATGTTTTGTAGCATTGGCTTGCATGACTTAGCAGATTGGCAGAATATTTCAACTACAATTTAGCATATGTCATATGTATTTGAACATTATTTTATACAGTATGTTGCTCTTAAAGACATTGGCTGCCATGGCTATCTTGATAAATACCTATTTGCTATCTTGATAAAAGGTTTTTAACATTTTTAATTTTGTATGTTGCTCTGAAACTCAATGCAAACATGTTTTAGCATTTGCTAGCATGATTTGTCATGCTGCTAGAAATGTTCAAGCATGGTTTAGCAAGATTTATAACTAACATGTTTTTTGTTAGCAATAAATCTGTATTCCAAAATGTGTAATGCTCTGTGCTTCTACTATGTTAACTGTTTAAACACGTTGCTTGCATAGATGCCTTATTGGCTTTCTGTAGGCCACTATACATAAATCATCCAACATATTGGAATGATCGAAGAGAGATTTAGCATGACTTTGGCTGTTGCTATGTTTCTTATTGTTAGCATGTAATAGCATGTTTTAACGCGTTTTTATCTTGTTTAACATGTTGATTACTAGCTTTAGCATATTGATGTTTAATGTTGATTTCATGATGCTTAAAGTCTATTTAATGGACTATATTTTGATTAAATAACATTATTGATGCTGTAAAAGGAACCTTAAGAAATTGAAGGTCACATCAACCTTTCACTGGATCTTTATCTGTGGCTGAAAAACACTTCCATGCATTTAGCTCACTGCACAGCTTAAATGTTCATCAGCCAATCAGAATCAAGCATTCAACAGCCCCACAGTATAAAGTGTTTGTGTGTGTGTAATATCCAGATTGGAGGCAGCTAAAGATGATTACCGCATCCACTGTGAAGAGCTGGAGAAACAACTCGTGGAGCTTCAGCATCGTAATGATGAACTGACCAGCCTGGCGGAGGAGTCGCGCTCACTTAAAGATGAGTTAGACATATTAAGGTGGGTGTAAATTTGTTCAAACGAAATTCTAGTATGTAGTTGTTGTTGGTGTCCATTTTTGGCTGTTTTGAGAAGTCTTTGTGATTCATCTGTGTTTGTGTAGGAGCTGCTCTGACCGGGCAGTGAAGCTGGAGGCCTCCGTTGAGACTTACAGAAAGAAGTTGGAAGATCTAAGTGACCTCAGACGACAAATGAAAGCTCTGGAAGAGAAGAATATGACTTACATGCACAACACGGTCAGCCTTGAAGAGGAGCTGCGCAAGGCCAATGCTGCGCGAGCTCAATTTGAGACATACAAGAGACAGGTATGAATATGCTAGCAGTTTTATTTTGGAAAATATTAGTAAAAAACATTATCAATTTCAAACTGATATGTCAGCAAAGAGAAGGATGCAATACTGCAAAATTAAGACATAACCACAACTGAAACTGAATATCACAAACTGAAGTGTCATTAAAAAAGATAAAAATGAATTTGGCTATTCTTTTTTATTATTATTTTATTATTTATTATTATTTATTTTTTTATTTTTAAGCGTTATATATTTGTATCCTACACTTGGGCATTTAAAATGTTTAGATTTTTTAAATTCATGCCTTGTATAAAATTAAATCTGTTTAATAATTATGCACATCTAAATATAAGGTTTTACTCTCTTTTTTACTCTTTTTTTTTTTTTTTTTTTTTTTTTTTACTCTTTACTTAAGTGATTTATAATTTTTATGTACAAAATAATGTGCTGGGGGTGGTATGATCAGTATATCAGCATAATAAATATGTATAGTTTTATGTATATGTATGTATATGTATAGTTCTTCACAAAGTTTTATTTTCTAAGAATTAAATTAAAAACATTATTCAACAAAAATGCAATAAATTATTCAAAAGGGACATTATTCAAGTATAGACATTTGTAATGTTACAGTTTTTTTTTTTTTTTTCAAATAATTTCTGTTCTTTGAAACTTTCTGTTCAACAAAAAATCAGGGAATCTTAAAAATGTATTCATTCATTCATTCATTTTCTTTTCGGCTTAGTCCCTTTATTAATCTGGGGTCGCCACAGCGGAATGAACCGCCAACTTATCCAGCATATGTTTTACGCAGCGGATGCCCTTCCAGCTGCAACCCATCACTGGGAAACTTCCATACAGACTCATTCACACTCATACACTACAGACAATTTAGCTTACCCAATTCACCTATAGTGCATGTCTTTGGACTTGTGGGGGAAACCGGAGCACCCGGAGGAAACCCACGCGAACACGGGGAGAACATGCAAACTCCACACAGAAACGCCAACTGACCCAGCCGAGGCTCGAACCAGCGACCTTCTTGCTGTGAGGCGAACGTGCTACCCACTGCGCCACCGTGACGCCCTAAAAATGTATTCATTTCCAGAGAAATATTAAGCAGCACAACTGATTTCCACATTAATGATAATAACAAGAAATGTTTCTTTAACACTAAGTCAGCATGTTAGACTGATTTCAGAAGGATCAAGTTATACTGAAAACTGTTTTGTTATTTAAATTGTACAATATATTTATAATTGTACAATATGTGCAATAATATGATTGTACAATATATATACAAAATTACATCTGTTGCAATATTACAATTTTTACTGTGTTTTTTAAATGTAAATAAATGCAGTCCTGGTGAAAAAAAATCTAACAGAATCTAAACTTTTAAACAATCATATAGAAATAGTGACTACAATTATATTGGAGTATAATAGAAAATATGCATATAGATGTTCAAAACGTCCAACTTGAAATGAACTGATCTACATTGCATTGTTTCTGTAACTTCAGGTTCAGGAGCTCCACAAGAAACTGTCTGATGAATCACGCAGGGCTGATAACCTGGTCTTCGAGATGAAGAAATTACAGGAGAAATATGACGCCATATTGAAGGAGAGAGAGGTAAACAAAGACAAGCACATTCACAAGCAAATACCCAGACAACTAAATACATCAGATGACAAGCTTAAGGGGTTAATTCACCTACAAATACATATTGTCATCATTTACTTTCATTCAATTTTTCCAAACCAGTTTGAATTTGTTTCTTCTGTTGAACACAAAAGAAGATATTCCGAAGAAAATTGGAAACCGGTAACCATTGACTCAATGGTTACAGGTTTTCAGCTTTCTTCAAAATATCCTTTGTAGTGTTCAGCAAAATAAAGAAACTTATTAAGGTTTGGAACCAAATGAGGGTGAGTAAATAGTGAGTAAATTGTAATGCTAAAGTTTGCCATTTTTTTGTGCTACTAGCGGCGCCAGAAATACAAACTGTACTAATTGTGTTTCATCAGAGGATCAGCATTGAACGGGACACTCTCAGAGAGACCAATGAAGAACTGCGATGCACACAGGCTCAACAGGACCAACTACTTCTGGCAGGTACTACATGCATGCACTGTATACTGAATGCATTTAAGTGAGGCGGTTGCTCACAAACATGAATCAGTGCAGACAGACTCTCTTAAATGTTATACCGGCTCTTCCACTGCTTGAGGGGAGTAGTTAGTTTGGCATGGGCATTTTTTAGTTATGGCAAGACACTGCAAATGTATAAGATTGATAAAAAATCAACTGATATTTATTACCATAATTCCTCAGTTGACCGATTACATAAATAATTACTGACATTTTTGTATTGCAAGTTGTCAGTATGCAAATGAGGCATTATTTAATAAAATGTGTTAATTTAGTCAGCTTGTTTTTTTGACACAATAGTCAAAAGGTTTTCATAAAAAAAAAGAATAGTTCAGACCAAACGCAGTACCCCAGTTACATTAATATTCTAACCACAGTGCAGACGTGAACACAGCTATTTTAGTCATCTCTTTGAGTCACTTCATAGATCAGTAAACACAAACTGAAAATTGAGTTTAGAATAGTAGGAAATTTGAACTTATGCTTCTTTCACACATCACAGGAAAGTATCAAACAGGAAGTCCAAGCCATGATAACCTTGCAGCTGAGATGTTGCCCATTGAGTACAGGTATGATGTAAATTATTGAAATTACTGTGAATAGAAATATGACCAGTTTGTACATATGTTGAATTGGTCACTCAAGGCTCACTCATTTATATTTATTAAAAAAGAGAAGAGAGAACGGTTAATGAATTTTATGAATGTTTTGAATTGTATTATTATTAATGTTGTTATTTTTAAAAACACATTTTTGTATGTTTTATGACAAAATCATTAATTTGTAAACAATGTATTGAAGTGATTTTGTAATAAAAAAATGATTTAAATACAGTTTGATTTAGCTTATAAAAAAATAAATAAAACTACACACAGTGTGTATGTATAAGGTATATCACTGATATGCATATGTTTTTGAGTTATATACATTTTAAAATTAAATTTTTTTAACTTTTGATGGCAAAGCCAATTTTTCAGAATTTCAATTGTAACAATGTTTTCAGTAACCATTTTAATAAATGGTTATTATATTGATTTAAAAATTTTATTATTATTATTTAATAAATGTATGTACAAATTATGAAATAAATGTAAAAATATTTAGTAGTACCACACAAGAACAAACACAAAAGCCCAATTGCAAGACCAGTATGGTAGTTTTAGATCTTTAGGTCTTTAAACATCAATTGTGCATGTAAGAGTGTTTCATGTAAAGCATGTTTGTGTCTTTAGAGAGAAGTTCATCCGCCTGCAGCATGAGAACAAGATGTTGCATCTGCAGCAGGAGGAATCGGAGAAACAGCGCATTACTGAGCTACAGCAGCAATTGGAGGAGGCACGACGTGGACGCAGCCAACTGGACACTGACAACAGGTGCAGATCCACATAATACACCAGATATACAGTAAACATACTGCACTGTACATTGGAAATGCATTTTTTAAATATAATTGTAACAAAGTTTTAAATTTCATGATATAATTGCAACACTAAGGATTTTATTTATTTATTTAAAAACAGTATACATTTATATTGGCCTGATATAGCCTTGTCTGAGAACTAACAAAATCACAAATAACTTTGAAAGTTTTTTTGTTTTTTTTGTTTTATCAGAGAACTTAGAGAAAGAACAAGTTTGTTGCATTTACTTGCATGATTTAGCAGGGTGGCAGAATGTTTCATTTACAATTTAGCATTTATTTATTTTTTAATACATATTTTATACGTTCTGTTGCTCAATCAATAAAAAGTTAGTAGCATTTGCTACCATGACTTAAAATGATTTAATTTTATTTTAAAAAAAAATCTATTTATTTATTTATTTATTTATTTACTATCTATTTATTTATTTCAAAAATCAATTGTGTACTGTATAGTAGGTGCTATATTTGGTTTGTACTGTAATTTTCATAAAACAAGTAATCTCTGATTATAAGTCAAACCTGACACCATACCAAAATTGCATTTTCGAGAGAAATAAAAGTTGCATTGCTTTATAAACCAACAAATAATTCATCTTAAATCAAATTTTACATTCACAAATATTATAAACATTTTAGTTCATCCCTCCTTAATAAATCCTTTATACTTAACAATAGATATCCTCTGAAATCCTCTTAACAATCTTAAATTTTGTTAAAAATTGTGTTTAAAATGTATGTTGTAGTATGAGTAAAATCCCAACCTACTACACAAGTCTTTTTGTCAGAGTTTTTTTCTGGGCACAGTAGGGTCATCCACGTAATTTTGCCTGCTATATATGTATTCTCAGCATTTAGGTGTTAGCCGATTCTCATGTTATTTTTTGTCCTCTATTGTGTATAGCAGTAGTCATATTCACATACAGGGAATTTTTGATCTGTTCACAATATATACATGCCCATGAAAGAATGTGTTTTGTTGTTTTTTAAGGTTAAACAGAGAAAGGATCAGTGAGCTCCAACAGCAGGTTGAGGATCTGCAAAAGGCCTTGCAGACACAGGGAGCCAAACCTGAAGATGTAAGGGCATATATACGCCACTTGGTGATGCTGTTTTTGCTGATGTTTTTGTGTCACATGACTATGGTCTTAAAGGGATAGTTTACCCAAAAATAAATGTTCTGTCATCGTTTACTCATTCTCCACTTGTTCCAACCAGTTTTTGTCTTTTGGTGAACACAAAGCAAGATATACTGAAGAATGTTCAGCCATTGACTTTCATAGTATTTTGTGTGTGTGTGTGTGGACATCAATGGCTGCTTTTTTTCCAGAACTTTTTTTTCCAGAATAACTTGTTTTGTGTTCAAGTAGAGTAGAAAACAAGTTCATATAAATGTAGAGCCACTTGAGTTTGAGTAAATGGTGAGGGTTTTTTTTCTCTTGAAATGATCTGTATTTTATGCATTTGCCTTTCTGTAAAAGACGTTGTATTTAAAAGTTCATTGCTTGTTTGCTTTTATACAGTCTCATTTGAAGAGGAAGCTGGATGCTCATATGTAAGTTTAAACACCTGATCAAATGAGTTTTCTTTGATGTTTTGGCTGTACTTAAAGCAATAGCTCAACCAAAAGTCAACATTTCCTGATAGTTTATTAATTAAAATAGTCCTATTATGCTTCTTTACAAGATATAATAGAAGTCTTAAGTGCCACCAGAATGTGTCTTCAGCTAAAAATACCTCTTGTTTACAATTGTCCCTATTGGCAGAGAACCAAAAACACTCTGTCTCTTTAAGTGCAAATTCTGAAATTCACTTTCTGCTGTTCTTGATTATTTTTCCCCCAGGGTGCAACTGAATGAGGCACAGGATGAAATCATGAAGAAGAAAGAGCTGCTGGAAGACCTTCAGCCAGATGCTACTCAAACCAGTAAGTATATAAGTTTATATAACCAGAACCTATATTTGACCCCAGATTGCTCTTCACAATCTTATAGACAAGAGTCATAGTGATTTACTCAAATTCAGATGTCCATAATCCAATAAGAATGACCTAGGGTTAACAATTTCAAGTGTGAACAGCCCTTTTGAGTTAAACATAAAGCATTGAACTTCCTGTCAGTTTTAAAGGTAAATGTCACTTTCAGGTGTGAAGATGGATGAGCTGATGGCGGCCTTAAAGAAGAAAGATGAGGACATGAGGGCGATGGAGGATCGATACAAGATGTACCTGGAGAAAGCTCGTGATGTAGTTACCTTCATCTTTCGAATACAGTTTCTGATTCGCAAATAAATGTCATATGATCTTGTATGCGTTACATTTTTGTAGGCCTTGTGATGTTCTTAATCTTGTTCTTAATCTAAACAGGTTTTCAATCTCTGAATCATGTACAATTAAGAATCCAAAATGTAACTGAAATGTTCTGTCATATTCCACATATCGAGTAACTACATGAGTACTAAGAATAAAAAAAGTATGAATTTGTGTATCATTTTAAGCTCTGTTACATTTAAATCTGTACTTTACAGAAAGAAAGCATCATTACCCGCCTCTTCCAGTGGTGATGAATCATATTGGGTTTTTTTATTCAGGTCATTCGAGCTCTGGACCCCAAGCTAAACCCAGCCTCAGCTGAGATTCAGTCCCTGAAAGTGCAGCTCTCTGACAAAGACAAGAGGATCATTGCTCTGGAGGTTTCTCTTCTGTTATTCATGTTGAGCAGTTTCAGATATAATTGCTGATTTGTGTGTTGTTTTCTTGTGACTTGTTACCTTTTCTCTCATGTTTGTCCTCATTTCCTCTTATTTCCCCAGCGGGAGTGCGAGCAGGCCAAACTGAGGGAATATGAGGAAAAGTTAATTGTGACAGCTTGGTATAATAAGGTATGATGATGTGCCTTAATAATTTATAATGTACAGTGTAATCTACAGTTAAATTTATTTTATATTATATAGTATATACTATTTGCATCTATATATATATTCTATAGTTATTTATCTTTAGAGTTAAAACTGTATGCTGTTTATTTTCTTTATTGCAATTAAAGTTCCTGGAAGTTATTTATTTAATCTTGTTAAAGATGCTGCAAGGTGTTTATTTATTTATTCATTTATTTAGTGAAGAATTTTTGGTTCCACTTTATATTGAGTGGACTTAACTACTGGGTACTTACATCAAAAAATAAATACAATGTACTTACTTTTCTTCATAATGTATTCCAGAACACTTCTGGTGCTCGTGAGGTGGGATATGGGAAGGGTTAGGGACCGATTTGGTGGTATGGGCAGGTTTAAAGGTCCACAGTGCAATTATAAATGTATTTACAGATTATTAATTACAGATGTAATTACAGTGCTCAGCATAATTGAGTACACCCCATTTTGAAAATGAATATTTTTATCCATTTCTCAGTGAATATAGGCAATGTATTTTGGTGCATTTAAACAAAACAGATTTATTAAACAGATAAAATTATAAAAATAATATTTTAGTCACCAAACATATTTAGCAATGGAAAGATAATTCAATTAAATTCAAGCTAAATATTGCAAAAATAAATTACAACCTACAACATTTCAACTACATTTTTCAATTATTTTGCTTCTCTTGATTTTTTCCTCTTTTTAAAATTTGTATTTAATATTTTTCTTTAACATATAAATTTGGCTGGACTAGTTTTTGCACCGTTATCGTAAGTTATTTTGTTAGATAAGCTCCAGATTTGGCTTCAGTACTGACTAATCTAATGTATATGCACAAATATAATATTGTATAGCTTCCTATAAAAAATATGAATTTAAAGATTTAGATTTGTGAGGGGTGTACTTATATATGCACTGCACACGCAGGTATTTAATCAATCATAAGTACAATGTAGAAACATGTATTTACACAACACATTGTAACAAATTATTAATTTCAGTGTAAGTACATATTAGTTGAGGCCACTTAATATAAAGTGGGACCGAATTTATTTCTACTGTAAAATTGTCATCTTGTTGAGGGAAAAAAAAGCATTCATTTGCTTTGTTTTCAATGGTAATTTTGTCATACAGAGCTTGAATTTCCAGAAGATGGCAATCGAGTCACGACTCAGCGGGCGAGCCAACTCTCTTGTGCCACCCGGTCAGTCCTTCCTGGCTCAGCAGCGTCAGGTGACCAACGCCCGGCGCACCATGTCTATCAATGTGCCTGCCACTTCTTCCAAATAACCCTGTGCTTCAGTTCTTCCCCAGCTTCCTCTCTCCTCCTCTCCCTCTCCTGCACACTCAAGTGACCTTAAGTACACTTCTGAACAAGGGGACAAGCATGCCATGATGAACATTAGCATGTCTCCATCTGCTCACACATGTATAATAATGTACATAAGGGTTGAAGAAAGTGACTCAATCAGCACACTATGATGTACAGTAGCAGCTTTTTCACTTTCAGTACTAAACAAACAGCGGTAACAGTCTGCAGCAGCATCCAATGCTAAAGAGAGAGTTCACCCTTAAATGAACATTTGGTCATCGTTTACTGACCCTTCAGGTGGTTCTAAACCTGAGTTTCTTTCCTCTGTTGAACACAAAAGAAAATGTTGAAGAGTGTTGTAAACCTGTAGCCATTAACTTCCTTAGTATTTGTTTTCCCACTATGGATCAGTGTCAGTGGTCAGTGGCTTCCAATTTTCCAGCATTCTGCAAAAAATCTTCTTTTGTTTTGAATGGGAAAAAAGACATTCAAACAGGTTTGAAAACACTTAAGGGTGATTTTAATTGTGACTAAATTTCCATTTTTGGATTAACAATTTCTTTAAAGGTCAATCTTTTCACCGAACGAAATGCATTTAATGCATCCTGTATGGTAGCATGCATGCTTTTGCTTAAAAATGACTTCCAACGATACGCTATGCAGGCAGAAATATATTTGTAATCACGCAAGTACAATATACGGTATACGGAAAACACTGAAAGCATACGGTATGCAGACTACATTTTGCCCTAACCAAACAAATCCAATCCATAAATCAGAGTGAATATTTGGTGCTGGACACCAAATTTCTTAGTTTCATCACTTTCTCAAAAAACAACATGCATTTAAACTATATTAATAGACACGCATAATTGATTAATGGGGTCCAACACCAAAAAATGAAAAGTTTGGTGTTCATTTTCTTACCTTCCAGATATCCAAGATGTAAGTAGACTTTATTTTTCAGGCAATCATTAAAAAAAGCTGAAAAGCGGTCATTGTGGATGCATAAAATGCCACTCATTGGATTCCAGCTATTTTTAGAGTACAACAAAAACATAGATGAAACAAAATGAATATCTGTGGACCCTGACGAAATGCTTAGGTCTTATTAATCAAAATGATCACAGGAAATTGGCTATTATTTGAAACTTTATTACCATTTATAAACAAACTTTAAAAAAGTTAGTCTTCCCAACTGAGATCGCATACACAAATGTCCCTTTTTAAATTGGTTAAACCATCCAGGATAAAGTCAGAGTACAATTTTGATGAGCAATAATGCTTATAAAAATAGTGTTTCCTTTTTTTGCACCGACCAATCAGTTTCCTTAATAAGAGCCAAGGGGATTAATTTTGTTTTGCCTATATATTGTTTTTTTACTCTCAAAGTGCCTAGTGGCCTTGACTTAAATTGTATGAATTGACTACCATTTCATCTAATATTTATTTAAATATTCTCCTGAAGAAAAAAAGTCACCTATATCTGAGTGCACTGAGAATGAGTAAATAAACGGCACATTTTCATTTTCGGGTGAAAAGTCCCTTATAAATCAGAATCCAGGTGCTTATTTCAGATGGTTACGGTATTTTATATTCAGTTGACTGTGACAGGACTCTTGCATGCTCTTTTAACATGCAGAAGGGCCTTTTTTATTGACATTTAATATCTCCTGTATGTGTGAAGGCGACAATTATCAGGATTAAACACCAGCACAGAATTATAACAGGCCATAGTGAACGGCTTTGAATGTCTTGTACGGCACTCTTTCGGAAAACATACTCACGTGACTTGTGAACCATAGCGCTGCATTGTGAAATAGCTTTTGCTGTATTGTGGAAATATGAGCTATATGCTTATAGGCTAGCTGTCACGTTTTGAATAAGACACAATCTGTTTATGTTGGGACATATTATAATTCCGTTTTAAATGTTAAAGTTAATCACTTCTGATTTGTCTTTCTGGTGTTTTATTCAGATAGGCTTTTTTTTTGGCCTGCGAATGATATAAACGCCAACGTCTTTTTGAAATGCTAATATTTATGTATGTGTTCCAAGGAAGAACTGTTCGATTTATGGATTTGTGTACTCAATTTTATGAGCACCGTCATCGTTTGTGAGAAATAATAAATAATGAGATTGGATTCATTTGGTATTAGAGTAATATTTGGGTTAGAGATCCCTGGCAGCCTTCATTTACATGTTATGAATAAACACAACTGTTTTGCAAAAGAGCTTTCTTGTTATGTTTTAATCTAAAAGGTTGCAGTCTAAACTTCTTACCTCTAGATGGCGACCGAATTACAAATTTTCCCATTTTTTTCCCAGTCCTGCTTTGTAAAACGTGTAGTGCAAAAATTGTACTTTAGGGGTCACTACAGTTTAATAGAAATTATGAAAACAACAAATAATATGATATGATATAATACATTACACATTTTGAATGGGAAAATATAAGCATGCATATTTTGTTTGAACAAAATTATGAAAAATAAACTTTTGTTATTATTATTTAAATATTTGTTATTATTTTGTGAATATATTATACATTCTTTGAGCATTTTCATTCATTCATTCATTCATTTTCTTTTCGGCTTAGTCCCTTTATTAATCTGGGGTCGCCACAGCGGGATGAACCGCCAACTTATCCAGCATATGTTTTTACGCAGCGGATGCCCTTCCAGCTGCAACCCATCACTGGGAAACATTCAGACACACTCATTCACACACATACACTACGGACAATTTTAGCTTACCCAATTCACCTATAGCGCATGTCTTTGGACTTGTGGGGGAAACCGGAGCACCCGGAGGAAACCCACGCGAACACGGGGAGAACATGCAAACTCCACACAGAAATGCCAACTGACCCAGCCGAGGCTCGAACCAGTGACCTTCTTGCTGTGAGGCGAACGTGCTACCCACTGCGCCACCGCGTCGCCCTCTTTGAGCATTTTATATTATATTTTTGTATTGTAGAATTTAGTTTGAATATAAATGATAAAAATCATGATGATTATTTTTTATGTATATATTGTTTTATGTAAACTATAAATTCTTGACAATAGTTAATATTATATTATATTCACCCACAAACACACACATTATCTAATGTGTATATTTATAATGGATCTATTTGCTCAGCCTTGAGAGTTCAAAGAGTACAACACAAACATATTGTGAAATAAGAAAATGGATTTCAACATGATTTATTAATAGGATAAAACCTTGCTGTGCATTATCTGCAGTTTTCACAAACTTGAACTTCATCCCTTGAACCCAATATCTGTGATCAGTGCCAACAGGTTGATCATTCTGCAAAGCGTATCTTGACACAATGACCTTTTCTCTCTTTTTCAATTCAGTTTTTGCAGATCCACCATTACTAAGCATGTTTTGCAGCTTTGATATATGTGACAACTAAATCTGATTTCTCTCACACCCATTCAACAAACAAAAACTACATTGTAAGCTCAATTGAATTACTTTTCAGAGATTATAAAGTGATATATGAAGGCAAGACACAGCAGGTGAATAGGGTAAAAAAACATGTTGATATATAATTGTCACCATACTTGACCAATTGCATTAAGAATTGCACATATTTTTGTATTAGATGTTTTCTAAAATCTTTAAATATGCAAATGAGGCATTATTTTATGAAAGATCCAAGTCCAATTTTTTTGGAGATATTACAGTAAAATGTTTTCACACAGGGAATTTTAGTAATCGCTTTTTATTATTCATAGTTGAAAAAATATTGAAAACTAGCAAAAATAATTGTAGAATAAAATGTTGTATATATTCAGGCCAGTTACAAATGAACATATTCCTCTGAAGATCCTTCTGAAAGCACATATGAACAAAACTGTGTGTGAACTGTGGGAATTTTTTTTTTTAAGTCAAAAAGCCTCAAGATTGACAGGTGCATAGAAAAAAATATAGTTTTTGCCAGAAGGGGCACATCTTATGTTAGATGTGCATAATGCACTGTAATTGTGTATAAATATTTTTCAGATTGTTCTCAGCGTGCTGTTGCACAGATCTTGAAGGGGTGTGGAGTGCGTGTTATTCCAATCACTCCATCCATGTTGAGTTTCTCTCCCTCTGTGGCTGAAAATTTAAATTTTCGGAACAAACTGACAAAAAATAGGAAGAGTTCTATTCTGGCGATCTGCTCCCCCAAACAGACCCTCTTTCCTGTGACAGAGAGACACAGAGCAAGCAGATATTATTGCAAACAAGTCCATAATAATTTTCTGTTTGTCTTTACTGTTAGAAAAATTAGGGGTCAAGTAAGGGTTTTTTTTTATTTTTTATATTATAATTTATTTGTTTAATTACTTATTTATTTTATGTTATGCACACCAAGGCTATATGTTATCAATCAAAAAACATTAAAAAAACTTTCTATTTTAATATATTTTATAATGTAACTCATTCTTTTATCAGTGGCATATGAAACGTCATTTCTAAAATGCTGATCTGGTGTTCAAGAAATATTTCAGATCGTTTCAATTTTCAAAAAGTTCTTTTGCAGCAATAGAATTGAGAGTTAAATAGAAACTTCACGAATATTAATTTTGTAACAATATAAAACTTTTGATAAATTGCTCAATTAAAGGATTAATTCCTCTCTTTTTTTACCATACTGACCCCAAACCTTCAAACAATCCCAGTAAAGGGTTTCTGCTCTCATATTACCTGCAGAAAAGGGCATAAATGCATCTCGCCTCACAAACTTGCCCTCTTTGTCTAAAAAGTGGCCAGGATTGAACTTGTAGGGTGTCTCCCATTCATTTTCATCAAAGAGAACAGAGTGCAGTATGGGTAAAACTGTCGTGCCCTGGTTGAAACAATGCAACAGGAAGGGTTAGACTGAATGTTATGACAAATAACACCATAACACCATTCATCGCCTTTCAGATAAACCATTTTAGCAATTAGCCACATGAAAATCTTTTAAAAAGTGATATATTTCTTGTAAGTAAGATTTTAAAGGTCCTCATTATATGCTTTTCAGACTTTATAAGTTTCAAAGTGCAAGATACATGTAGTTATTGTCTCCCAAATGAAATTATGGATTCTAAATGATCTGAAAAACAAGTTGTCAGTAATTCCAGCTTTTTTTTTGTTAACGACACAAACCAGCACATGTTTGTAACTTAATTCTTACTATGGTTTTACTTTGACCCTACTGAAGTTTTATGAGAGCCCAGGGCATCCATTTCCAAAGGATTAGGAGTCAAACTGATAAAGTAAAACAACACCATTGTTACTGTTCATATCACTGTTGTGATTGTCAAGCACTGAGGAAACACAAATAGCTGAGTTTCAGATATGGTAATATGTGTTTGGTTCCTGACAAGCTGTAAGCAGTTGATCAATTAAAGTCTAATCCTAACCAATCAAAGTGGAGTAGACTCTTAGAAACGCAGGATTCAGAGAAACCGGATCTTTGAATTAAACATTTCAGACACTGTAAGAGAAGATCTAATGCCACAATGTGTATTATGAGAAGATTATAAGATGTTTGAAGATTAATTTTTTTTGGCCTTGGATTGACAAAAACCTGTTATAGGGAAGAGTAATTAGGAGCCTTGAAATGGCATAATAGAGGCAGTTTAATGATGGCTGAGTAAATTCACCTTTGGGATGAAGCATTCACCAAGTGTTGTGTCTTTGGCAGCCACTCGCAAACCATTCAATGGTATAACATCTCCAAATCTCATAATCTCATGGATGACAGCCTCGGTGTATGGCATGTTGGGTTTGTCGGCTATACTCGGCTCTCTGGAGTTTCCAATCACTCTGTCAATCTCCTCTTGGACTTTTTCTACAAATAACACAGTATATTCAAATGACAGTTGCATGTATAAATATACTGATTTAGTTATGTCCTTGTGTACAATATTAATACTTGTTTAAAGGCCTGGTAACTTTTCTTCCAAATTAAAAAAATAATAATAATAATAATAAATAAATAAAAAATAAAATAAAATAAAATAAAAAAAATAAAAAATATATATATATAAATATATATATATATATATGAAATAGCATTTGGTCGGAAGAGTTGTTTCATTATTTGTGATTGAAAAATCAAGGTTATTCCTCCAAATATTGCTTTCTTAAAAGAATAGTTCACCCAAAAATGAAAATTCTGTCATCCTTTACTTTACCCTTACCCTTGACTTGTTCCAAACTAGTTTATATATTTTTTGTTCTTTTCTTTTGTTGTTGTTGTTGTTGTTGTTGTTGTTATTGCTGTTGAAAAAAAAGTTATTTTGAAAAATGTTGGAAACCTGTAACCATTGAATTACATAGTTTCTTTTTATTATAGACCTCAATGGTTACAGGTTTCCAGCATTCATCAAAGTGTCAAAAAGAGGAAGTTTGAAACTAGAACGGTGAGTAAATGATGACAGAATCTTTGTTTAAGTGAAGTATCCCTTAAACTCTTTTAAAGTAAAACAGTATTTTGTTGTCTAAAAATGAATCATTCAAAATCAAACTTTTTTCTTGTTGTTTTGACCAGTTGTCATTTTATGCTCTAAATTACAATTTGGAGGAAATTTCATCACTAGTTTGCAGAACAAAACAAAATTACTCAAACACAAATTGTAAATCTACAGAAACGGATAACTTCCAAGTGAAGTGGTCTCTTGTATATAACACTAATATACATTACTGACCATAATGCATTATTTACCTTGTACATCTGGAAACATTATGAGGTATATTATACCCCAACATAATGTGTTGGATGTGGATTCAGTTCCAGCCAGAAACAGGTCAAGAACACATGCAACAAGGTTTGGTTCTTCAAAACCGTTTACTCTTTCATGGGGTTTCTGGTTGGAGATTGAAGAAGTGAAATAAGTTTCTGTATTCAAACATAAGAGCATAAGTTAAAGAGGCTTCTTCTGTCATTTGTTTTACCTCCATCATCTCGATGAGGAAGGTATCGATGTAGTCGTGAGGTTCTGAGGGATCCAATTCAGCCTTGTGTTTTACAATGACCTCATGTACAAAGCCCTTCAGTAAGTCATAGTTACTGAAAATATCATTGTGTGGTCCTGGAAGATGCTTCATAATGGCTGGAAATGCTTCATAAATCTAATAAATACAAATTAACATTATTTATTTTTCATAATCTGACTGTTACATTATCACTATTAAGGATAGATAGGTAGATAGATAGATGGACGGACGGACGGACGGACAGACAGACAGACAGACAGATAGATAGAAACTGTAAGAGCATTGATTGATTGAATGAATGAGGTATAGTTAATTAATTAACTGAAGCAAAGTAATTAATTTACCTGTCCCCAAATGGATCCTTCTAGTTGAATGCTTTTGGATATATATTTTAGCATTGTCTTGAATTGGTGGTCAGCATAGTCAAATCTCTGGCCAAACACCATTTGACAGATAATATTGGAAACAGCATTGTATAATAGGATTGTTGGGTCAAAAGCAGCTCCTGAAAAGGGCAAAAACAAAATGTGTTGTGTTAGTTATTTTAACTTGCTGGTGCACGTAAATATATACAGCATGTGTTGTATGCACTAATTTATTTAAAACTATATATAGTCAGTGGTCAATTTGACCAACAGCTGAGGTTGCCAGAATTTTACCGATAGCAATACAGTTGAAACTGTAAAAGAAATGTATAATCTACCATACCGTATTACTTCAGTGTTACACACAAATTTTGAACAACTAACATCTACATAGTGTACTTTTGCTACACAGACAAAAACGCAATCAAAAGCATGTGGTGATGAGATAATCAGGGCTGTCGCTAGTGGGGGGAAAAGGGTGACAGAGTGCATATGGCCGTGTTAAGGCCCATAAAGCCCCAACTGACTTCTTTTCATTGAAAATTTGGTGTAAACAGTATGAAAACATGGATACATCATACCTGGTATAAACAGTTCAGGTACAGAGTAGGGGATTTTTTCATTGGGACACTTTGGGCCCCTGTATTCAGCACAGTCTACCTGAGTATTGTTCTGACCCTGTCCATCCCATTATGACCATTTTATGATGGCTACTTTCAGCAGGATAACATACCATTTAACAAAGTCTTAAATTGCTTTCTTCAATTTGACAGTTCACTAAACTCAAATGGCCTCCATAGTTATCAGACCTCAGTCCAACAGAGCACCTTTAAGATCTGCTGACAAAAGGGTGTCCAACATAGTACTAACAAGGTGTACCCAGTAAAGAAGCCGGTAGGTTTATACAGTATCTGTATTGTATTACAGTATATACCTTTCTGTCCGTCTATCTCCTCCAGCAGGAAGCGGCTCTCCTCACAGATGGCCAGCTCCATTGTTTTTTTTCCCAACCCAAAGTTCCTCAGTGTTGACAGAGCGAAACGTCGTTGCTTCTTCCACATCTCACCATTACTGAAGAAGAGTCCAGCTGCAGAGGCGAGAATAATCAATTCATAACGTTGTCCCAAACAGTTCAAAAGAAGGCCTCGCTAACATGATCAGTGAAGACTGGTACATAAACTTTTGCAAATCTAAATATATTATGACCTATGTTGTTTTGTTTTCATTTTGTTTAAGCTTTGGGATGTTTCAATACAGTTTAAAAATATAAATTTTTGCAATATTTCTTTTAGAATTAAATATTAAACATATATCAAAATTAAGTTGAATTATTATTATTATTATTATTATTATTATTAATAAATATTTAGTTACAGGCCGTGTTATGTCAGTTACTTAAAAAATAATCTTTTTTACAAAATTACATCATTAACTGTAATTTTTTTAAAGTAACTTAATTGCTCGATAAATAATTACATTTTTGACTCTATACTTAAAATTCTTACAAATCTCAATGCATACAAAACACAAATTAAACTCTTTCAATTCTTTAAATTTGACGAACTTTACATTTATTTAAAAGAATTAACAGTTAATAAATGTAATAAATTAACATATGCATCAAAACGCAAAATGTTTTAAAGTAATAATGACACCATATTTCATGCATATTTATTGACATAATTTCCTACTCGTTTCATTTTTTTTTTAAGCCCTGCTCACACGGTACGATTTCAGCCACAATTTCGCTGTCTGAAACAAATTTGGGAAATCCTAAAAGATTCCTGTAATTCTAGGCTAAAATCTGTGCTTTTTGATTGTTGGTTTGATGTTTTCACCGACAGCCGCTTTATGGCCCTTGCGATCAGATTTTCATGCCATGATATTCTGGCAGTGTCAGATTTCAGACAC
Organism: Danio jaintianensis; assembly: GCA_903798115.1. Taxonomy (NCBI): domain Eukaryota; kingdom Metazoa; phylum Chordata; class Actinopteri; order Cypriniformes; family Danionidae; genus Danio; species Danio jaintianensis. The sequence continues at coordinate 6,931,299 of CAIGQV010018299.1, read as the reverse complement.
TTTCCTGCAGTGTGACTTCAGTTACGATTAGATTGATAAACCAAAACAGGAACTCTGAATCCGAATTACAAACTACCGCGAGGAAATGTCAAAACTGTTTTTTTATGATATTTATTATTGAGGCACACTGTGAGCAAAATTACTGCAACAGTTTGTATATGTTAGAGTGTATGGGTGTTTCCCACTGCTGGGTTGCAGCTGGAAGGGTATCCGCTGCATAAAACGTATGTCAGAGTAATTGGTGGTTCATTCCACTGTGGCAACACCTGATAAATCAGGGACTAAGCCGAACTCCCCGGGTGAATTTCCCCCATGTCTGTGTTTGACATTATGACAACTGTGATCTTACAGTGTGACATGGAGGCCAAGTGTAAGGATTTCTCTTTTTTCACACTTTTACATTGCCAGTTGACCTACCATTTCCAGAATAGACACGTGCTAGCACTGGACTGTTGGGCCGATCCACAAAGTTTTCAGCTTGAGTCACCAGGGCCTCCTTCACCATTTTATAACCAGTAATGAAGACTGTTTTGTCTCTTCCTAATCGCAGACTGAAGATATTGTTGTAGGCATGGCCGAGCTGTAAGCAAAACAATGTTTCAGAATCTCGAGGCATGTGACTGGAGCTAATGCAAACCAATTGGTCGAGAAAAAGTGTGTTTTTGTCAGCTAGATCCAAAATTGAGGCTACAAGACAATAAATGTTATAAAATATACATAGTTATAAATAAATATTAATAATAATATCCGATCAATATATGTGATTTCCACTATCAAATGATCTCTTGATGAAGGTCATAGTCCATAATGCAAAGTACTTATGTGCTCTATTTCAATGAGTATTTTTCTGTGCTATCAATTCAGGAGTGGCAACATCGTCTGCTCACCTTTGTCAGATATAAATGAGGCTCTTTGGAGTCAATGTTGAAGATGTTTCCTAGCAGTGGAACAGAGAGAGGGCTTGGTGGGTATTTCGGTGGGTTTCTGTTCTTCAGGTAATCTGCCACCAAGAGAAAAGCCGCAATGAACAGAAATATTCCCTTCACATCAAGAGTCTCGAGTATTGCAGTATACGCCATGACTGCATGTGAATGAAGACAGAACATGTGAGCTTAGCAGAATTTGTTGAACAGGCTGTTCAGCCTCTGTTTAATCCATCTGTTCAGCCTGACACTCCCCTCACATTTGGTGCAGTGGCTGTAAAGTTGTGAACTGTGAGTTATGTAATATCTTCATCTATCTGCAGTCTGGGTACGTGAGGTAAAGTTCCTCTGAGACCGAGTTATTCTCTGCAGCAGTGAGACTAGTTTGGTGGACTATTGGAGTTTATACTGTCAGGTTTGTTTTTAACCGAGGTTGACTTTTGGCTTAGTGCTAATAATCGGGTCCTTGCACCGCATGCATTCATCCAGTGCTACATTTGCCCTTTGCTTTATTCAGATTGAAGGTTTTGACAGTAAATTTAGGAGCTCATGTACATTATAATTTAGTTTAGAAGTAATCAATCTGTAATGTATATTGATGAATTAACAGTGGATGGCGCATTTAAATTGGTTAAAATTCTATTGGTTATATGTTCAGGTTCGATTGTTAAAGTTGTTCAAATATAATTTAATAGTTTAATATGTCTCAACATTTTGTTAATTTGCTGACACACACACAAATACAGACAAATGATCATTGGTGATTTCTTTATAATTGTTTAATGAAAGTTTAAAAGATGCACTGCATATGCATATATATTTAAAGATATATAAACAAAAAAGTTAAGAAAGCATAATTTAATTTATAATGCACTTAATGGCCATTTTATTTGCAATTTGGAGGAAATGTTATGTTACAGTTTACACAAATCCACATACTATGCAAAAATTCATCTGGCCAAGGCTGGAGAAAACGTCTGGAACCCTGCGACCAGGGCTCTAGAAAATTGGGCTGCTAGAATTCAGCTGACCTTTCAATGCCTTACAAAACATGTCGAAATCTGCATTCTTCTCACAGTGGTCTTTTTGTTGTCTCCAAGACATGGCTTCACTCTAGGGTTACATTTGTCTTTTATGCTCCAAAGCTGTATAGAATACTCTCCTGGTAGACATCAGAAAAGCAAATTCTCTAGGCACTTTTAAAACATTTTAGGTTAGGATTGCTTGTAATTCTATTGTATTTGACATGCATTTGTTTTATTCATGTATTATGAGTTTTTTCTGTTATATTGAAGATATATTGAGGACAGCTGGAAACCTGTAACCATTGACTTCTATAGTATTTGTTTTTCTTACTATGGAAGTTAATAGTTACAGGTTTTTAGCTTTCTTCAAAATATCTTCTTTTGTGTTCCACAGACAAAAAGAAACTCATAAAGGTTTAATAATACAAGTACTTCAGTTCAACAACATGTGAGTAAATTTTCATTTTTGGATGAATCATCTCTTTAAGAGCCAGAAGGTGAAAATTTTTAAACAGGGTCAAGATGTCCAATTTTATTTTATTTTGTTGAATTAGCATACATTATCTGTTGTATGAGGGGAAATTAATAACACAAAATAAGCTTAATAAAAAACATGCATGTATGTGGCTTTTTAGACAGAACTAATCTTTTCCATGTGTAGACTGAGGTAGTTGTTTAAGGCCAGAACACATTTCCTGCATTTATACAGATCATAATCTATGTTGGGAAGTGTTCGGACTTCAGAGCAAAAAGAAAACAGAATTCTCTGTATAAACATTCCTTATACTTTTCAAGAGTTTGTACATTCAGTTGTTTGTATGGATAGTTGACAAATAGGCTTTTTTGCACATTTATGTAGTAAATGTTCAATGTTAAAGAAAATATAAGGGGTCACTATTTTTTTTATCTTTCACAGTTTTTTTACTGTATTGTAAAAAAGTCCTATGGTGTGACATAATAAAAATGAGAAAACCTTTAAAAAGTAATATATATATATTTTCATCTAAAACAATTCACAGGTGCACATCATATATGATTGACAGGGGGTCATGTGATCTTTTTTTGTGGAAGTTTTCTGCGGAATTGCCAATTTAAATTTAGCATACAATGTCAGCACATGGGCGACGCGGTGGCGCAGTGGGTAGCACGTTCGCCTCACAGCAAGAAGGTCGCTGGTTCGAGCCTCGGCTGGGTCAGTTGGCATTTCTGTGTGGAGTTTGCATGTTTTCCCCGTGTTCGCGTGGGTTTCCTCCGGGTGCTCCGGTTTCCCCCACAAGTCCAAAGACATGCGGTATAGGTGAATTGGGTAAGCTAAAAATTGTCCATAGTGTATGTGTGTGAATGAGAGTGTATGAATGTTTCGCAGAGATGGGTTGCAGCTGGAAGGGCATCCGCTGCGTAAAACATATGCTGGATAAGTTGGCGGTTCATCCCGCTGTGGCGACCCCAGATTAATAAAGGGACTAAGCCGAAAAGAAAATGAATGAATGTCAGCACATGATTTTCAGTGACAAAATGTATCAAATTCCTAATTCCTAAAATAGCCATTTGTTTAAATTAGGTCTGATGTATTTATTGATGATTTTATTAGTTTCTTTTTTATTTATAAGAGCTGTAATTTACTGAACTATGCTCGAGACGGTCACACCATAGGACAGTTTTGAGATTTGGCTCAAAAATGTATAAAATGTAATAACAGAGCAGTTTTTATAACAAGAGGTCCATGGAAGACAAAGAAAAGTGTAACCATTTACTGCATTTTAAATGATGACAGTACTAATTATATTCATTTTTGTCATGCACTCATAAAATGATTTATGCTGCTTTTTCCAACTACTTATTTAAAATGAGCTGAATCAACACTATGGGTTTTTTGGGTCAGACAACTTAATTGTTTTATGTTCAATGCACTTAAATTTGTACAAAAACAATTAAGTTCACTTATTGATTTGGGTTGGGACAACATGAAGGAATTGTGTAGAACCCAGCATTTTTTACAGTGCGTGATAGTGAAAATGCAACATCACGTCTGCAGTGTCAAAATCACAGAATGTAGCCATAAGCAAAATGCCACTGTGGGTGATATTCCTTTCAGATCAGGAGCCACAGAGTTGATAGTCAGTTGTTCATCTGGGATGAGCGCAGATCTTGTACGGCAGCGGCACCTGAGTGAAGCCCACCTGACTGTCCAGACTGGGCTCTTCACCGTCAGGAGGGCTGAAGCTGAAGGTCTGTAGGAGGATGGTGAGGAAGATGAACAGCTCCAAATGAGCCAGATACTCTCCTGGACACTGCCTTTTGCCTGTTTGTGGAACATAGTTGAGAGAATGCATTAGGAACTTGACTGAATTAAATTTGTTGCAGTAATGTGGTAACAGATCAATGGAATGTAATTAGTTAAGATACCGCAGAAATAAGCAGATAAATAGATCAACTGTACCTGCTGAGAAGGCAAAAAAGGCATTTCTTCTGCAAAAGTGGCCCTCGGAGTCTAGAAAGTGTTTGGGGTTAAAGGTGTCTGGTGCTTCCCATTCGTGTTTGTCATACAACACTGAAGTCAGGTTTGTGATCATCACAGTTCCCTTCGTTCAACAGAGGAAGGAATACATCATTCAGGTTAATCATGTATAACTAATAATAAAATGAATTCAATAACTAAGACGTGTATTAGAAAAATATGAATTCATATTTAAGTAAAAAAATCTATACATAATATATACATAATCTATAAAAATATGTTCCATACAACTATTTATGTTATTTAAATTAATTAAAAAATAAATTACATAAAAAATATGTCATATTAGTAACTACTAATGGATTATAAAATGTTCTATACAGTCAACTTTTCAAATTCTTGTTTGAAAGAATGTTCATTGATTTACATTTTTCATAAGGTAATTATTTCATTCTTAAATATGTATTGAATAAAATATTAATGATTATATAATTATATATTAATTTAATAATTATTGAAATAATGAAATATACATAAATACACATTGCATATGTGTTTAAGTTTAAAAAAAGTTTATATTAATAAAATTATATTTCACTAATTTGTTAATGAATTCATTACATAATATAAATACTACAATCATATATAATTCATGAAAATTCTATAAAGAAAATATGTTCACATAAACAATAATTTATATATAGAATACAAATTATGTATATACACGCATACAGAGAATCTTTGATTTACCTTTGTTATTAAGTAGCCCCCTAGAGTTGTGTCTTTTTTTGCAACTCTAGCCATATTAAGAGGCACAAGGTTTGCTCTTCTTAGGACCTCATGAATGAAAGCATTCATGTAGTGCATGTTTGCTTTATCAGACATAGATGGAAGACGGGAACCAATCACCTCGTCAATCTCTGCTTGCACCTTTTCTATTTAAAGAAAGATTTGGAAGCATTTTGTTGTGATATAACAGTGCACTTTATGTAGTAAAGCTGTTTTGACAGTTTCCAGATTGGGTTAAGAACATAATTAGATTTTTTGAATGTCAGAGTCCGTAATCTTATACTTTAAATGTCATACTTTGAATGTCAGGGTACTTGATGAGGAAAAGCAGAGCCCATCGGAGTGTGTTGGTTGTTGTTTCAGTTCCTCCCTCAAACAGATCCACCATGGACCACACCAGACTGCCAACAGTAAACCCTGCCTCTGTGTCATTCTTCTTCTGATGATGCACAGGAACATAAATAAGTAGCGGTTATGAAGTTAATTCAAGAACATTCATGTAGATACATCACCTATTTTTTATGCAGGATGATTTTTACCATGTTTTACCTTCTCTGCTTCGGTTAGGTAGGCATCAATATAATCTCTAGGATTGCTGATGTCCCAGTCTGGTTTGTGTTGCACAATCTTCTCTTCCAGAAAATTTGCTAACTTCTGATAGTTTGAAATGATTGTCTGATGAGGTCCTGGCACCCACTTCATTATACCAGGGAAGGCATCATACAGCTGAAAAACAAAAAAAACAACAACAAAAAACACAAGACAGATTGGTTTAAAATTATAATACTGTATTTCAAGTGTTGATGTTATGTACTTCTTATCTTTAAAGTAGTAATATGTGAACAATGTGTGTTATAATCTGTGAAAGATGAATTATTGTTCATTGACCATGATAAGGATGCTATCCATAAGAGCGAGCACACAGAGAAGTTCACTCAAATCTGCCAATCACTAGATCAACCAATAGCAAGAGCTTGGTGCGTGGCTACTGAAAAAGGTTGAGCCAGAGGGTTTTTAGCAGGTGTGAGATCATGACTGAGTCATTGAATCGAAAAATACATTCAATTTCAATTACAGAAGGGAAAGACTACATTTGGAGATTTTACAAAATTTGCAGAGACAGACAATGGGTCAAACAAGCATAATTATTGACAGTGGATGAGTTTCTTTCTGACAGGTACACTGCAAAAAACGATTAGTTACTTTACTTTAAAAAAGATTGTAAAACCATTGCCTTAAAGCAAAAAGTTGACTTTATTTAAAAAAGTGAGTCCTGTATCTTGTAACTTGTAACTGTTAAGTTGACTTAACTTAATTAGTTCATTTACTTAATTTTAGGGAAACAACTTTACTCACTTTTTAAGTAAAATCAACTAATCATTTTAATAGTAACAGGTTTACTCACATTTTTAAGTAAAGTGAACTAATTTTTATTTACAGTGTAATCTAAACTAGTTAGCTATTACTAACTATCAGTGAAACCCTACATAACATACTAACATACTATAAGCATAAAATGCTCTTAAGAAAGGGCATGTTAAGCTTACAGTGAGGTGTAAAAATTGTTTGAAAATATGTTTTTTGGTAAATCCACTAAAAGATTCTAGCAGTGCACAAAAATGTATATAATTCACCTTTAAATGCTCTTTTAAATGATTACAATTTCAAAATGTGATCTGTTTTATAGATAGACTGTATTTTCAATATACTCTACCTGGTTCCACACAGATCCCGTAAGAAACACTGACTCCGCACTCATTTGTAGACGCTTCTGGAAATTAACATCACTATACTCATATCGATGGCCAAACACCAGGAAACCGATAACATTGGCCACTGCGTTATTGATTTTGACCAAAGGGTCAAAGGGGCAGCCTGTGTGACAATGCAAAGGAATGAGAGAATTATATATATTTACTGAATATTACAGAAAACAAATCTGTCAAATACTTGTGGAAATGTAGTGCCAGATTTGCTAACATTTTTTGCCAGCACAAACCCTTGTTTTGCCCCTAAAGGATTTACTAGGTAGGCAGTAGTAAGCTAAAAGTTTGCAGTAGTCAGTTTACTTGTATTTGCAACATTATTTAACACCCATAAGGCTTTTTGTGCCTATTTTAATTGAATATCCATTCATGATTATTATTGGCTTTGCTTGTTTGCAAACTAATTTGTGCTGCTTTCTGCACTGCATTGTATATTATGGAAATGGCTGTCCATGTGGTTTTTGTTTGTAGACTGTCAGTATATCATCCACAGATTTACACTCCCATCAACACTTTTATAAATAGGCTATGTGCTTATTCTGTTTTGTGAATCTGCCACTTGGTGTATTAGTGTACTCTTTTTTAATATAAGAATTGTGGCTTGAAAACTAATGTCTATAATATTATCTGTCTATAATTAATATTATTCTGGTTCTTAACATATGAAACACATTTCGGAGCAAGTTTTCTGAAAAAAATCTTTTAAATAGTGTACATATTTTGCACTCACCCTGCTCATCTTTGAAGGCTCCACACAGGAAGCGGCACTCTAGTTGATTATGTTCTTCTAGAGTCTTCCTCCCCTCTCCAAAATTTTTCAGGTGACTCATGGAAAACTGCTGATGCTTCCTCCATGAATAGCCATTGTTGAAAGACAGGCCTTTCTCAGCCAGGGGTCGGCATCAAAAACAATGGAGGGAAATTGTGTTTAGAACGACTGTAGTTTACAATACAAGTAGTGGAGATGCTTATCATCATTTTAACCCTGCCTTAAAAGCTAGTTAAAAAGAATGTTACAGACAGAGTTAATTATCAACGTTAGCACTGATTTTAACTGAGGAGATGAGAACCATTAGCACTTTTGCCACTGTTGATCCACATTGGGGTTCAGTGTGACACGATGTTAAAATATTAGGGAAAATAGCTGTGCTTTGCAATCGACCATTAATCGCATACCTCATAATCACTTTGTTTTAACAGTCACTGAAAATGATAAGTAGTGATGGAAAAATACACCACATGGACTTAAGAAGAGCATTTCTTGCTTGTGATATTCATAACAACAATACAAATATGCAAATGAGGTAATTAACACATGGTTTAGGTGTATAAAGTGTGAAACATCAGCATTTGTTAACCCTGGGTGAAGAACATAAACATTGGCCACCTTGTTAATAGTGATTTGATTTCATGTTGTGTAACTACTACACTTACCTCTTCCTTTATAAAGTGTGTCAAATAATGGTGAAACAGGGCGGTCAGTGAAGTTTTCCCCTTGAGTGATCAAAACATCCTTCACCATTTTAAACCCAGACACATAGACTATTTTATCGCTTCCATTTCTGACACTGAAGATGTTCCCATACTTCTCAATCAGCTGGAGGGAAAGAGTAATGAATAAATCACCAAACATTCATAGGGTCAAAATTCACGAGGGCATGTGCTACCTAAAAGCAAATGCAAACAAATTCGATTTAAGCAGACAAAAACTGTTCCAGCACCATTAAACTAAACTACTAGAGCAGTCATTATTAAAGTGGAAAGCAAGAATAAAAGTGTCAATTAAATTCGCTATATTAATTTAAATCTGGATTTGTTTTGTAGCAACTTAGTCTGGCAGCCAATCACGCACATTTATGTTGAGTTTGGCAATGCGGTAACCAATAAGACGCGTTTAGATTAGTCACCACACACACTCACAATTTCTCGTCATAAACAAAACAAAAAGGTGCTGAAGGGATGTCAGAGATTCATCGCAGCTTCAGCGATTATAAAGTGAGTTTTTTGTGCTAGACTAACTTTATAGACCGACATTTTATTTTTGAAAACAGTTTACTCCTTGCTATTTCTCAGAAAGTTTTGTTTTGTTTGTTTGTTTTTTACATATAGGGCCCATGTAATTGCATTGGGCATAGTCATAGACTGTATAAAACGAGGGTTTAATATATTCAAGAGTGCTCACCTGATCCACAGTTTTATAGTTAACATCAGTGAAGACATTTCCTAAGATGGGTAGAGGCCAAGGTCCAGGTGGAAAATTTGCTGGCTTTTTATTCCTGATTAAATCTATAAGCAGCAGCAGAAAACAAATCAAAAACAGGCACGCTTTAAAATCCAAGCCGTCATATAAAGAATATAAAATCATGGTTGTATTGGTAGCAGGCTCTTCTGAAGTAAACCAGCTTATTTCAGTCAGACTTGATAGGGTGTGTGTAAAAGAGTGCAAAAAGGAAAAGTTGCAGTGGGCCTCAGAAACCAGCAAGACAAATTAGAGGTTTGGGAGGCATTATGTAACCACATTATGTAATGAATGTGTGTAATACGTGCTATAGTTTCCAATGTAAACAGACCCCCAGTCCAACCTCTGTGTGAACTGCTACATTCCACAAGACTCTTTCCTGGAAACAAGTCATAAATAATCACCCAGTTGAAGACAGAAAAGATAAGCCATATGCATGCTTGCAGACAGCAGATAAAAACATCTGTGCAACCATGACAATGCTAAAATATTTTAGTTAGCACAGCATGGTTCTTAACATCTAAAAGCACAGTTTTATAGAAAATAATACTACACCATAATAATACTAGAATAAACCATACTACTGAAATATAATACAAATGTGTGCAATGTACCATGAAAATGCATTTGGGTCTTTATAAAGGGTCTTTGTTTCAGAATGAATACGTGTTCTAGATTGTTGGGGGAAAGTAATAAGACACTTTTGTTTTGCTCTTTTCCATTTATTATCTGCACAGATGGTAACCCTATAGCCCAATACACACTGTTCAGTTTTTATAGTCTGAGATCTTTTAAGTTCACACTATTACAGATATTACATTGATTAAGATAAGAATTAAATTTGCTGGAGTGCTTTTTCAAGAAAATTATGTTTTAGTTCACTAACAAATAATGTTTATATTAAAGTTTCTTTGTAATTATTTGTGAAATCTGTTGTAGTCAGTGTTGACTGAACAAATAAACCTGATAAAAGGGACAGATGAATGTGGATGTTCTGCAGATCAGTTAAGAAAAGAGATCATTCACCCTAAAAAAAACAGCACACACACTGAATATAAAAAGGGAGTTTGTCCTTGATTTGTGTGGTCTGTACACTGGAGGTCTCTCAGGATTTAAAAGGAAGGGGCCCTTCATGGGTTTGAGGCTCCAGTATGTGAAATAACACCTCAGTAGCATAGTCTATGAAACTTTACTTTATTAGTTATAGTAACTCAAAGGGTTTTTGCATGACACTGTACAAAGAGATATTTCATGTGACAAATTTTCATTTCATGTGTCATTTATTTACATGAGAAAAATATATCTGTAAACCACTTACAGTACAGGTACATTCATTCATTCATTTTCTTTTCGGCTTAGTCCCTTTATTAATCTGGGGTCGCCACAGCAGAATGAACCGCCAACTTATCCAGCACATGTTTTACGCAGCGGATGCCCTTCCAGCCGCAACCCATCACTGGGAAACACCCATACACTCTCATTCACACACATACACTACGGACAATTTAGCTTATTCAATTCACCTATAGCGCGTGTCTTTGGACTGTGGGGGAAACCGGAGTACCCAGAGGAAACATGGGGAGAACATGCAAACTCCACACAGAAATGCCAACTGACCCAGCGACCTTCTTGCTGTGAGGCGACAGCGCTACCCACTGTGCCATTGCGCTGTCCAGTACAGATACACATTTAAACATAAAAATTAAAACTTCTACTAACACTGAAATACTGTTGAATTTCTAAGACAGAAATGATATGAAGACATATGTATCAATATCTATAAATCAATTACTGTACTGATAAATGTACAATTAAACATTAAACTGCTACATTGAAATACTGTTGCAATTTCTAAGACACAAACATTTCTGTCACATTTGAATGACTTTGTTCTAACGTACAGACACAGAAACGCGAAAGGGAGCAGGAGCATATGTGAACCATATCTCGCCCTCCAAACTGGGTTCCTCTCCTGGACATTTGGAGATGGTGAACTGCTGCAGCAGAGAGGTGAAGAAGAGGAAGAGCACATTACGAGCCAGCAGCTCTCCGACACAAGCTCTTTTACCTGCAAACAAAAGGAAAAAAGGTAAAGTCACACATTTTGTGGAATGGACCAAAAAAAAAGACCAAAAATGTATTGCCCACTAGTGCACCCAATAGGTAACATTTGCTGTTAATTTACTTCTTTCAACTTTTAAGCTGATAAGACGAAAAGCACATAAGCTATGATTGAAACACATTTACCCTACATATTCTATTTATGTGATTTTGTTTAACAACGGGATGGCATTAATGGCTGAATATACCAAAGAGCAGCCAACAAAAGCCATTGCATTGCATTTTGACTTCGTCTTATGGGGTGCAAGTAATTTATTATATTAGAAAAAAGGTCGAAAGTGGCTTCTCCTACTGCAGCAAATTGTATTTTACTTTTTGTTATTTGGCGCCAGTTTATCAGGAAGTGGCAATTTTTTTCTTTTAGACTCATTGCTGGAAACTGTGATTTATTCGCAAATGTTTTATATGTATTTTGCATATGTTTTATACAATTTTATTCCAGTTTTGCGCATAAATCTAATTTGCATTATTTGGATGGAAACATGTTTTTTTTTTACAATGGAGTGGAAGAATGTATGTTTTATTATTGTGAACACACTTAGGACTGTTTGCCATATTAAGCTATTTGCTGTAAATAATGTTCAGTTTGAGTTTAGTTTATCTAATTTTGGTTATACTTAAATGTTTTTGGACTTTGCAGCATGCAAGAAGGTTGCTGGTTTGAGCCAGCCAGGAGACATTTATGTGTGGAGTTGCATGTTCTCGTGTTTGTGTGGGTTTCCTCCAGATGCCCTTTTTTCACCCACAGTCCAAAGACAAATGAGATTTGTCTTTAAATTGGCTGTAGTGAATGAACGAGAGAGTGTATGGATGTTTCCCAGTGCTGAGTTGCGGCTGGAAGAGCATCTGCCACATAAAACCTATGTCAGAGTAATTGGCAGTTCATTTGGCTTTGGCTACCCTTGATAAATCAGGGAATAAGCCGAAGGAGAGTGAATGTTTTTGGATTTTTTAAAGTGCCAGGAGCCATTGGCTTGCATCTTATCTTATAAATCAGCAAGGACAAAAGTTAAGTTTAAAATCTTCTTTGTTCTATTGAAGAACAGTCACCTACAGTATATCTTAAATAGCCTGAGTGAGTAAATTGACCCCAATTTTTTCATTTCTTTTTTTTGAGTGAACTATCCCTTTAACCTGTGTATCTTTTTTCAGTGAGTGTAACTAACATGACAGTAACAACTGTTTTAAAAGCTAATAAGTATACAGGTATACTTTACAGATATGTTTAATATTGACTAAGAAGCTTACCAAAGCATTCATCTGTCAGTCTACAGTAATTCTAGTCATAATTTGATCCTAATTGTTCTTTCCAATATGTAGCGAAGTAATATTTTATTTCATCTAGTCAGTAAGTTCACTGCAAATTTCCTCACTTGAGTGTAGCATTGTTAGTTCATTAAAATAATACCTGAGGGATAAAAGGATAAGCAAATAACATATTGAGAAGCTATACAAAAGAAAAACAATATTACCTGCTGAGAAAGGCATAAAGGCATCTCTTTTCCGGAACTGGCCATTTTTATCCAGAAAATGTCCAGGGTTAAAGGTGTCTGGTGTTTCCCATTCGTTTGGATCATGCAGGACCGAAGACAGATTTGTTGTAATAGAGGTCCCCTAATAAAGAGAATAAAAACTTCTGCATTTGTTCAGACTCGGCAGAAATAGAATATATATAGATATATAAATAGAACCTTTGGAATAAAGTAGTTCCCAATTTTTGTGTCTACAGCTGCTTGTTTAGGGAATCCCAGTGGAACAACATCCCCAAATCTTTGAATCTCATGTAAAACAGCTTCAGTATAGGGCATATTAACTCTGTCATCCAAGCAGGGTTGACGTGACTGTCCAATCACCCTGTCTATCTCTGCCTGGACCTTTTCTGAAAGGAAATACAAGTTTGAACCAAAGTTTGGACCTTTGGACCGTATGAGTATTCTTTAACCTTCAAATAAAACCACACTTACTCTGTATTTCTGGGAATTTGATCATAAAAAGCAGACCCCAGCGTAATGTAGTAGCACCCGTCTCTGTCCCAGCCTCAACTATGTCTAGGCAAGATATTATTAAACTTTCAATGTTAAATCCAGCTTGAGGGTCACTCTTTTTCTGGAAACAAAAAGACAAAACAAATTATTAAATCATTCTAGTTCAAGCATTCGAAATTCAATTAGTTACCTTTTCCATCTCAGTCAGGTAGTTGTCTATAAAGTCACGTGGGTTTGCAGGGTCCCAGTTCTCTTTGTGCTTAATAATCTCTTCTTTCAAGGACTGTGTGATCTTCTTATAGTTGGAAAATACTTTTTGGTGAGGGCCGGGCAAATAGTCCAAGAGCTTAGGAAATGCATTATACAGCTGCAAGACATGAAATAATGTGGTGATGAATAAAGGTTTTTAATTATAATTACCTCAAAATAAGCTGGGATAAGAAATTGTTTAAAGGTGTTCACACTGGTATAGTTCAAGTATAGTTCGGTTCTTTTGGGTTTGCTTAGTCTGGACCAAATAACAAAAAGATTTTGGCTTTCTCAGAATTTGGTTCACTGAACATTCACATTATCATTATTAAGACTGAACCTAGGTATACAAAACAATTTAATGATGTATATTTTACAACAGAAATTACTGAACATCCAAAACAATGCTGTGTGCTCAACTGAATGGGTTCATGGCATCATGTGTGTATATATGATAGATGGAGGTGTGTTTTAACTCAAATATTTTAAGTAAATGCATTTCCAGTACATGTATTGAACTGTAGTGGCCAATATTGCAACTTTGACAAGAAAAAAAAGCAATCATGCCTGAGCATTTTTTGTGACATCATGTCTCAACTGAGACCCATTTTCTCAGCTTGTTTGGTGTCCATCAAGGTTGTCTTTCACATTAAAGTATACTGAACTAACGGGAAATCCCAACTAGAGTTCATTTTAACAAACTAACTCTGCCAAGTCGAAATACACATAGATCATACAGTTTGCATGCAGCTTAAAAATATTATCATGAGTCAGTACCTGTACTCTTGGAGATCCAGCCAATTGAACACATTGGTTATCAAGACGCAGAATTTCTTGGTACCATTCATCATTGTAGTCAAAGCGTTGCCCAAATGTCAAACAGGCAACGGTATTTGAGACAGCACCATGTAAAATGAATATGGGGTTGAAGGGTTCTGTTTGGAAGAAAGCATATATTGATCAAAATGTCAAATTGTTTTCACCATTCCTTGTCCTAATTAACTAAATCTCTACAGTTAGCTACTAGGCATTTGGTCCATACCCTTTTCTGCCTTAAAAGCATCACAAAGGTAGACACACTCTTGTTGGATGCCGAGCTCCAGATTTTTTTTCCCCTCTCCAAAAGTCCGCAAATGGGAGGCAGCAAACCTCCTATGTGACCGCCAAATGTATCCATTACTCATTGTTAAACCTGCATAACGACACATAAAGATGATTATCATTAAAACAACACCAGCACTATAGGAGAATAAAAATTGTTTATTTTAGGGTCATTATAGTTTGTACACCTACCAATTCCCTTGTAAACTTTGTGAAACAGAGGGACTGGTGGGCGCAAAACGAAACTGTCATTCTGAGTGACGAGGGCCTCCTTTACCATTTTATATCCAGACACAATTATCATTTTCTCGCTTCCCACTCTTAAGCTGAACACCTTCCCATAGACTTTAGCCAACTGAAATTGAATTGAAAATATTTGATTTTTAACCATCAATAACATTAACAGTCGAAACTCCAGTAAAAGAATTCAATGATAATGATAATGTATTTATTTTGAAAGATATATATATAAGTATTTAAACTATTTGTATTACTACCAGTTAACTACAGCTAATAATTATTATTCAAGTATGCAAATATAAATAGCAAACTAAATAAACAGAATTAAATAAACTGATGTTACATAGGGCAAATTGATGATTAAGAAAAATGTGATTCAAACATACTCATTTTATATCATTTGTAACTGGTAAGGCAATTTGTGTTGTTTTAAAGTTATGTTTAATTTTTACCCAAAACAGTATATCAAAACATGTCATACAACAGGCCATCTAGCAGCAGTCTTTCACAAATCATTTATAGTAGTCCTAAAAATATGAATCCTAAAATTCAGGATGAACATGAACTTGTTTTCATGCCATCAGTCACATGTGCGCTCATTATAGGAATCTTCTGTTCTTTGATCATTTAGTGAATCATTAATTGGAGGCTCACTCTGACCGGATCATTTGATTTAGTGAGTTGTTTACTAGAAAACATATGCAGTCACGTCAGTTCAATTTGCCAAACTATGTAACAGGTTAAATGCAATGGAATAAAAATACAATATTATGCTTTGTAATGTATTGAAGTAAAGGTTTCCCAAAATAAAATACTTCAATAAAGTACAGATGCCTGAAGACTACAGATGCAGAAGAAACATGTGACACTATTCATTACTGACTGTTAGTGAGAAAAAAAATGGACTGTAATGTGTTGAATTACTGCCCAAAACTGATCCAGAATGAAGACAAAAAAATAATAATAAGTGAAAACTGAAAGACATGCAAAATAGTGTAAAAATGAATATAGATCCTACCTTATTTATGTTCTTAAAATCCATTTTAGTGAAGACAGTTCCCAGGAATGGCAAAGGCCATGGTCCTGGTGGGTAATTGGAAGGAGTCCTATTTTTGATCATTTCAGCAATGATCAGAAAAAAAACAAAGAAAATGATCCAGCTTTTAAAATCAAAGCTGTCATATATCAGGTGCAGGATCATGGTGGTGGAGAAAATGTCACGTTCCCCTCGTCTTATCTGAGCTCTGCAGTCTGTAAATGCAAACCGGTGTAATGCTTACTTTTATACTGGACTGCAGGCACATGCAGGGGGGTGGCTGCCCTTTTTCCTTTTCTCAAGAGAAAATGCCCTTTATTCTGGGGAGTTTTCTTTACAGTATATATACAGTGTTCAGCATTAAGGAGTACACCCCATAACAGATTTATTTTTAAATAATTTTTTTTATAGGATGCTTTACAATAATACATGTGTGTGTAAACATAAGATAGTCCAACCAAAGCCAAAACTGGAACTAATCTAACAAAAAAAACCTTAGTATTTAAAAAATTCAAAGTTCAAAAATTTATTACACCCAAATTAATATGTTGGGGGAAAATATAGAATAAAAAAATTTAATAAACAGGAAAAAGAAACATTAGAATATATAAAATTAAGTTGAAATTTATTTTATTTTAAAGGGATATGTAACTATTTAATTAAACTGTTTTGTTTAAATGCACTAACAATTATTGGCTATATTTACTGAGAAATCGATAAAAATAATCATTTTCAAAAGTGAAAAAGCCCGCTCACCTGCATGAAAGCACAAGAATTGCTAGATGTTTTTTGCAGAGACATTGAGTGTTGATAAGAAAGTAATTCATGTAACTTCAATTCTGGGTTTATTTACAGTTTCAAACATTTTGCAATGATTCACGTTTATACTATGGTAGCTTTTCTATAGGTAGCTATTCTTTATACTCATTTATGCTTAGCACTATATATATATTCTTGTGCTTTCATGCAGGTGAGCGGGCTTTTTCACTTTTGAAAATGATTATTTTTATCGATTTCTCAGTAACTGTCTTCACTAAAATGGATTTTAAGAACATAAATAAGGTAGGATCTATATTCATTTTTACACTATTTTGCATGTCTTTCAGTTTTCACTTATTATTATTTTTTTGTCTTCATTCTGGATCAGTTTTGGGCAGTAATTCAACACATTACAGTCCATATATATATATATATGGCGGCGCAGTGGGTAGCGCTGTCACCTCACAGCAAGAAGGTTGTCGCTGGTTCGAGCCTCGGCTGGGTCAGTTGGCATTTCTGTGTGGAGTTTGCATGTTCTCCCCATGTTTGCATAGGTTTCCTTCGAGTGCTCCGGTTTCCCTCACAAGCCCAAAAACATGCGCTATAGGTGAATTGGGTAAGCTAAATTGATCTTGGTGTATGTGTGTGAATGAGAGTGTATGGGAGTTTTCCAGTGATGGGTTGCAGCTGGAAGGGCATCCGCTGCGTAAAACATATGCTGGATAAGTTGGCAGTTCATTCCGCTGTGGCGACCCCAGATTAATAAAGGGACTAAGCCGAAAAACAAATGAATGAATGATTTTATATATATATATTTTATATATATATATATATACAGTGCATCCGGAAAGTATTAATTGCGCTTCACTTTTTCCACATTTTTTTGTTACAGCCTTATTCCAAAATGGATTAAATTCGTTTATTTGCTCAAAATTCTACACACAATACCCCATAATGACAATGTGAAAAAATATTTTTTTAAATTGTTACAAATTTATTAAAAATAAAAAACCTGAAAAATCACATGTACATAAGTATTCATAGCCTTTGCCGTGAAGCTCTAAATTGAGCTCAGGTACATTCTGTTTCCACTGATCATTCTTGAGATGTTTCAGCAGCTTAATTGGAGTTCACCTGTGGTAAATTCAGTTGATTGGACATGATTTGAAAAGGCATACACCTGTCTATATAAGGTCCCAGGGTTGACAGAAAAAATTTCTGCTGCTCTGAAAGTTCCAATGAGCACAGTGGCCTCCATCATCCGTAAGTAGAAGATGTTTGGAACCACCAGGACTCTTCCTAGAGCTGGCCGGCCATCTAAGCTGAGTGATCAGGGGAGAAGGGCCTTAGTCAGGGAGGTGATCAATAACCCGATGGTCACTCGGTCTGAGCTCCAGCGTTCTTCTGTGGAGAGAGGAGAACCTTACAGAAGGACAACCATCTGTACAGCAATCCACCAATCAGGCCTGTATGGTAGAGTGGCCAGATGGAAGCCACTCCTTAGCAAAGGGCACATAGCAGCCCGCCTGGAATTTGCCAAAAGGCATCTGAAACAAAATTCTCTCGTCTGATGAGACTAAAATTGAATTCTTTGGAGTGAATGCCAGGTGTTACGTTTGGAGAAAACCAGGCACCGCTCATCACCAGGCTAATACCATCCCTACAGTGAAGCATGGTGGTGGCAGCATCATGCTGTGGGGATGTTTTTCAGCAGCAGGAACTGGAAGACTAGTCAGGATAGAGGGAAAGATGAATGCAGCAATGTACAGAGACATCCTGAATGAAAACCTGCTTCAGAGTGCTCTTGTCCTCAGACTGGGGCGACGGTTTATCTTCCAGCAGGACAATGACCCAAAGCACACCGCCAAAATATCAATGGAGTGGCTTCACAACAACTCTGTGAATGACCTTGAGTGGCCCAGCCAGAGTCCAGATCTAAATTCTATTGAACATCTCTGGAGATATCTGAAAATGGCTGTACACTATCGCTTCCCATCCAACCTGATAGAGCTTGAGAGGTACTGCAAAGAGAAATGGCCAAAAATTCCCAAAGACAGGTGTGCCAAGCTTGTAGCATCATATTCAAAAAGACTTGAGGCTGTAATTGCTGTCAAAGGTGCATCAACAAAGTATTGAGCAAAGGCTGTGAATACTTATGTACATGTGATTTTTCAGATTTTTGATTTTTAATCAATTTTTTTCCACATTGTCATTATGGGGTATTGTGTGTAGAATGTTGAGGAAATAAATGAATTTAATCCATTTTGGAATAAGGCTGTAACATAAAAAAATGTGGAAAAAGTGAAGCGCAATGAACACTTTCCAGATGCACTGTATATATATTTTGCATGTATATATTTATTATAAAATAATATATGTATATTTGTATCTGTTCTGTTTGCAGAAAACTTTCCATGTCCATTTTTTTTATAGGAAATATTGAGACTGTCAATTTCATCTCTACGTCATTTGCTCACCATACTTGTTCCCAACCTTTAAAAGTTTCTTTCTTCTGTTAAACACAAAAGAAGATATTTTGAAGAAAGCTGAAAATTTGTAACCATTGACTTCCATAGTATTTGTTTTTTCCCTTTAATGGGAAACGACAGCTGAATTGTGAAAATATGTCTCTCTCTTTTCATTTATATTGAAAACATAAGGTTATTTGAAACTAGTTACTTAAAAAACATGCCCATTGTTTTAAGCCTGTTCTTGTGATAAGACATGTAAATTCATCATGCGTGAGTATTTTGTAGAAAAATTAAAGAATATGAAATGTGCAAGTGTGGGGGAATAAAAAAAAAATTAAAGTGGTATGTCAGATTTGTATAAAAGCAATAGTTCTTCCAAAAATTTACTGTTTATTATTTATCATTCACCATCTACCTGTTCCAAACCTGTTTTAGTATCTTTCTTTTTTTTTAGCAAAATATAATGAAGAATAAGTGGAAGAATAATGATATTGAAGAATAAGACCAGTAACCAGACCAGACCAATTGAAGACCAGTTACTTCCACAGTCCATACATTGCATAATGTACACCAGACACCAGGAAAGTTGTAAACTCTGAATTCATCAATTAAGAGTAAAAGTTGGAAGATATGAATAATATACATACAAAAACATGAACAGCCTCTTTTAATTTTTTTTTTTGCATATTTCTTTTTACATGCATATGGCATAATTTGGTTGTTCTACCTTTTTTATATAATTTGGTACAGTTAAAAGTTCATTAGAAGTCCAAAGGTACATCTGAAAAATCATTAACTTGAAACATGCAGGTTTTCCACCTGTCTGTTTGTTTTATCTTTGTCTGTTTTGTATTTTTCAGAGATATTAATTTTGACAAATGGCTTGCCCTATTTTGAGTTATATAGAAATAATAAATAAATGCTTAGTAAATAACTTATGTGGTGATATTTTAAATATTTATAAACATGTACATTTCATTATAAAAACAAATTGCAGTTAGGATTAAAACATTATGAAATGTCAAAGGAGAATTAATTGCATGTTGATAGATACATGAGCTCGTGCAAAATTTTATTCTATAAACCATAATGTAATTTCTTCCAAATTTAAAATAAAGATATTGAGTAAGAGCAAGTGGTCTCTTCATATTTTCTACAGCTGTATATATTCATGTTAAAAATACAACTCTGAAAGAGTATGCTTTCATAGCTTGTAAACATGATCAGTGTAAGTGCAATAAATCTGAGCAGAACGAATGAGTCCCTATACATTTTTTATATAATATTTTTATTTTAAATAACAAACACTTTAAATAGCAAAGAAAATATCAAAATCCACATTTTGGATTCAGCTATATTTACTTTTCACGAGCTGATGAATTGATTGTGCTGTGTTTGATTAGTAACAGTTGTACAGTGTTGCTGTGTGCCTGCATGAACAGGGTTGGGAAACACAGATCTAGTGCATGTTCACATAAGAAAACAGCTTTAAAATGGATGGGGCTTCATGCTAACTTTTTATAGAATATCTTAACAGACATTCATGGCAGCCATTATTGAGTCTGCAAAAGCACATGAAGTGTGTGCCATCTTGGACTGGCTCATATACACTTATAATGACAGGATTACTGTTTGTCCCACACAAATCTTTGTGTAGAATTTTATTTCTCAAATGAGTGAATCATTGGTCAACAGAACCAGGGCACCGAATAGATTGCAAGGGAAATATTCATCATGTCTGTTGGATGGTATACTGGGAATATCTGGACAGTAGGATTAATTTGAAAAGAGCAACACTAAAAAAGTATTTCTGTTTTCTTCAGACAAAGGTCAAAATTTAGGTAAACTATGGAAAAACCCAACTGCTGAATTAAAAATTTAACCCAGCCATTGGGTTTATCCATAATTTACCCAAGATTTAATTGAAATAACCTAGAATTTTTAGACTGTATTAAGTAATTTTTAATAAACAATAACTCAGAAATAATTACAAGAGCTTTTTTTATTTTATTATATTTAAATGTGCCTTACATTTGGGCGATACGGTGGCGCAGTAGATAGCACGATCACCTCACAGCAAGAAGGTTGCTGGTTCGAGCCCCGGCTGGGTCAGTTGGCATTTCTGTGTGGAGTTTGCATATTCTCCCCATGTTTGCGTGGGTTTCCTCCAGGTGCTCTGTTTTCCCCCACAGTCCAAAGACATGCGCTATAGGTGAATTGAATAAGCTAAACTGGCTGTAGTGTATGTGTGTGTGAATGCAAGAGTGTATGAGTGTTTCCCAGTGTTGGGTTGGGGCTGGAAGGGCATCCGCTGCATAAAACATATGCTGGATAAGTTGGTGGTTCATTCCGCTGTGGCGACCCCTGATTAATAAAGGGACTAAGCTGAAAAGAAAATGAATGAATGTCTTACATTTAGAATGAAAGATGTTTTCAAGAAGTATGGGGTGCTTATAAGAAGGTGTCTGGTGCATATGGAGAGGAAAAGCATGTCCCCTACAGTTGTTTTGTCAAGCACACTCACCTGCGTGAAGCACACTAAGAATTGCAAGATGCAAGATAAGAAAGTACTTCACGTAACTTCAATAATCATTGCTTTATTTACAGCTTCAAACATTTTTTACAACAATTTGCAATTGTAACATGGTAGCTATTCTATAAGTAGCTATTATTTATATTTGAAACCTTATTTCATTTAAATTCTTTATTAAGTTATATACGTCCTCGGCTGGGTCAGTTGGCGTTTCTGTGTGGAGTTTGCATGTTCTCCCCGTGTTCGCGTGGGTTTCCTCCGGGTGCTCCGGTTTCCCCCACAAGTCCAAAAAAACATGTGGTATAGGTGAATTGGGTAGGCTAAATTGTCCGTAGTGTATGAGTGTGTATGGATGTTTCCCAGTGATGGGTTGCAGCTGGAAGGGCATCCGCTGCGTAAAACATATGCTGGATAAGTTGGCGGTTCATTTCGCTGTGGCGACCCCAGATTAATAAAGGGACTAAGCCGAAAAAGAAAATGAATGAATGAGTTATATACGTTTCAGGCTTATATAACTGCAGGCTGTGCTTAGGAAATAATCAGGGTGAAAAAATTCTTAAACACTTTGGACTTTCTGGTCCATCAACACTTTCTAGCAGTTATACTGAAAAATAAAACTATACTAAAAGATTTCTGTATACACACTAACGAGACGACATACAAATGCGAAAGGGAGCAGGAGCATACGTGAACCAAATCTCGCCCTCCAAACTGGGGTTTTCTCCTGGACATTTGGAGATTTTGAACTGCTGCAGCAGAGAGGTGAAATATAAGAAAAGCTCCTGTCGAGCCAGATTTTCACCCAAACACGCCCTCTTACCTGTGAACACATCCTGTCAGCTGAAGTCAAACACGTATTGAAGACAAAATATATTTCATACTAAACCAAAATCAATTAAAGCATTAAACAGAAGCATTTTTCTTTAGGATAATTAAATAAGGATGTAGATTTACAAAATATTACCTGCTGAGAAAGGCATGAAAGCATCTCTTTTCCGGAACTGGCCGTTTTCATCCAGGAAGTGTCCTGGGTTAAAGGTGTCTGGGGTTTCCCATTCGTTTGGATCATGCAGGACCGAAGACAGATTTACTGTAATAGCTGTGCCCTAATAAAGAGAATGAAAACTTCACTATTCTACAGAAGATCAGACCCCAACATACAATAGAATAGAAATGCATACCTTAGGAATAAAGTATTTCCCTAGTTTTGTGTCTTGAACAGCCCGTTTAGGGAATCCCAGTGGAACAACATCCCCAAATCTTTGAATCTCATGAATCACAGCTTCAGTATAGGGCATATTAACTCTGTCATCCAAGCAGGGTTGACGTGACTGTCCAATCACCCTGTCTATCTCTGCCTGGACCTTTTCTGAAAGATGAAACACAAATATTACTTGTATACTCTGTGTTTTAAGATATGGAAAGTACCAGGACCTGATGAACTTGTAGATGACATTTCATTTCACTTGCAGATTTTGTTAAATTTCAGTTCTGCAGGGTTCAAATGAAGAAATCTCCACTGTATACTCACCTTGTATTTCTGGAAACTTGATCATAAAAAGCAGACCCCAGCGTAATGTTGTAGTTGCGGTCTCTGTCCCGGCCTCAATCAGATCCAGACAAGTAATCACTAACCCCTCTATGTTAAATCCAGCTTCAGGGTCACTCTTTTTCTGTGAAAAATGTGCATTAATAAAACAATTTACGCACAATATGCATAAACTGTGTTCACATTTGTCAGGTTTGGCTTGATTAAATCTCTTTTGAATAGATGTGAATGCACACTTCATAGTTTTGAGTGACAGAAGAATTCCTAACACTTTTTTGACTCTTTTACACAATTTAAATGCTCTTCACAAGTTTTTGTGAGTTATCAGATACCACCACATGTACAGACAATACAACAATCTCATTTATCCCAGTACCCTGCATTATTTTAAACGTTCCATTGCAAAGCATATATTAAAAATACCAAGACTAAATCTAGCATTTTTACCTTTTTGATATACAGACCAAATGAACAAATACATGATCCAGCACATAGGTTGATCAAATAATATCAAAACAAATAATCCAACAAATGTACCATCTTTGCTCAGGTATTTCAAAGGCTTAAAAAAAGAAAATCACACCCTTTCCATCTCAGTCAAGTAGTTGTCTATAAAGTCACGTGGGTTTGCAGGGTCCCAGTCCTCTCTGTGCTTAATAATCTCTCCTCTCAGGAAGTCTTTGATCTTCTTATAGTTGGAAAAAATTTTCTGGTGAGGGCCGGGTAAATATTCAAAGAGCCAAGGACATGCATTATACAGCTGTAAGACATGACACAATGGGTGATGAATACAGACTTCTGATTATAATTAATGCACAGGAAGTTGGAATAGGAAAGTAGTGTCTAATGATGCTATAATGAATCAGTACCTGTGCCCTAGGAGAACCTGCTAACTGAATGCATTCAGTGTCAAGACGCAGAATTCTTTGGTAATATTCATCATGATAGTCAAAGCGTTGTCCAAATATCAAGCTGGAAATTATATTTGAGATTGCACTGTTTAAGGTGACCATGGGGTCGACAGGTCCTATTTAAGAGAAAACAGTTATATATACACAAAAACATTTGGTAAATTCTTCCATTTTTTTGTTTTCATAAAGCCCATGGAAGTAAGGCAATAAATACCCTTTTCTGCCTTAAAAGCATCACAAAGAAAGATGCACTCCTGTTGGATCTTGAGCTCAAGGCTTTCTTTCCCCACTCCAAAGTTTCGCAAATGGGATACAGCAAACTTCCTATGCATCCGCCACAGGTATCCATTACTTAGTATTGTACCTTCATAATATAAATTAATAAAATAATTTTAGTAATTGAAGAGTGGTATTAATTAAGTGGATAGTTAAAATTTTGCCTTAAGTTTAAGCATAGAAGTCTGTAGGGTCAGTGCACTTACCAAGTCCCTTAAATACTTTGTGAAACAGAGGGACATTTGGACGGTCAACGAAACAGTCATTCTGAGTAACGAGGGCCTCCTTTGCCATTTTATATCCAGACACAATTACCAATTTCTCACTGCCTACTCTTAAGCTGAATATTGTCCCATAGACTTCAGCCAACTGAAATTAAAAATATATATTTACATTAATATTTAGCATGTCTGTATGTTCCCTTACAGAAATCACTTTTTTTTATTTCACATCTTGAATATGACACAATTCATGCATGTTCATGAGTGTTTTTTTGGTTTTAAAAAGGTTTTAAGGTGACATGCAAATAAACACATTATGAACTTTTCTCATACCTTATTTATGTTCCTGAAATCCTGAATTTCAGTGAAGACATTTCCTAAGAATG
This sequence comes from Danio jaintianensis, assembly GCA_903798115.1. Classification (NCBI taxonomy): domain Eukaryota; kingdom Metazoa; phylum Chordata; class Actinopteri; order Cypriniformes; family Danionidae; genus Danio; species Danio jaintianensis. Next base: position 6,906,261 of record CAIGQV010018299.1, on the reverse strand, counting down.
GTAGAGGTCGTGGTCCCGGTGGGAAACTGGAAGGATTCCAGTATTTAATCAAATCTACAAGAAGCAGTAAACCCAATCCTAAAAGAATCCAGCTTTTAAAATCAAAGTTTTCATATATAAACTGCAGGATCATTATGTTGATGGAAATGGCACTTTCCCTTTGTCACTCAATGCCAAAGTACTGGAGTCCTGCAATCTCTAAATGATCGGGCGGTCTTTTTGGGCAATGCATTTTGTTTTGTAAAGAGTGAGACAACCCAGACCCCGCCTTTCCATGCTTGGGAGGCCCCTGGTAAAAAAAAAAAGTGAACATTCCAGAGATCAGTCCCTCAGACGATTCCAGGAAAGAGGGAGAAACAGATCCCTATTAAGTACTTGGCAAAAAGTCAACAAAACAAATATATAACGTTATTCATTTGTTTAATGATTTTGACGATTGCTAGACGTTTTCAGTTTATCAATTTCATGTATAATCCCCCGCAAACTCAAACTTCATTTGTTTACAGTGCAGGGGACGTATTAGTAGGTGCAGCCAATGAAATGCTCCGTTACAGTTCGTACTAGAATGCTATTTGCTGACGCTCGTGTCAGTCATTCACGCCGAAGAGCCGTCACGCGCTTGACTTCAGTGAATACAAATATGAGTTAAGAATTCGATAAATAAAAACACTAATGCGTTCACAAACACAATTCGACTCGCTCTCTCTGAATGTAAAGTCTCCTTAAGTGTTTATTTCTTGACAACTATTTTGTAGTTGAAAAAACGAAAGTAAACCGGGAAGTAAACAATTGACGCATAGACACGTTAGCAGTGCAGAATACAGATAAACGCGTTAAAATGGCATTGGGGAACATTTTGTTGCATTTAACCTCAGAGGTGTGGACCGATGCAGGTAGGATATTACTATTGTTCACCCTCTTTCTGCTGGTCTCAAACAAACTAAGAAACAGAAATAAGCCACATAAAAACCTTCCTCCTGGACCCACACCTCTTCCCTTTATTGGGAATCTTTTCAACCTGGATACTTCAAAACCTCATATTCAATTAACTAAGGTAATTCATATTCCCTTAATGTTGTGATTTCTAAATATTTGACTGCTTAAAACCTAATTTCACATATATTCCAATATAGAAATCTGATTTATGGAAATGTATGCAATTTACATGGCATCCAAGTTCATATTTGGATTTCACATTTATAAAATATAGAATGTATAAAATATGTTCAACATATATGTGGGTGTACATATATGTTCAAATATATTTGCTATAATTGTATGTTTTCATATATGCCCATATATGAGTACATACAATTATAGCTAATATACATGTACTTTTGTAAATCCAATGGTTGAAAAAATATGTGTAAACTGCCATTTTTGCTACATTTTGAAATAAATGGATATTATGTATATAAATTGCATATATTTCCATATATCATATTTTTATTTGAGAAGTCTGATGTCGTACGTGCTGTTCACTAAAACATGACTATTCTGTAATCAATTTCCTTTTTTTTTTTCTTCTGTTCAATATAAAAATATATATATTTTGAAGATGTGTAACAGTTGCTGCTCCCCATTGACCTCTGCATGATGGAAAAATAATATGGGGGTCAAATGTAGATCCGTAACTGTTTATCAACATTCATCAAAATATCAGAGTAAAGAAATCAATTCAGATTTGGAACCAATTCGAAAATGATCATAATTTTTGATTGCATTATTCCTTTATGCCTAGTAAACCTGTTTAATTAATTTTTTCCACATATTTCCACATTTTTTCATCATGCAGATGTCAGACAACTATGGCAACATTTTCAGCTTGCATCTGGGAAGCTTAAACACTGTTGTTGTGAATACCTACAGCATGGTGAAGAAAGTACTTATTGACCAGGGCAACTGTTTCATAGACCGCCCAGCCAATGATGTCATCAAAAGAATAACCAAGTGCCAAGGTGAACATTACATTAAATGACATTTATTCATTCATTCATTTTCTTTCGGCTTAGTCCCTTTATTAACCAGGGGTCGCCACAGCGGAATGAACCGCCAACTTATCCAGCATATGTTTTACGCAGCGGATGCCCTTCCAGCTGCAACCCATCACTGGGAAACATCCATACACACTCAATTACACACATACACTGCGGACAATTTAGCTTACCCAATTCTAAATGACATTTAGCTCTCTGTAAATATCATATATTTTATGTTGTGTAATGTCTGGCAACAGGTCTAACCTTTAATAATGGCTACAGCTGGAAGCAACACAGGCGTTTTACTCTAAGTACTCTTAAATACTTTGGTGTGGGAAAGAGGAGCCTGGAATTCATCATCATGGAGGAGTACAAATTCTTGCACCAGACCATCATGGATACCAACGGTAAAGTACAGTGAGATGATAGCAGTCATAATAAGAGCAGTGATAATAAGAGTCATAACCTGGATATTTTTTGTTAGGTTTACTATGTATTTAAATATGTTCTTGTCAAAATTTTGCATTATATTCTATGACATAAGTTATATATTTTATGATTTACAAAGAATTTCTAAACGACTAAACGTTTAGTCGTTATTGTTACACACCACTATAACTATGAGTGTTACACAGGCTTGCTTGTGCATGTTTTTCATGTTTTATATTTTCTTTTAGACAGAAAAATTCAAGTTTTCAAATTTAACATCTTATATTTTTTATGAAATAAAACTTGGTGACTATCATGGCAGTTGCTATATAAACACAAATAATTGCGTATATGATTAAAACGCCTCACACTTGGGATCTTTGTGGTTAAAAATTTGTGGCATTGATTAGCATTAGTAATCTTTGAGGATGTTTAAACATACAGTATATCCATATAACTAATTAATAATGTCTGTAACATTTATAAGCTAGGTAGTAACATTTATAAACTAGGTAATACACAGCCCTATTTATCCCACCAAAAAAATCACACTAATTCAACTTTCATTCCCTGAGCTGAATTACAGTTTTGAAATAATTTCAGTATTATTTAATAAAAACAAATAAATGTTGAATAGTTTAGAGGTAAATATCTAAATTCAGTGCAAGAAATTTATTTTGATGATGGAAGCTTCCACAGTGCAACAGAATAACAGTGAGAGGACAAAACAGATAATAAAGGAATTTTAAAAAAAAAAGTAAATGAAAAATAAAAATTTTTACAAATTGACAAATGCATGTACAAGTATGTGCATTAATTCATGATACATTAATGATACTACATTGATTAAATAAAAAATTGTTGCACTTTTTGTCGTTTTTGACCATCAAACATTACAAGTTTGACCCCTAAGTTAGGAATAGCGGATAAATAAGGACACAAGCCATGTGTAGGAAGCAGAATATCATAGATTTGCATTCATTTGACATGGGTTAGCAAGCAAATACTTAAAAACAGAGTAAGCAATAAACTCAGCAATAACACTTTTGGCAAGCACCCCTAACATAATCTAGTTCGACACTGAAACCAGTTTAACATGTCATTGTATTTTTCTTAGGGCTGCCATTCGACCCTCATTACTTTATTAACAATGGAGTCTCCAACATCATCTGCTCTATGGTGTTTGGAAGAAGGTTCGAATACACTGACCAGAGGTTTCTGAACATGCTCAATCTGATGTCTAAAGCCCTTAAACTACAAACGTCTGTGTGTATACAGGTGACAAAGTGATCATTCCAATGATGAGAAGACACCAAATTACTAGTCAAAAATAGACAGATTAAGTAAAAATGCCCACCTCAGCTGACCTTCTACTTGTGCGTTATAGCTTTATGGTGCTTTTCCTCGTCTTATGGACCTCCTCCCAGGACCTCATAAAGAGCTGTTTTCCTGCTTCCACCAAGTTTGTGCTTTTATTAAGGAGGAGGTGGACAAACATCATGCAGACTGGGACCCCTCTTCACCCAGAGATTTTATAGACTGCTATCTTGCTGAAATACAGAAGGTACTATCCGTCTCTGAGCATTTCTATGGTCTGATTATATAGAATACTTTCCGATATGGGACACATAATCAATGTTAGTCAATGTATTTGACAATGAACAAAACATTTATCAAAGTTTTTATTGATATTTATGGAAATGCAGTTGTTCATAGTTAGTTCATGTTAACTCACAGTGGATTAAATAATGTTACAGAGCACAGCGTTTGATTTTAATAATGCATTAGTAAATTTTGAGCTATGATTAATAAATGTTGTACAAGCATTGTTCATTGTTTGTTCATGTTAATAACTAACATTATCTACATGTCTCATATTGTAATCATTTTTTTTCAGCCAAGCATCGTATTTGTTAAGGATATATGAAATATTCCACTTCTTCCAACATCACTATACTGGTTGCTTGCTTTTGTTTTGTTGTGTTTTTTTTTACAGAGAAAAGATGATCTGGAAGCAGGATTTCATGAAGAGGGTCTGCAATATGCCGTTCTTGATTTGTTTGTGGCAGGAACTGAGACCACATCTACCACTCTTCTGTGGGCCTTTGTGTACATGATGAAATACCCAGAAATCCAAGGTAAAATTTATGTTTGGGATAAATACATGTAAGGATCATAAGGTAATTAAGTGGAAATAGCTTGTGTGTAGTTCTATTGCACATCTAATATGTTAGAAGTATATAACAGAATTATATAAAAATCAAAGCTTATATTCATGTGTTCAGAAAAGGTCCAGGCAGAGATAGACAAAGTTGTTGGACGGTATCGCCAACCCAGCATAGATGACAGACCCTGCATGCCATACACTGATGCTGTTATCCATGAAGTCCAGAGAGTGGGCAATGTTGTTCCCCTTAGTGTGCCAAGAATGACTAATGAAGACACCATACTGGAAGGATATTTCATTCCAAAGGTGAGATGAATGACAAAACATTGACATGAATTGTTTCTGTTAACAGCATTGTACCAAATATGTACCAAATTAAGCCCTTGGAGAATTGTAATGTGTTTTATTTTATTAATAAAATTATACATGCTTTCTTGTGAAAATAGCTTCAACGTTTGATGTCATTAAAATCTCAGCTACATTAGTACCAAATCCAAAAATCTTAGGTGTAAAAGTGCATGAAATGCATCTTGCAAACTTTGATGATGATCTTTTGCTGATCTTTTAAAAAATAATATTTTTATTATCTACTTTTTATTGTCTCTTAAGGGTACACAGATTATTCCTAACCTGACCTCAGTTCTGTTTGATCAAACTAAGTGGAAGACACAACATTCATTTGACCCACAGAATTTTCTTAACTCTCAAGGCGAGTTTGAAAAGCCTGAAGCTTTTATCCCTTTCTCAATAGGTGAGAGTGTTTTTGGTCTCTATAAACAATTGTACTAAATATTACTATTAGCGGTGTCTGTACAGTATAAACAAAGATCTGTCTTTATTTCAATCTCCGAAGGAAAACGATCTTGTCCAGGAGAATCACTTGCCCGCATGGAACTTTTCCTCTTCTTCACATCTTTTCTGCAGTCTTTCAATTTGTCTGCTCCAGAGGGAACTCAAACAAGCCTGGATTTTAAATTTGGAATGACGCTTTCTCCACAGCCATTTAAAATAAATTTCACTCCTCGTTGAGTTTTATCTTGATTTTTCCCATTGTGTGCGTGTTGATGTGTTGGCCGCACAATATTGTTTAGAGATAAAAAAAAAAAACATTTCTGAAGTGTTTTTAAAAGTGTTTTAGCTCTCCTTCCAAATGAGAGTTAATGTTTCTTTATCTAAGATTGTTAAAAATAGTCTACTAGCCTACAGTAATAAAGCTGATAACCTGTTAAATGGCTCTTATTTCTCTTAATTCCTTTAAAAAGATCTACACTATATGGTAGTTATATGGTCCAGTGTGTATTTTACAACAATGCCTTCTATGGATTCTCCACATTCAGCCTTAAAAGGAGCTTAATGACTTAGCAGTGAAGATATGTTACAGACTTATTTAGGAAGAAAATTTTCTTATCAGATTCATTATAAAGCCATAAATAAATGACTAGTGTTGCAATTTTGCTTGACGTCATAGCAGAATAATAAGTTATAAAGTACAAATGCATCTCAATACAAAATAATGTCTGAGCAAACGTTTATTCAGTTTATTCTTCGCTTGGCTTGTATTTAGCTTACTCTGTCTTTAAATCATAACTGCATTTTGTTTCTCATCATGACTGAATATTTCAAGTGGTACTCACTGCAGAGCCACATGGGCAGAGCTGAGCTCCAGCAAGGGAGCAAGCTGCACTTCTTCTACTACCACTAGGTTAGGGGTGGGAACGCATTAAAACAGCTTATTGGAGCCCAAGCGGCTCTGCAGCGAGCAGCGTAAAGCTCCTCTGGGAGGGGCTCTGGCAAACTTGATCTTCGCTATCGTGGATTATTCCTGTTATTATCAATCATCATATTAAAACTTGTTTCAGATTAGCCTACACGCCAACTCAGTCGATAGTGAAAACTGGTTAAGCATTAAGATAAATAAAACTGCGCACGTACAAAACAGCATGTGAGGAAGTGTAAGCCATGGACCTGTTGCATCTTTATGAGTGGATTGATATCAAGACTATAGTGTTATTCACACTTGTGTTTTTATTACTGAGCAATTACATCAAAAACAAAGTCCCTAAAAACTTTCCACCTGGACCCTGGTCTTTGCCGATTATAGGAGATCTTCATCATATCGATCACAAGAAGATTCATCTTCAGTTGGAAAAGGTCATATCGAGCTGCGCATTAGTTCGTTGTGGAGTGCTTGTAACCATTGCATTTCGGTCTGTAGCCTACAGCTTTTCCAGGAGTATTTATTTTTATATGTTTTTTCAGTTTGCAGAAAAATATGGAAATGTTTTAAGCATTTGAATTCTCGGACTAAGAATTGTTGTTTTGATCGGGTACAAAACAGTTAAAGAATCGTATGCACAAGGTGACAGTCTCGCCGATCGACCCATATTACCAATATTTTATGTCATCTTTGGAGACAAAGGTTAGTCAGTCTGGTAAACTCAAGGTTAACTTTTTACCATTACTTACACCGGTAATAATCACAAATATTTAGCCATCACTATTTTTATATTTGACACTTTTGGTTGCTTCTAATGGCTATAACTGAAAGCAACAGAGGAGATTTGCACTTTCAACTCTTCGAACCTTTGGAATGGGAAAGAAAAGCGTGGAGCCATCCATCAATGTTGAATGTCGCTTTCTAAATGAAACCATTTCATCTGAGAATGGTGTGGAATGTGTTTGTTTGTAAGAGTGTTTAGGGATATGTTCACATTTGGCTCAATTAAAAACAAACTCTGTTGTGATAGGCTGTTAGTGTAGGTTATTGAAATATTATACAAATATTGGTGCACATCAAACTACGAAATGAGCACTGTAATGGTTTGACTGAAATGCAACTTTGATCAAAGATATCTAAACAAACTAAAAACAGGAAATGACGGCAAAAGATGCGATTCTAAAAGTTACAGAAGGATGTACCTGTTTTGTCATAGTGGTATTGTTTATCATTATACAGTTCTTTACAGGCATAACAAACCATGTCTTTTTTCAGTAGATTTTTGTGTGTGCAACAAAAAATCCTGGTGCTTTTTTGACTTTTTACACATTTTATAAGCTCTTCTGAATTCTCAACATACCATCACGTTTGTACATTCAGCCCATGTTCAGTAAGTTTTGTCAGAAATGCATTGTTACATTTTCTTTATTCAGGATCTGTTTTTAAAATGAGAGTTATGAGTGCTCAGCGAGATAGGGCTAAAGTAGTTTGAGGGTTCGGACCAAAGAAAGTGTGAACAAATCCTTATGTTTATTCATTTGTTATCTGAAAAGCATGAAACTAACTCTGTTTTCCTAAAATCAATTGGAATAGGAAGCATGGTGTTATTACATCACAGATATCATGCTAACATTTCCAAGTCGACCCTTTGACCCTCGCTTACTTCTGAACAACGCTATCTCAAATGTGATCTGTGCGCTTGTGTTTGGTAATCGATTTGAGTACAGTGACCATAACTTCCAGACTCTGCTGAAGAACATCCATCAAGGTGTTCTTTTCTGGGGAAGCATTTGGGCACAGGTGTGCAGTTTCTTATTTTCTGTTGAATAGATCAAGGAGATACATCTATAGTTCTGTTGGCTTGTTTATACTTTTTTTTTTTTTTCTTTAGCTTCATAACATGTTTCAATGGCTCATGCAATTACTGCCTGGACCACACAAGAAAAATATTACTCTGTGGCGGAATGTGATTGATTTTATTCAACGGAAGGTGAATGAACACAAAATGGATTTTGATCCATCAAATCCTCGAGACTATATTGACTGCTTCCTCGCAGAGATGGAAAATGTAAGACTTTTGATTATTTAAATGTTCTTCAAACCATTAAAAATATTTTTTTTCAGAAACTGATCACAATACAAATAATAAAAAATAACTCCAAAAACTCACTTTTAAAACCTTTATTTTAAAGAATGCAAGTGTGCTGGTACACTCTGTGAATGCCCTAGTATGGATTTAAAATTGTCATTACTCTACTATTGTACTTATTTATCATGTTTAGCTTAAAGATGAAACAGCTGGTGGGTTTGATATGGAGACCTTGTGCTTCTGTACACTGGATCTGTTTGTGGGTGGAACTGACACCACTGCTAACACCCTGTACTGGGGTCTTCTCTACATGATAAAATATCCTGAGATACAGGGTAAGAGCTTATTATGAAAAATGAGTTATGTGCATAAATATGTTGGTAACACTTTACAATAATGTTGCATTAGTCAATGCATTTACTAACAGCAAGTATTGTTCATTATTAGTTCATGTTAGTAAATACATTAACTAATGCAACTTTATTGTAAAGTGTGATTAAGCATGACTTTATTTCTTCAGCTAAAGTTCAGGAGGAGATTGATGGTGTTGTTGGAGGCTCACGACAGCCATTTTTATCAGACAGAGACAACATGCCCTACACCAATGCTGTCATTCATGAGATACAGAGGATGGGAAATGTTGTCCCATTAAATTTGGTCCGTGTTACTTCAAAAGAAACCCATATAGGAAAATACTCTATTCCAAAGGTGGGCCTATTAAATTTCAGATGATTTGAAGTCTTAAGACTACTTGATATTTGTTTAACCCTTTGTCATTTTAATGTGTTTACATTACAGGTCTATACATATAGTGGTTCGATCCTGACAAATAAATGTTATATTCTTTTTTTCTGCTTAATGACACCAGTCTGCCTTACATGCACTGTATTTTAAACACATTTTCATTTATATTTTTCTTGAAACACTGCTTTAATTTAAATAAATATAATTAGTATATAATATTTGATTGATATTATATACACTGTAAAAATATCTGTTAATTAACAGGTTACATATTTCCTGATTGTCCTTTTTTTTCTTTACAGTTACTGCATTATGGTACCTTGATCTCTGCTCTGTCAACTTTTGATGTTGAAAATACAATTCATTCATTCATTCATTTTCTTTTCGGCTTAGTCCCTTTATTAATCCGAGGTCGCCACAGCGGAATGAACCGCCAACTTATCCAGCATATGTTTTACGCAGCGGATGCCCTTCCAGCTGCAACCCATCACTGGGAAACATCCACACACACTCATTCACACACATACACTACGGACAATTTAGCCTACCCAATTCACCTATACCACATGTTTTTGGACTTGTGGGGGAAACCGGAGCACCTGGAGGAAACCCACGCCAACACGGGGAGAACATGCAAACTCCACACAGAAACGGAATAATAACAGAAACAGAAATAACAGAAAAACTACTGGCAGTTTATTAGAAGGTTTTAACCGTAATAAAACCAACCCCAGTGTCCCTTTTCAAACTTTACAACATCAATCATTGTTGGAGAAAAGATCAAAGTCTCATAATGCAATTTAAAAGCATATATAAATGAAAATAAAAATGAATCACAAAATGCAGAAAATTTGTACAAAATATTTTTTACAACGTAGAAAAATTTGTGTAGCAGCATGAATTTTCTTCAAAAAGATTACAATTAAATGAATATTAAGTAAACTATAGTATATTCACTTTAGGTGGTTCATTCCGCTATATAAATCAAGGACTAAGCCAAAGGAAAATGAACGAATGAATGAATGTACATTAATTTTTTTTAAAATAATAACTTAACGTATTTGGTGGGTTTTGACCATCAGGGAACACGAGGGTTAATGCTGAATTCTCAATTTAACTTTTAAACATGTATATGTCTTTATGAACATATTTTGATTCTTCAGGGCACAGTTGTGTTTGACATCAGTGCTGTTTGATGAGTCTGAGTGGGAGACGCCTCACTCTTTTAACCCGGGTCACTTTCTGGATGCTGAGGGCAAATCCAGGAAGAGAGATGCCTTTTTACCTTTTTCACTAGGTACAGGAAAACATTTATACTTTCACAATATTGTATTGTTTTATAAAAAGGATTGTTTTATTTTCCTATAAAATGTAAGCCACTTTATGAGTAAGCAAACATTTTAATTGTAATATAACAGTTATAGATTAGGTGTTTTCTATATTTGCAGAGGAACATTCTTTGTATTTTTTTATTTTTAGGATAAAGAGCATGTCCTGGGGAGCAGTTGGCGAGGATTGAGCTCTTCCTCTTTTTCTCCTCTCTGCTGTAGCGCTTCACTTTCTCTTTACCTGTGGGTGTGGACCCCAGCTTTGTAGTAGTAGGAACCAATGAATGTTTTTAGTTTGTAATTCCTGGATAAAGATGCCAACTATTAAAAAGTTGATGTCCCCAACCACATCAATTTTGTAAAGTGCTACGTTAAGATTGTTAAGACAATTTATGCACACAAATGGACAGAGGAATTGGGACACACTTCTTGATTACTAAATAACTAGACGTACAGAGAAAATATGTATCATTTAATTTTTACTCAAAAAGCTGTATCTTTTGTTCGTCATATTTAATGTAACTTTTTAAAATTGGAAGATAATTGTAATAATAAACAGCAGTGAACAAAATGGTCATTATTTGACTCCTAATATTTCATTTAAATGCTTCAAATATTAAAGGGAAAAAAACGACTATAGTAAACGATTAACGTTCAAGACATTCTGCGTTGCGTAATAGCCCATCAATGGAAATGCGCCCAAAAAAAAGGCGGTGTATGGTCGGACATTAACTTGGTAGGTCGTGTAAACACCCTCGACTATTAATTCGCTTTATTACTTTAATTCAGATATTGAATCTTCCCAACAGACCAAAAATAACCGTCATGGACCTGTTGCACATTTACGAGTGGATCGACATCAAAACTGCATTGTTTTTTGCCTGTGTGTTTCTATTGCTGAGTAAATATATCAGAAATAAAACCCCGAAAAACTTTCCTCCTGGACCATGGCCTTTACCCATCATTGGAAACCTCTATCACATCGATTTCAACAAGATTCATCTTGAAATGGAAAAGGTAAATGCAACCTTTATCTTTGTTCATGTTTGGCATGTTCTGTGACGCATGCAAGAATACATAACGGAATACGGTGGATTTGCTTTACAGTGTTTGAACTTCCAGCAGTGAAATTTAGACCACACTGAACTAAACTGAACTTCAACTCTGTAATCTGGACTCTACTAGAACTATGTTAAGCTGCTTTGACACAATCTATATTATGAAAAGCGCTATATAAATAAACTTGACTTGACATAACGAACGTTTGTAGTAACGTTATTCTAACCCATACGGAACATTTATATATAGAATTCTAGTTAATATATTTGAAATATGTGCATATATATATATGTATATATTTGTTGCATATGAAAGGTTTTACATATTTTTTTACAAATACAAACATGAACTTGTATGTTAAATTTGTGTGAATTTGTATATTGCCATATAGCTTCTATCATATTTCTAGAAGCTTTTTTTTCGAAGATTACAAAAGTTCAGCAGTATTTAAACTATATACTTAAAACACGCATATTTTAAAGCTTTCAGAAAAATACGGAAGCATTGTAAGCGTTCATCTTTTCGGACAAAGAACTGTTATTCTGAACGGGTACAAACAAGTGAAGGAGGTGTATATACAACAAGGCGACAACGTGGCTGATCGACCTGAGTTACCTATGATTCACGACATAGCCGAAGACAATGGTAAGTTTTATATAGCCTCATTTAAATACAGACTTTTTGGTTTCAGTACAAATTGTGACTTATAACATAAATTGATTAATTATGTTAGATAATATTTTTAAAATATTTAAATAAGTTTTCAGAAAATAAAAAGTTATTATTATTAATTATTATTATCTTAGGTTTAGTTGCTCCCAGTGGATATAAATGGAAGCAACAGAGGAGATTTGCACTCTCAACTCTTCGGAACTTTGGTTTGGGGAAGAAAAGCCTGGAGCCATCCATCAATCTTGAATGTCACTGTCTGAATGAGGCCATTTCAAATGAAAATGGTGTGTATTGAGGTTTGTGGTGTGAAAAGAATTAAAACTAATTTGGTTTTTTTAAACATTTAAAATTGAAAGCATAATGTGATTATTTCAGTTATTATGCTAACATTTCCAGGTCGACCCTTTGACCCTCGCTTACTTCTGAACAACGCTATCTCAAATGTGATCTGTGTGCTGGTGTTTAGTAATCGATTTGAGTACAGTGACCATAATTTCCAGACTCTGCTGAAGAACATCAATGAGGCTATGTATCTAGATGGAACAATTTGGGCTCAAGTAAAACTTTTCAGAGTATAACAATCTATTTTTGCCCTTTTTAGCATCTTTATTGGACACCTTAGATTTTTGTATTCTTTGTTTAGCTTTATAACTCCTACCCAAGGCTTATGCGGCTACTGCCTGGACCACACAAGAGAATGTTTGCTCTGTGGTACAAAGTGATTGACTTTGCTCGAGAGAAGGTAAATGAACACAGAGTGGATTATGATCCATCCAATCCTCGAGACTACATTGACTGCTTTCTAGCTGAGATGGAAAAAGTGAGACACTTTCAAAATTGCAGCACAGGAATGTAATGGTAATAGTAACATGGATTTAAAATGTCACTCTTTTATGTTGTTCAGCTTAAAGATGACACAGCTGCAGGGTTTGATGTGGAGAATTTGTGCATCTGTACTCTGGATCTGTTTGTAGCAGGAACTGAGACCACCTCCACGACTCTTTCTTGGAGTCTTCTCTACATGATAAAGTATCCCGAGATTCAAGGTGAGAAGTTTCATCTATATATGATAAATACACAGATATGATCACACTCTTAATTTTGTCTTGGAATATATCCACTGTGTCTCTTCAGCTAAAGTTCAGGAGGAGATTGATCGTGTTGTTGGAAGCTCACGGCAGCCATCTTTATCAGACAGAGACAACATGCCCTACACCAATGCTGTCATTCATGAGATACAGAGGTTCGGAAATATTGCCCCATTAAATTTGCCACGGGCTACTGTTAAAGATACCCAAGTTGGGAAATACTTAATTCCAAAGGTACAGCAGGAGTAGTTGATGTAACACTGTATTGTATGTCTACAGACAGCAGAGATTGCTTGATAAACTTAAAATTTGTTTGTATTTTTAGGGCACAATTGTGATTGGCAATTTGACATCAGTGCTGTTTGATGAGTCTGAGTGGGAGACGCCTCACTCTTTTAACCCAGGTCACTTTCTGGATGCTGAGGGCAAATTCAGGAGAAGAGATGCCTTTTTACCTTTTTCACTGGGTAAAGGAAAACTGGTTTTTAGCAATCAGTTTATTTTTGACAATTTCCATTGTTGTGTTGCAAAGGCATGCATTACTACTTTTGTACATTTGCAACTGCATAGTATTGTTCTGTAAAGTGACACTGCCACCTACTGGCCTTGCCTGCTGACTACAGTTTTCTTAGTAATTTGATGGGAATCGATTTGCAGTGTTGTCAGCGGTATTCAAAAATCTTTTCCAGTTTTAGTACATTGTTGTCTTGTGTAAATACCCTGAGAACTCATGTTTGAAAAAATGTTTGAATTATCTTATAAAAGTAGGCGTTTACCCATGAAATCTCACAAATGCATTTATAATTAGCCTAGTAAGGGAAACACAAAGGTTTTTGTGTGCAAAGTTTCTGCAGATGAACTCAAAAGCATTTAAATAAATTTACTTCCCGCATCTCATATATTTTAATCACCTACCTTTTGGAGTACAAATGGGCTTCCATGGTAAATTAACACATTAAGCATATTGGAATGCAACTTTTACATATAGGTTTTTACTTTGCAGAAGTGCAAAAGTCACATACAAGTTTTTTTCTGTATCCAATTTCAGGAAAGAGAGTGTGTCTTGGGGAGCAGTTGGCAAGGATGGAGCTCTTCCTCTTTTTCACCTCTCTGCTGCAGCGCTTCACTTTCTCTTCACCAGCAGGTGTGGAGCCCAGCTTAAATTACAAACTGGGAACCACCCGAGCTCCTGAACCATTCGAATTGTGTGCAGTGTGTCGATAAGACAGACAGTACTTGTGACTGATTCTGTATATTTATTGATTTGATTGTTTTTGAAAATGCATTACAATTTGCTTGCTTTGGATAATGATATATAATTAAGTATAGTTTGAGCTAGCATCTACAAAACTTATGCTGCGTTATGAACATATTGTGTGTATTGTGTGGTCGTGATTCATGAAATTGCTCCAACACATTTTAAATGCCTCTCATGCTACACCCATGATGTCTTATATATATATATATATATATATATATATATATATATATATATATAT
>CAIGQV010018299.1:6840544-6891480 GCA_903798115.1 Danio jaintianensis | reverse complement strand
TATATATATATATATATATATATATATATATATATATATATATATATCTCGAAGCAGGTGTGATTTATTGTAAGCTTTGTGCCATCATGGGGAGACTCAGCAATTCACATACTGTATGCTTGTCAAATAAAAGGATTATTTGGTAATGTAGACTGTCGTGTCATAAACCACTGATTACATAACACCTTAAATCTGGAACTGTGCCACAACAGTGCATTGCAAAACAGTCCCAGGAAATGAGTCCTTTTGAGTTAAACCACTGTACAGATCGTAAACCTGACTAACTATCCAGGTTGTCATGCACCTGTTGCAGTTCTACGAGTGGCTTGACGTCAAGACTGTTTTGGTGTTTTTGTTTGTGTTTTTATTTCTGAGTGATTATATCAGAAATAAATCACCAAAAAACTTTCCTCCTGGACCCTGGTCTTTGCCGTTTATTGGACACATTCATCATATTGAGCACAAGAAGATTCATCTTCAGTTTTTAAAGGTAAATGGTTATATATTCTTACTGTAAACGCGTAAGTTATATATTTTATTTCTGGTTAAACTACACTAGCTGACTTCTAATTGTTGAATTGTCTTTTTTGAATTTTTGTCTATGAGATTTGGAAGACTAGATGGATAATTTACAGCTAAATTTAAAGAGTGAAGAGTGCAAAGTTACAATTATTCAAAAACAATGTTTTCTGTTGGTTGAAAGGTGTTTTGGGCGTGTTAAAGCTGGTCAGACCAATGAACTTTGTTTTTAGAAGAACATTTCAAGATGCGCACACACACACATATGTATATATATATATATATATTTCTATTAGGTTATTGACTATGTAAGTTATTATATAAGTTATTGACTTTGTCAGTCATTTGCTCTTTCATCTAATCAACAAAAATATTCTTTACAGTTAGGATTTTATCACATTGAAAATATGTGAAAGTGTGCTGAACTGTGTGAATTGAACGTTTCTTAATTTTCAATCTTTATTTTGCAGTTTGCTGAAAAATATGGCAAGATTTTCAGCATAAGACTTTTTGGACCAAGAATTGTAGTGTTGGATGGATATAAACTAGTAAAGGAGGTGTATTTGCAACAGGGTGACAATCTGGCTGATCGGCCCATTTTACCAATATTTTATGACATCACTGAAGACAAAGGTCAGTCTTGTGTTCAGAATGTTTAACTGGTTTAAATTGAAATGTAAATAATCAGTTGGTCATTCTATGAAGGTATAACCTGGGTCCTGATTCAAAGGGATAGTTCACCCAAAAATGGAATTTTTGAATTTTAAATTTAACTCTAAAATGAAGATAAATTATTGTACTATGATTAACTGACCATTTTAAGCTCAACTCTCCCTTTAATAGATTAGTAGGCCTATACTTGTGTTCAGAGAGGAATGGACACATCTTTAAATGTCATCTGAATAAATGTTACATTAACAGGTTTAATTGGGGCCAATGGCTATAAATGGAAGCATCAGAGGAGATTTGCACTCTCAACTCTTCGAACCTTTGGATTGGGAAAAAAAAGCCTGGAGCCGTCCATCCACCTAGAATGCAGTTGTCTGAATGACGCCTTTTCAAATGAACAAGGTATTTGACTAAAGTTAGTTGGAAAATAACATTTAAAATTAGAAGCATAGTGTGACTTCAACTTCTGTTGTAGGTCGACCCTTTGATCCTCGCTTACTTCTGAACAATGCTGTCTCAAATGTGATCTGTGCGCTTGTGTTTAGTAATCGATTTGACTACAGTGACCATAACTTCCAGACTCTGTTAAAACACATCAACGAGGCCTTATATCTGGAAGGAACAGTCTGGGCTCAGGTAAATATATATATTTTAGAATACAATACAGTGACTCAAACTGTAACTAAATGATGTTTTATATATGATATGCTAAGTTTGCCTGTTGTTCTTTAGCTTTATAACTTTTTCCCATGGCTCATGCGAAGACTGCCTGGACCACACCAAAATATATTTGTTCTGTTGAACAAAGTGATTGACTTTGTTCGAGAGAAGGTTAATGAACACAGAGTGGATTATGATCCATCAAATCCTCGAGACTACATTGACTGCTTTTTAGCTGAGATGGAAAAGGTGAAACCCTTTCTTATTGTGCTGAAATGTTCTTGTAATAATAATGTATGGCTGTTCATTTGAAATGTCTCTTGTTTATGTTGTTCAGCTTAAAGACGACACAGCTGCAGGGTTTGATGTGGAGAACTTGTGCATCTGTACTCTGGATCTGTTTGTAGCAGGAACTGAGACCACCTCCACCACTCTATACTGGGGTCTTCTCTACATGATGAAGTATCCTGAGATACAAGGTGAGAGTGTACTATCATATACAGCATTCGCATACAAATAATATGCTCACACTTTCAGTTTTTCATGGCTTTCTCTACTTCATCCTCAGCTAAAGTTCAGGAGGAGATTGATGGTGTTGTTGGAGACTCACGGCAGCCATCTTTATCAGACAGAGACAACATGCCCTACACCAATGCTGTCATTCATGAGATACAGAGGATGGGAAATATAGTCCCATTAAATGTGTTTCGAATTACTGTGGAAGATACTCAGATAGGAAAATACTCTATTCCAAAGGTGGGTCTGGCGTTTGAAGCACTGTTTATTTGTAGACTTTCTTCTACATATTTGTGGTTTTTATTAAACCTGTTGTGTTTCTACAGGGCACGCTTGTGATTGGCAGTTTGACATCAGTGCTGTTTGATGAATCTGAGTGGGAGACGCCTCACTCTTTTAACCCGGGTCACTTCCTGGATGCTGAGGGCAAATTCAGGAGGAGAGATGCCTTTTTACCTTTTTCTCTAGGTACAAGAAAACTCTTTCCAAATAATCCCAGTTCAGTTTAGCCCTCATATAAAGAAATGCATTATGATTATCTGTCGGTTTGTTTGATTTTCAGGAAAGAGAGTGTGTCTTGGGGAGCAGTTGGCGAGGATGGAGCTCTTCCTCTTCTTCTCCTCTCTGCTGCAGCGCTTCACTTTCTCTCCACCAGCTGGTGTGGAGCCCAGCTTGGATTATAAAATGGGGGGCACTCTTTGTCCCAACCCATACAAATTGTGTGCAGTACCACGATAAGACAGTCAAAACTGAAATATGTGTTGATGCATTGTTAATTTACAGATTATGGTTATTTCCTGTTTGTGACAGATTGATAAATGATAGTAGACATAAACATAGTTTGCAGAAAAACAACAAACAACCATAACAAAAGTAACAAAAACAACAATAAAGGAAATATATCAAAAGCAAAGATATATGAATAGATGGAGTGTGTTGCCAACATTTTCCACAGCCTATAATAAAAAAGAAATCAGAAAGAAAAGGAAAAAGCACTACTAATAATATTAATAATTTTATTGTACAGTTGTATGAAAATAAGGTTATACATTGATATCATATTTGGTTTGTATTTGGATAGATTTATCGTACTGATAAGTAAACAAACAGGAGGGGATTTGAGATAAGAAAACAATGATATATTTTTTTTATATATATTCATATACAGTGCTCAGCATATATAAGTACACCCCTCACAAATCTATCTTTTAAATTGATATTTTTAATAGGAAGCTATACAATATTATATTTGTGCATGTACATTAGATAAGTCAGTACTGAAGCCAAATCTGGAGCTTATCTAACAAAATAACTGACGATAACGGTGTAAAAACTAGTACAGCCAAATTTATATGTTAAAGAAAAATATTAAATACAAATTTTAAAAAAAGAGGAAAAATCAAGAGAAGCAAAATAATTGAAAGATTTATTTGAAATTTTGTAGGTTGTAATTTATTTTTGCAATATTTTGGTTGAATTTAATTGTATTATCTTTCCATTGCTAAATATGTTTGGTGACTAAAATATTATTTTAATAAATATATCTGTTTAATAAATTTGTTTTGTTTAAATGAACCAAAATACACTGCCTATATTCACTGAGAAATGGATAAAATTATTCATTTTCAGAATGGGGTGTACTCAATTATGCTGAGCACTGTATACTGCTATTTAGTTATTAAAATGTATTTTATTCACGAACTTATCCATTTATTCTTCATTCATTTTCCTTTGACTTAGTCCCAACTATTCTGGCATATGTTTTACGCAGCGGATGTCCTTCCAGCGGCAACCCAGTACTGGGAAACACCCTCTCACATTCACACATACACTCATACACTACGGCCAATTTAGTTCATCCAATTCACTTATAGCACGTGTCTTTGAACTGTGGGGGAAACCGGAGCACCCGGAGGAAAGTTCTATGTGAACACGGGGAGAACATGCAAACTCCACACAGAAATGCCAACTGGCCCAGCGGGGACTCGAACCAGCAACCTTCTTGCTGTGAGGCAACAGTGCTAACCACTGAGCCACCGTGCTGCCCCATTCATTCTTTAAATAATTTATTCATTCACTAATTCCATTGCTACTATTATTTTTACCCAAGTTGTCTTTTGTATAAGATTTTGTTATAATGTGAGTTTTTTATTGGTTGCTTGGGTTTTGGTTAGTTTTCTGATCGATATCATTGAAAAACTAAAATAATTTTGTGCATAAATGGAAAAAAACTAAGTGTATGTTCTCCATCCCAACAACAACTGCTTTTCCTGCCTGTGTACCCATTGACAAAAATACTATGGAAGTCAATGGCTCTGTTTGGACTCCAATTGAGAGTAGATTTATGTGGGTGGTTTTTGTTAAGTATGTGGAAACTGTCAAGCTGTTCACTATGAAGATGCAGCAATTGAAATGATAATAGTGAAAAGAAAAGAAGAAAATTATTTTATTATGAAGTATTTTCTAACATCTTTTCTGACATTTTTGCATTTTATCCAATACCATTATTTGAACATGTTTGAACAGCATAGGGACATAGAGTGTATTTAAAGGGTTAGTTCACCCAAAAATGAAAATTACCTTATCATTTACTCTCCCTCGTGTGATTTTAATTTTGTTATGAATTTCTTTCTTCTGTTAAACACAAAAGAAAATAGTTTTAAAATGCTGGTTGCTGGCACCCATTGACTACTATAGTAGGGAAAAAATATTGTTAGGAAATTATTAACACAGTAAAAAAAATAGATTAGACAACAAGTCCGGATTTTAGCTAGATTTAACAAAACTTTGCAAATCTGTCATGTTTTCTACTGCTGGGGTATCCAGACTAATATTATGCCTAAAGAGGTTATCTTCAACTCTAAAAA
Organism: Danio jaintianensis; assembly: GCA_903798115.1. NCBI lineage: Eukaryota > Metazoa > Chordata > Actinopteri > Cypriniformes > Danionidae > Danio > Danio jaintianensis. The sequence continues at coordinate 6,886,249 of CAIGQV010018299.1, read as the reverse complement.
TTAACATACCTGAACCAGCTAATCAAGATCTTCAAACACACTGGCTGTGTTTAAAGTTATATGGTTTGTTTATGAATTGGTACTTTGAATAAGAAATAAAGAGTTCAGATGCAAAAAACATCTGATGTTTTTTCTAAACTCAGTATTTTTCTCAGGCTCCTGTTTAGTAGTTTCACTTTTATGGCAAAGAATATGTTCTTTTAATTGCCTTTAAAGTGAAATAACTGAACATTAACACAGGAGGTTGAGAACAATTCTAATTTTAGAAGAAAAATCAGATGGCACTTAGAGGTTTTCGCATCTGAACTCTTCAAATTATTTTGCATGTCTTAACTTTAAGTGTTAAATTATGAATTATAATAAGGTTGTGGCTTTCTTTTTGTTTGGTGTGACTCGCTATTCCCATAATTTTCTGCAGGAAATGAGCAAAAAAGAGGACTTTGAAGCTTGACCATAGATAAGAAGGAACTATACACACAGCCTATCTGGAGCCCTGCTCACTTGGATTATTGTGCCGTGTGTGCCAACCTCTGTTTAAACTGCTCAACAATACAGGAAACATCAGTCATGGATTTGTTGCACCTTTATGAGTGGATCGATATCAAAAGTATTTTGATATTTCTGTGTGTGTTTTTATTGCTGAGTGATTATATAAAAAATAAAGCACCGAAGAACTTCCCACCTGGACCTTGGTCTTTGCCGATTATAGGAGATCTTCATCATATCGATAATAGTAAGATTCATCTTCAGTTCACAAAGGTAAAAACTAATTCATCTCTATGTCCAAGTAAATCTTAAATATAGACCATTTTGAGGGATGTAAACAAAAACAATGGTCCTGACGTATTTCCTGTTTTACATTTTTAATTTCTATATCTTCAGAGAATCCAAAAAGAGCCACATATTGAAAAATAATGTTATGAGAGCTGTTTTAACATCAAGTTGTGATTGAATTGCCTCTTGTTATAGTTATGAAATAGTTTGATAACAAGCAGGAAATGTTCATGGGCCAATGACATGACCACATTGAAATGGTCTATAGTTGATGGCAAAAAACAAACTTGAGTCCAGTGTAAAAAAAAATGTAAAAAGTCATTACTAAATATTAAAATTTCCTGTTCTTGTAGATTACCTATGTTGATTGTGAAATCTTATTTTTCAGTTTGCAGAAAAATATGGCAAGATTTTTAGCCTTAGACTTTTTGGACCAAGAATTGTGGTGTTGAATGGGTATAACTTGGTGAAAGAGGTGTATACAAAACAGGGAGAAAACCTCGCTGATCGACCAGTGTTACCACTATTTTATGAAATTGTTGGAGACAAAGGTCAGTCTAATACCAGAATGTTAAAGTGAACGTTTAACATTTAAATAAAAATTGTAACTAATCAATTAACTGTAAAGGTTTGTTTTGGGAATAGGTTTAATTCTTTCCAGTGGATATAAATGGAAGCATCAGAGGAGATTTGCACTCTCGACTCTTCGAAATTTCGGATTGGGGAAGAAAAGCCTGGAGCCATCTATCAATCTCGAATGTGGCTTTCTGAATGAGGCCATTTCAAATGAACAAGGTATTTCACGGAAGATTTTTTCATTGAGAATATATTTGACATTTAAAGCACAGTGTGATTTACAACTTTTTGTTCAAGGTCGACCCTTTGACCCTCGCTTACTTCTGAACAACGCTGTCTCAAATGTGATCTGTGTGCTGGTGTTTAGTAATCGATTTGACTACAGTGACCATAATTTCCAGACTCTGCTGAAGAACATCAGTGAAGCTGTGTATCTGGAAGGAAGCATCTGCGCTCAAGTAAACATTGTGGCATTGTAAAAAAAAAACTCACCAGCAAGCATTTTGTGCTTAAATTTGGGTTATCATTGAAAATCTAATAGATATATAAGAATAGCTCCAAACTACAAGCCCAAATCAGAAAAGTTGGGACCGTATGGAAAACGCAAATAAAAAAGAAAGAAGTGATTTCTAAATTTACTTTGACTTGTATTTCATTGCAGACAATACAACAAACATTATTTAATGTGTTCCTCATGATGTTTTTTTTAATAAACACGTATTCCAATTTTGGTTCTTGCAACACATTTGAAAAAAGTTGGAACAGTAAAGCATTTACCACTTTTTAATGTTGCCATTCCTTTTCACAACATGTAAAATACGTTTAGGGACTGAAGACACTAAGTGATGAAGTGTTTCAGGTGTAATTTTGTCCCATTCTTTCTGCAAACAGATCTTAAGGTGGGCAACAGTACAGGGTCTTCGTTGTCGCATTTTGCGCTTCAAAATGCACCACACATTCTGTATTGGAGACAGGATGGGACTGCAGGCAGGCCAGTCGAGTACCTGTATCCTCTTCCTTCGCAGCCAGGACTTTGTAATGTGTGCAGAATGTGGTTTTGCATTGTTTTTGCATTTTGTGTTTCCACTGTGTGATGGTCCATCCCAGATGCCTCCGAGACCAGAGAAGTTGACGTACACCTTCTGTACACTGTTAACATAGGGCTTCCTTTAGGCACAGTACAGTTTTTACTAGTATTTGTGGATTTAACTACACATTGTGGTACTTGACAAAGGTTTGCCAAAGTTGTCCTGAGCCTATGTGGTGATATGGCTTATAAATGCCAAATGCCGAATCTTGATGCAGTGCCGCCTGAGGGATCAAAGATCATGGTAGTGCAGCTTAGGCTTGCGTCCTTGTCCTTTACACACTGAAATTTCCCCAGATTCCTTAAATCTTTTAATTATGATATGCACTGTTGAAGGTGAAATATCCAAATCTCTTCCTGTCTTTTTTTGAGGAACATTGTTTTTAAACATTACAATAATTTTCTCATGTATTTGTTGGCAAACTGGCTATGCTCTGCCCATCTTTGCTCCTAAAGGACTAGACCTTTCTTGGATGCTGCTTTTGTACCAAATTATAATTACAATTACCTGTTGGCATCACCTGTTTCAAATCACATCACTATTTAACCAATTTACCTGATTACTAACCCTAAACTGCTCTTGTCCCAACTTTTTTTGGAATGTGTTGCAGGTCTGAATGACAGGAAAGGATGTATATTTACAAATGAAATTAAGTTGACCAGACAAAACATGAAATATTTTGTGTTCATATTGTCTGCAATGAAATACAAGTCAAAGTAAATTTGGAAATCACTTCTTTTTTTATTTGCATTTTCCATACTGTCCCAACTTTCTGATTTAGGGTTGTAGACTAGTCATCAAATACACAGAAATAAATAATTAACTACACATGTGAAGTCTGTCTAATATGTCTATTAGATGATTAGTCTAATATTGGGCTATTCTTAGATGTCCATTATATTTTCACTGACCGCCCAAATTTAGACATTTTTTAGCCTAGACATCTATTAAACACAAAAATACTTGGTGGGTTATTTGCACATTTTCACTGCCCAGTTTACATCTTGCATATTTGACTGTATAATTCAAATATACATAGTATGTAGTCAACAATAATACATGTTTGACACCAATTTATGTGAGCAGATGTAACTTTTTATTTAATTTTTTTTTTTAGCTTTATAACATGTTCCCATGGCTCATGCAGCGACTGCCTGGACCACATAAGAAAATTATTACTCTGTGGGGGAAAGTGACTGACTTTGTTCGAGAGAAGGTTAATGAACACAAAGTGGATTATGATCCATCAAATCCTCGAGACTACATTGACTGCTTTCTAGCTGAGATGGAGAAGGTGAAACCCTTTCTTATTGTGCTGAAATGTTCTTGTAATAATAATGTATGGCTGTTCATTTGAAATGCCTCTTGTTTACGTTGTTCAGCTTGAAGACGACACAGCTGCAGGGTTTGATGTGGAGAACTTGTGCATCTGTACTCTGGATCTGTTTGTAGCAGGAACTGAGACCACCTCCACCACTCTGTACTGGGGTCTTCTCTACATGATAAAATATCCTGAGATACAAGGTGAGAGCTTACTATCAGATACAGCATTCATATACACATACAAATAATATGTTCCATTTTTTCATGGCTTTCTCTACTTCATCCTCAGCTAAAGTTCAGGAGGAGATTGATGCTGTTGTTGGAGGCTCACGGCAGCCATCTTTATCAGACAGAGACAACATGCCCTACACCAATGCTGTCATTCATGAGATTCAGAGGATGGGAAACATAGCCCCAATAAATCTCGCCAGGACTACTTCAGAAGATACTCAGATAGGAAAATACTCTATTCCAAAGGTGGGGTTAGGGATATTTAAGCACAGTTTTAGTATGTATTATTATACTTTTGTCATAAGGATATTTCTCCGTAAACTATATACTGTTAATTTACTCACTATGCAAAGCTAACTAGGAGTAATTTAACAGGTAAATATCAATTTTGGGTGAACTGTCATTTTAAACATCTTGTGGTTCTTTAGGGCACAATGGTGACCAGTAATTTGACATCAGTGCTGTTTGATGAGTCTGAGTGGGAGACGCCTCACTCTTTTAACCCGGGTCACTTCCTGGATGCTGAGGGGAAATTCAGGAGGAGAGATGCCTTTTTACCTTTTTCTCTAGGTACAAGAAAACTCTTTCCAAATAATCCCAGTTCAGTTTAGCCCTCATATAAAGAAATGCATTATGATTATCTGTCGGTTTGTTTGATTTTCAGGAAAGAGAGTGTGTCTTGGGGAGCAGTTGGCGAGGATGGAGCTCTTCCTCTTCTTCTCCTCTCTGCTGCAGCGCTTCACATTCTCTCCACCAGCAGGTGTGGAGCCCAGCTTGGATTATAAAATGGGGGGCACTCACTGTCCCAAGCCATATAAACTGTGTGCAGCGACACGGTAAATTAAGAGACACACATGCAATTTTAAACATTTCAGCAATTTTAAAGAGATATAGATTTTTAAAAAAAGATTGTTTGGTGATTTTTATAATACAAAGCTATTTACAAATAAATCTGTATTGCTAACAAAGGCATTATGGGGATAAATTGTTGTTTAAACTCAAGATCTGAGCTGTGGACTGAGCAGCGGCAAGAAGTAACCTGAAAGAGTAAGAATGAGAGAAATGTTTAGCAATGCATACAATAAAACTGCACTGTGGACAAATATTGAAATGTGTAAGTCTGCAGATTTTAGGGAAACAGTTAATAACCAAAATATGTAGTATTTCATGACATCACAAGACCCAAGTCATCAATTCAACCTGCCACTGTAAGAAAGGTTGTACTCCATCACCTGAGAAGAAAAACATTAAGTTGTCATAACCCACTGTAAATAGACAGTTCTTGATAAATAAAATGATAATGCTGCAATTGGTCATACCCTCATATTCAGCTTAGATGCGGAGTGTCTCATCAGGTATACCACCCTTCCTCTCGCCTGGGACTCCAGGAGCACCTATGAACCAACACATTTGCTTTTAATCACTCATGGATCTTATATTATGGTGAATAAAACACCAATGATAATGTATCTCATTTATTATAAATCCCATTTAAAGTTTTGCCCATGAAACATTTCATCCACAAAAGGTGGTAAGGTTCATTAACACTAGGAAAAATCCCTTAGCTGCTGTGAAAAACATTTATTGGAGGAGGAGTGGGTACTTGGGGTCTTTAAAAGTCTTGAAAGACTGTCCAAAATCGAATGCTCCTTTGAGTAGGTGAGTAATTTGTGAACACTTAAAAACTAATCTACAGAATATAGTATGGATGTAATTTAGACTTATATTGTTTCTGCCATAATGTCTTAGCTGGTTACCAGCTCCATTAGGCATTCAAATGTGTTTTTACCAGCTGTAGGGCTTATGAATAAAATTAGAAATTTTAATGTTAATGCATATGCAATTGTCTTGTTGTTTAGTGCCAAATTCTTGCTGTTGTCTCCTCATTTTATAACTGCGATAAATTTGCTAATATATGACTATATCCTGCCGTAAGAATATGTTATATAAAGGTTTATAATAAAATAATAGTAACAGATAAGAAAGTCTATGCCACCTCTTTTAACCCTACCCACTTGCAGTGTTGCCAGATTGGGCTGTTTTGAATTTAATTGTGCTGGTAAAAAATCGCTTAGGAGATGACAAAATTTGAGCGGGTTGCGAATCAGTTTGGCAATTTTATAGTATAATTATTTACCTAAATCCAAGTGTTCTACTCCTAAGTCCTACTCCATTCAGTTGGTTGCAATAAGGTGTTCAGCTGAGTTCTTCAATATCATGTTCTGCATCTAGAGTTAGACTAACATCTTTCGCAAAATCCTGTGTCTCTCTCGCTCTCACTCACACACCAGGGTAAAGATAGATTAATATTAAGAGTAATAAATTGATGATAATAATAATAATAGAGAAACAGACGGACAGATAGATAGATATTTTAATACAAATGAAGGAATTTATAAACGATTTGTTGGAAACTTTTGGTAGTCATCTTTATCAGACAGAGAACTGCAGTACTGACAACAACTTTACAAAACTAGAAAAAGTAGCATGCAGCATGACCAACCTACAGGAATGTTTAATAGACATTATGACATAAAATAGGAAGTGCTCTCTCAAAATCCCAGAAATAACACTTGTAATAATAAAGCAAGAACAATTAAGAGTTCAGATTTTTTTCTTGACTCTAAGAAGAATGATATCTTTAAAGCTAAATTTAGCAATTTAATCAGAATAATATAGGCTGATAGCAATTTAATAAGTGACTTCTATAACATTATTGTGCTGCATAAGTGGTAAAGTATCTGCATCTAAAAGTGAATTAGATAATAAATGCATTTACATAACAATTAAAGCGGCAAAATTTCATGGGATTCAATTCAAACCTGATTCAAACATAACATTCACAGAGGAGATCAGCAAAATTATATTCTGAAAATGCCAGCAGGTGGCAGCAAGTGATTGCATTGCTAAACGAGTCTTTTATTTAACCGATTCATTTGAATCAGTGATTCGTTCACTAAGATTTGCTACTAAATGCATTGAATCCAGCCGTTCGCGAATGACATAAGATCATCGTACTCAATATTACTGATATATAACGTTACTCAGCTCATTACTCATTTAATTTTCGACAAATGTCTAATAATACTGCTAAACTGCTAAAACTATTTATTTTATTTTATCTAAAATAATAACAATTAATGCGGCTGGAAGGGCATCCGCTGCGTAAAACATATGCTGGATAAGTTGGCGGTTCATTCCGCTGTGGCGACCCCAGATTAATAAAGGGACTAAGCCGAAAAGAAAATGAATGAATGAATAACAATTAAATGGTGGCGCTTCTTGAGTTTGTTCAATAAGGAGTGTTTTGATTGGTGGATTAAAAACTCACCGCGATTGGCTAAACAGAATATCCTCCAAAAAAAAATGTGTACGAATCTTGTTCTGCCAGGAAGGTCTCAAAAATACCGCACACAAATTCAAAGGACTCCATGCTCGTGTGAGCATTTTCAAATGCATATTCAGTGGTTCATAAATAAATCTTACATAATTCATAAATGCATGAGGAAAGTCATCCAAGAACTTCATATATTTTTAAATGTATTTTTGTAAGATGCATATGTGTGCGCATTTGGGAAATATTTTTTATTTTTACTTTTGAATTTATGAATTGGAGTTGTGGATTTATGAATTGTGATTTGAGTTTACGAATTGTGTTGTGCATTTATGAATTTTATGAATGCAAATGTATTATTATTGAGACTGATCTGGCTCCATAGTTTTCTTGTTGGCCAGGTTCTTGCTGTCGTTCCTTCTTTTTATAACTGCATTAAATGAGCATATATGCCTATACCATGTAAAGTGAGAATAAGTTATACAAAGGTTTGTAATAAAATAATAGCTACATATTGTAATGGTCCGGGTGTTTATACCTTTAAGAAGTTCCCCCCTCGGGTGGGAGGGGAGCAGTGTTTTGAGGTGAGCAGATTATGTTGTCATTTTGCTATTGTGGTTCTGTAATTGTTTGCTGATGGTCGCTATCAATGATATGTAAATTGGGGCAGTTAATAACGTCTAAATTATAATTTAAGTTATGTTTGGGCGTTTTATTTTGGACAGTTTGGACTGGAAACATTCAACTGTATCTGGCAACATGCACTGCCCAACTGGATCATTGCGTCGACCTTCGTTTTACTGTAGCCTGACAATAGAGCCTGACACTTTCAGTCATGGACATGTTGCACTTTTACGAGTGGATCGACATCAAAAGTATTTTTATATTTATGTGTGTTTTTTTGTTACTAAGTAACTACATTAAAAATAAAACGCCGAAAAACTATCCTCCTGGACCCTGGTCTTTACCGATTATAGGAGACCTTCATCATCTCGATCCAAGCAAGATTCATCTTCAGTTATCAGAGGTAAAAATAATTATATCCTTTAACCTATTCTAGTTGTGTGAAAACCAGTGTAAACGTAAAGCTGATAGTAACAGCAAAAGAACTCGTCGATGAAAATGAAAATATACCTAACGTGACCGATTATGTTCTGTGCGTAACTGCAGTCGTGAAAATCCAATTCAGTTCAATTCATCTTTATTTCTATAGCGCTTTTACAATGTAGATTGTGTCAAAGCAGCTTAACATAGAAGAGTATAGTAAATTGAAACAGTGTCCGTCCAGTTTTCAGAGTTTAAGTTCAGTTTAGTTCAGTTCAGTGTGGTTTAATTTTCACTGCTGAAAGTCCAAACACTCTGAAGAGCAAATCCATCGATGCGCAGCTCCACAGGTCCCGAACCATGCAAGCCAGTGGCGACAGAAAAATAGAAGGTTTGTTGATTTCGTCAGTTACGACTGATTAAAGGGATAGTTCACCCAAAAATTATAATGTATTTATCGGTTTCTTTCTTCTGTAGAAAGAAGTTATTATGAAAAATGCTGGTTGCTGACTTTTTTATTGCAGTAGGCCTTAACACAAGTAGGCCTAAGCAAAAAAATAAACACGTTCATTAAAAAAATCAACACGATTGCACTATGTTGAAATGACATGAAATTGCGCTCAACACCACAATTTGTTGAATAAACATGGTTTAATCGTTTCACCCATTATGACTTCAAGTCAAATCAAGTAAACTTTGTGTAAAAAGGGTGTTTTATCAACACAATAATTGTAGATCATCCATGATATTGTGCAACCATACACAATAATTGTAGATCAACCAAATCTCACTAGCGTAATAGAACAATTTTGTTTCAATTAGTTGCAATTTAAATGTTAGAAAATGTTGCTAATTTTGGTCTGTTATGGTTTGTCACACCTTTTCGTAATTGTGCTGCTTGCTGTGCTTGCATACTGTTTTTGAAAATTTGTATGTAAATTTTAGTCAAAAATAAATGTAAATTAGTAAAGATGACATTAATAAACATTGAAATTACTGATATTTGTAAGACATGCATGGTCATTTTACAATGTAATTTTTCAGTTTGCAGAAAAATATGGCAAGATTTTCAGTCTTAGACCTTTTGGGCTAAGAATTATAGTGTTGAATGGATATAACGTAGTGAAGGACGTGTATACACAACAAGGTGACAACCTCACTGGTCGAGTCATTTTACCATTATATCAGGACATTATTGGAGACAAAGGTCAGTCTATCAGAATGTTAAATCTGGGGTTTAAAAAAATCAACAATATTTAATTACTTGTCTAATTAAGTGTCTGTTATGTAAGCAGGTTTAGTGGCTTCCAGTGGATATAAATGGAAGCATCAGAGGAGATTTGCACTCTTGACTCTTCGAAACTTCGGATTGGGGAAAAAAAGCCTGGAGCCATCCATCAGTCTCGAATGTGGCTTTTTGAATGAGGCCATTTCAAATGAACAAGGTATTTTCTGAGATTTGTTGATTTTAAAATAATTGAAAATTACATTTTAATTTGAAATCAGTGTGATTGAACTTTCTGTTCAAGGTCCCTTTGATCCTCACTTACTTCTGAACAACGCAGTATCAAATGTGATCTGTGCGCTGGTATTTGGTAATCGATTTGACTACAGTGACCATAATTTCCAGACTCTGTTGAAGAACATTAATGAGGCTGAGTATCTGGAAGGAGGCATCTGTGCTCAAGTAAACATTTTCACCCTTTAACAAATTAACTTTGCTTTAACATCTGCTCAGATTACATCTAGTTTACATATCAGAATTCTGCTAAAATATTTTATATAATGCAGAATCGTTTCCCACAGACTTCAAATACACACACTATATTGCCAAAGGTTTTATGACCCCCCCCTACAAATCATTGAATTTAGGTGTTAAAAACACTTCCATAGCCACAGGTGTTTAAAATCAAACATCTAGGCATGCACAGAGTCCTGAGCATAACCTGATTGAACACCTTTGGGATGAATAGGCCTATTTCATATATAGACCGGAATAGGGAAGCATTGTTTCAACACAGACTTATTCTCAAAACGTAGCCCTATATACGTTTCTGGAGACTGCGAATTATGTAGCCAGAGGTACGTATGGCTGCATTTCATTTTTTAAACGAACGCTAGGGGGTGGTATGACGCCATTCCTTTTCGCGCTTACCAGCTGACCGCTTATCTCCATATGGACGGCTTTCCTGCTGTAACCAGTTTGTCCCGTTAGCTCGTACGTCGGCGGACTTGAGACGCAGAGAGGAGTTGACCACGACGACATGGAGAACGGTTCCAGAAAGCAGGTAAGACAAAAACACAATCCAAGAAATAAAATAAACAACTATATAACAGGGTGAGAATGTGGTAAAACATGGTAAAAATCAGACGAGGGCTTTTCTTTTTCTGGATTGCTTTTGAAAATTGTTGGTTGGGTTTAGGGAAGTGGGTGGGCAGGTCAATCAATAAAATTTGTTGGGTTTAGGGAAGGAGGAGGGTGGGTCAGTCGATTGGTCAGTCAGTCATTCAGTCAGTCAAACAGTCAATCAACAGCGGCCTCTGGTGGGTTTACGTGAGAACAGCAGGTGCGAATGGCACTTGCGAGAGAAATTTGAGATCTCAAAATGCGTACACAGCGGCCTCTCGTGGATTCGCGAAAACAAAAACTGCAAAAAAAAATGTACCTCCTGGGTCGTATTTCGTGGCCTCCAGAAACGTATATAGAGGTACGTTTTCAGAATAAGCCTGGGTTGCATTGTTTGCAGTCGCCCTGCTACGATCGCCATTCATTATAATATACTGAACAGTTAGTGTCCTAACAGTCATTATTTATCTGACAAAGTCAAAATAGCAGATGCTGTGCATTTGCTGGCTTTGCTGAAACATTTTTCAGAGATATATGAAACAATCTAAATTGGATAGTATTAGTACTACATTTATTTGCTTCAGCTTTTTTTTTACAACACTTTTTTATTAATGTTTTTCCACATTCAATAATATAGTAATTTATAGTAAATACTATATTGTTTTTGAACCATATTAAGGTGCTTGAATTAATTTGTGGTAATTACAGTTGCAACAAATATAGTAATACAAACAAATTAACTGTACAGTTTTATATATATATATATATATATATATATATATATATATATATAAATAAAAGACATCCGTGGTATAGATTACATAAGATATCACTACAGAATGCAGTACCCTTCCTTAACAAAAAGTTGTAAATACTATTTTATATATTAAAATAAAATGTACTATAATAATAAGTATACTATAATGTTTTTGAAACTTTTTTCAAGTTGGTTTAAAAGAGTAAATCTATTAAAATACATGTTAATATAACTCACATTATTGTTTTATATTTTTATATTTTCTTACAAAATGATAATGTAAAATTGAGTAACTAAAGTTTTATAAACGTTAATTTTGTTCATAGGCGATAACATGCTATATGTGCCTTATGTTCATATGACTTCATTTGGTGCGGAAAATGCTGCCATCTACTGAAAAACTATTTTATTTAACTAAGTAACTAAATAAGACTACATTAAGATCCTGAATTAATTTATTACACTCAATTGGACTCAATTAGACTGTTTAATTTGTTTTCTTTGTGTATGTGGATATGTGGATAAAGTCATCAAGTGTTTAAAGTGTTTAGTTTTTTTTATTTATGTAATTTAAGACCCAAAACACACAGTACACCGCACAGAGGTTAAAATGACCATTACAATAAAATATTGAAATAATGACTGACAGGAAACTAAACTGTTCACAGTCTATTCAAATGAATGGCAATTGTAGCAGCAACTGGAAACAGCGCTTCCCTATTCCAGTCATATTTGTGAATAAGCCCTATTAGAGCGGACTCTGTAAAAAATATTAGCACATCAATGTAGCTTTTTTATTAATAATATCATGTTGGTAGCATTGACAACTAGATTGACTTCTGTGCATATGATTGTTTGTGCCAGTGCAATTTTTAAGCGAGTGATGTTTGTGCCATAAAAGTGAAAGTAATCTTTCATATCATCCTTTATTATAGCTTTATAACATGTTCCCATGGCTCATGCGATTTCTGCCTGGATCACACAAAAGGATTATTGCTCTGTGGGGGAAGTTGATTGACTTTGTTCGAGAGAAGGTGAATGAACACAGAGTGGATCATGATCCATTGAATCTTCGAGACTACATTGACTGCTTTCTAGCTGAAATGGAGAAAGTAAGAATATTTTAAGTGTACTGGTACAGGAATGTTCATGGCAATAATAATGTATGGCTTATCATTTGAAATGTCTCTCGTTTGTGTTGTTCAGCTTAAAGATGACACAGCTGCAGGGTTTGATGTGGAGAACTTGTGCATCTGTACTCTGGATCTGTTTGTAGCTGGAACTAAGACCACCTCCACCACTATGTACTGGGGTCTTCTCTACATGATGAAGTATCCTGAGATACAAGGTGAGAGCTTACTATCAGATACAGCATTCATATGCAGATACAAATATTATGCTCACACTTTCAGATGGATTTTCTGTATCCTCAGCTAAAGTTCAGGAGGAGATTGATGCTGTTGTTGGAGGCTCACGGCAGCCATCTTTATCAGACAGAGACAACATGCCCTACACCAATGCTGTCATTCATGAGATACAGAGGATGGGAAATATTATCCCAATAAATCTGGTCAGGACTACTTCAGAAGATACTCAGATAGGAAAATACTATATTCCTAAGGTGGGCATAGTGGTGTTTAGGCACAGGTAGTGAGTAATATATATATATATTTTTATTAAAATGATAGATTACCGGGCAGCGGGGTGGCACAGTGGGTAGTGCTGTCGCCTCACAACAAGAAGGTCGCTGGTTCGAGCCTCGGTTGGGTCAGTTGGCATTTCTGTGTGAAGTTTGCATGTTCTCCCCGTGGGTTTCTTCTGGGTGCTCCGGTTTCCCCCACAAGGCCAAAGACATGCAGAATAGGTGAATTGGGTAAGCTAAATTGTCCATAGTGTATGTGTGTGTATGAGCTGCTGGAAGGGCATCCACTGCATAAAACATATGCTGGATAAGCTGGTGGTTCATTCCGCTGTGGCGACCCCTGATTAATAAAGGGACTAAGCTGGAAAGAAAATAAATGAATGATAGATTACCCAGAAAAAGAAAAAACATTTTAATTTACTTTCAGGCCATCCAAGATGTGTAAAACAGTGTTCCTTGGTGATTCATTAAATACTGGTCAACAACTGCTGGCACTTTGTTTACAACATTATTACCTTTATTTACCAGCCTTAGCAACGGTTGCGGTTGCTCTGGAGCACACAGTTGCTCTGGAGCACAAACTTTTGTTTTATGAATCACCAAGGACAGGCTATAGTTAAAAATCTTCTTTAATATTCTACATAACACACGTAGGTTGGCCTAGGATGGATGGTGTTTTTGTGGTGAATTGTCATTTTAAGCATCTTGTGGTTCTTCAGGGCACAATGGTGACCAGTAATTTGACATCAGTGCTGTTTGATGAGTCTGAGTGGGAGACGCCTCACTCTTTTAACCCGGGTCACTTCCTGGATGCTGAGGGCAAATTCAGGAGGAGAGATGCCTTTTTACCTTTTTCTCTAGGTACAAGAAAACTCTTTCCAAATAATCCCAGTTCAGTTTAGTCCTCATATAAAGAAATGCATTATGATTATCTATCGGTTTGTTTGATTTTCAGGAAAAAGAGTGTGTCTTGGGGAGCAGTTGGCAAGGATGGAGCTCTTCCTCTTCTTCTCCTCTCTGCTGCAGCGCTTCACTTTCTCTTCACCTGCAGGTGTGGAGCTCAGCTTGGATGTTAAAATGGGGTTAACTCGCTGTCCTCAGCCATATAAACTGTGTGCAGTGTCGCGCTAAATTAAGAGATACACATGCAATTTTAAACATTTCAGAAATTTGTTTTTTTTTAATGTAATATTTGGTGATTTATATAATACAAACCTATTTACAAATAAATCGCAAACAAAGGGATTATGGGGATAAGATGTTGTTTAAAAACCCAAGATCTGAGCTATAAACTGAGCAGCAGCTTCAGGAGAAAAAACTGTGTAGCAGTCCAGACCTGAAAGAGTGAGAATAAGAATGTTTAGCAATGCATACAATAAAAAAAGAAGAAGAAAGTAATTAAGTATGCAGTTTTCTTGTTTAATGCCAAGTTCTTGCTGTTGTCACCTCTTTTAATAACTGAGATAAATGAGCAAATATATGGCTATACCACGTACTGTGAGAATACGTTATATAAAGGTTTATAATAAAATAATACATTTAAAGAAGGTGCGCCTCTTTTTAGCCCTGCCCACGCATGCGCCGACCTCCGTTTTACAGTAGCCAGCGCGAGGAAGTGTCAGTCATGGACATGTTGCACTTTTACGAGTGGATCGACATCAAAAGTATTTTGATATTTATGTGTGTCTTTTTGTTACTAAGTGACTATATTAAAAATAAAACGCCGAAAAACTTTCCTCCTGGACCCTGGTCTTTACCGATTATAGGAGACCTTCATCATATCGATCCAAGCAAGATTCATCTTCAGTTATCAGAGGTAAAAACAATTACGTTAGCCTTCAGCCTCGTATGCTAGTTGTTTGAAAATCTGTGAAATTGTGAGACGGTAACTTAGGCTAACTGCAAAAAAAAACGTTAAACTCGCTAAAATGGAAAATTATTAGCAAACTACAATAAGCAAATGATTTACATTAGGCCTATAGTAACACTGCAAGAACGAAAATAATAATTTTAACTCATAGGTTTAACCAGCAGTAGCCTAATGAACTCGTATTACCTTACATATAGCGAAAGAACTTGAACATTACGTTGCGTGTAACTGCAGTCGTGAATAGGAGATAGTACGTCAAGATTTTGTTAGTTACCCGTATGCGCGGACACACTCGGATTAAAGGGATAGTTCACCCTAAAATGAAAATGTATTTATTATATTAATTTATTCTCCCCCATGTGGTTTTAAACCTTTATGAGTTTCTTTCTTCTGTTGAACACAAAAGGAGATATTTTGAATAATGCTGGTTGCTGCCAACCATATTGACTTCAGGAAAAAAAAACTGTCAATGGTTGAGCACAACATATTTTGAAGAAAACTGTAAGGGTGGTATAGTGGTTTGCATGGTTGCCTCACAGCCAGATAAAGGTCACTGGTTCGACCTTTTTTCCCAACTGGAGTTTGCTTGTTCTCCCAGTGTCGATTTCCCAGGTTTCCGGATTCACAGTCCAAAGACATGCAGTATAACTGAACTGAATAAACTAAATTGGCCGTACTATGTGAATGGGAGGGGGCGGCACAGTGGGTAGCACTGTCGCCTCACAGCAAGAAGGTCACTGGTTCGAGCCTTGGCTGTGTCAGTTGGCATTTCTGTGTGGAGTTTGCATGTTCTCCCCGTGTTCGTGTGGGTTTCCTCCGGGTGCACCGGTTTCCCCCACAGTCCAAAGAACATGCGTTATAGGTGAATTGGGTAAGCTATTTGTCCGTAGTATGTGGTATTTTTGGTATGTGTGTGAATGGGAGTGTATGGGTGTTTCCCAGTGATGGGTTGCAGCTGGAAGGGCATCCGCTGAGTAAAACATATGCTGGAGAAGTTGGCGGTTCATTCTGCTGTGGCGACCCCAGATTAATAAAGGGACTAAGTTGGAAAGAAAATAAATGAATGTGAATGGGAGAGTGTTTGGGTTGGGGCTGGGTTGCGGCTTGAAGGGCATCCACTGTAAAAACAGTTGCCAGAGTAATTGGTGGTTCATTTAACTGTGGCAACCCTTGATAAAGCAGGGAATAACCGACATTTTTCAGTTTGCAGAAAAATATGGCAAGATTTTCAGCCTTAGACTTTTTGGACCAAGAATTGTTGTGTTAAATGGATATAACATAGTGAAGGAAGTGTATACACAAGAGGGTGACAACCTTGCTGATCGAGCCATTTTACCCTTATTTCACGACATTATTGGAGACAGAGGTAAGGCTGAAACCTTTAAATAAAGTAATTTGTATCAACGCATGAACGCATAATGAATAACCTAGTATCAGAATGTTAAATCTGCAGTATGACAAAAATCAACAATAGTCAATTACTTGTCTAATTAAGTGTCTGTTTTGTAAACAGGTTTAGTGGCTTCCAGTGGATATAAATGGAAGCATCAGAGGAGATTTGCACTCTCAACACTTCGAAATTTCGGATTGGGAAAGAAAAACTTGGAGCCATCCATCAATCTCGAAAGTGGCTTTTTGAATGAGGCCATTTCAAGCGAACAAAGTATTTTCTAAGATTTGTTGATTGAAAATAACAGAAAATGACAAATTAATTTGAAATCACGGTGTGATTTAGCACTTTTTGTTGTAGGTCGACCCTTTGACCCTCGTTTACTTCTGAACAACGCTGTCTCAAATGTGATCTGTGCAGTTGTGTTTGGTAATCGATTTGACTACAGTGACCATAAATTCCAGACTCTGCTGAAGAACATCAATGAGACTGTGTATCTGGAAGGAGGCATCTGCGCTCAAGTAAACATTTTCTCTTTTAACAAGTTAACTTTGGTTCAACGTCTCAGTTTATTTCTTCTACATTATGAGTTTATGTCTCATAATTCTGAGGGGGCCTGGTGAATTATATAATGAAACAGTGTTCTCCACAGACTTGCACTCTATTTTTAGTGGCACTTCAAATAAATACACTATATTACCAAACGTTTTGGGACACCCCTACAAATCATTGGATTCAGGTGTTAAAAACACCTCCATAGTCACAGATGTATAAAATCAAGCACCTAGGAATGCAGACTGCTTCTACAAACATTTGTGAAGGAATAGGTCCCTCTCAGGACCTCAAGATATTTAGGCATGGTAATGTTTCCACCTGTGCATTAAGTTCATTGATGAAATTTCCTCACTTCTAAATATTTAAATTCAATTGTTTATGGTATTATAACAAAGTGGAATGGAATTAGAACAATTGGGAATGAAAGCAACTCAGCTATGAAGTGGCAGGCCAAGTAAAATCACAGAGCAGGGTCAGCGGATGCAGAGGCGCACAATGTGCTGAAGTTGCCAACTTTCTACAGAGTAAACTTCTAAATTCTAAATCGGTATGGTTGGTACATTACAGTATGGTATGCATTTATTTTCATTTCCAATGTCATAAGTACCAAAATAGCGAACTATACCATACCACTTTTTGGTACCCTTTCATAAGGGTACCTAGCACAACAGTATACTGTAATGACTGGAAAATAATGTCAGTATACAGTAATGGCTGGAAAAAGATCCCCTGCGAATGCTGATTTGTTTACAGAGAATCATCACAAAAATCCATGGAAACAACAACACAAAGTGCAATTATTAAATACACAGCCGAAACATAACTCCATAATAATACAATGACTGTACAGCAATGAACCATGGTCGACCAGCTCAAACAAACCTTGTTCATTTTTTTACGGTTTACGGGCCTGTTCACAGGTCTTGTCTAAATGTTTGAAAAGTGTGACGAGCGATGCTTTTCCTTTTTATTTGCACACATTTTCCACATCTCTACATTTGAATTAATGTAGTTGAGCATGCAAAAGATGCTATATGTGATCAGCCTGTATGGCTTTCTTCTTTGAGCGAAAATGATGTCAATTGCAAGTTTTTGGCATACACCACATGCCTACTATTGGATACTATTGGCAGTGTAATGCCCTGTTCACATGGGATTGTTGCCGTTGTGCAAATACTAGTGCAGACGCTAGCCAATCATGTTTGTGCAGCACCAGAGAATATCAGTATGTCAAACCAGATTAAAAGCTTAATATCATGGTTGGTAATGTGAGCTTCAGAAACACCCTCCGTCAAGCATTGATGCCGATGCCCTGTGTGAACAGGGCGTAAATGCAAGACTGATCCGGGTGACCCTTACTAAATCACACTGTTCTGTACTACACTCCATTGTACTGCTCAGTGGAAATGAAGCAATATTTCCAGAGAAATAAATTCTTAATGCTTCAGAATACCAAGACATTGGTCAATTTGATTTGTTTATGAATGGCCCCTTCCTGTTTCAACATTATTGCACACCAATGCACTATGGATGAGTGAGTATGCTTCTATGTAAATGTGCTTCTAGAAGAATGATTCCCATAACCAAGATACACATAAACACACGTTGTGGATAGAGTTGAAGCTGTTTTAGCTGCTGAGTGAGGCAACTCCATATTAAACCCTAAGGGTTTAATGGGCTATAAGTGAACTGGAGGAACTAAATTGACCATAGTATATGAGTGCGTGTGTGAATGCGTGTATGGGTGTTTCCCACTACTGGGTTGCGGAATAGTTGGCGGTTCATTCCGCTGTGGCAACCCCTGATAAATAAGGGACTAAGCCTAAGAAAAATTAATGAATGAATGAATAAGCAACTAATTGTTGTGAATTATGAACCTTGTGCCTAATACTCCTCTTCAGCAGTCATCTGCAATGCAAGGAATGTTGTGATTGGTTGTTAAGCCAGCCAATCAGAATTTAGCAGCCATCTAATTGGCTGGATTTCCATCATATTGTAATGCTGCGTTTATGTATGTACGTTCATGTTTATGTCAGACCTACTGTTGCATATGCACAAAAGGGCACCTGTGCACTTCCAAAAACTGACTTTAACTTCAAAATTGATTTTTGCTCACTCAAAATGCATTCTTCTTTTCGAGACAAACTATTTTCACCACAAAACAGAGTTAACATCTGTGCAACAAGCCATTTTGCATGTTCAAAATATAATCTTTTGTGCACAGAATTATGTCACAAATATAACCCCATAGTAATCTTTCATATCATCCGTTATTATAGCTTTATAACATGTTCCCATGGCTCATGAGATTGCTGCCTGGACCACACAAAAGGATTATTGCTCTGTGGGGGAAGTTGATTGACTTTGTTCGAGAGAAGGTCAATGAACACAGAGTGGATCATGATCCATTGAATCTTCGAGACTACATTGACTGCTTTCTAGCTGAAATGGAGAAAGTAAGAATATTTTAAGTGTACTGGTACAGGAATGTTCATGGCAATAATAATGTATGGCTGTTCATTTGAAATGCCTTACATTTGTGTTGTTCAGCTTAAAGATGACACAGCTGCAGGGTTTGATGTGGAGAACTTGTGCATCTGTACTCTGGATCTGTTTGTAGCTGGAACTGAGACCACCTCCACCACTATGTACTGGGGTCTTCTCTACATGATGAAGTATCCTGAGATACAAGGTGAGAGCTTACTATCAGATACAGCATTCATATGCACATAAAAATATATGCTCATACTTTCAGATGGATTTTCTGTATCCTCAGTTAAAGTTCAGGAGGAGATTGATGCTGTTGTTGGAGGCTCACGTCAGCCATCTTTATCAGACAGAGACAACATGCCCTACACCAATGCTGTCATTCATGAGATACAGAGGATGGGAAATATTATCCCAATAAATCTGGCCAGGACTACTTCGGAACAAACTCATATAGGAAAATACTCTATACCAAAGGTGGGCTTGTTTAAGCACAATTAGTGCATAGCATTCCTAATTTAATTTGCTGTTAATTTACTTTAAGGCCATCTGACTTGCAAGTGAGCCCTTTACTTCAGTTGAACATTAATGAAACAGTGCTCCTTGATGATTCAAATAATACAGGTCAGCAGCCACTAGAACTTTGACAGTCAAAAAAACATATACAGGCAATATTAAATTAATACTTGTGGCTCCTGACAATACATTCAAGTGTTATGAAGAGGAAAGATTGGCCTGAAAAAAAAATATTTACAACATTATTACCTTTAATCAGCAGACTTAGCAATGGTTGGTCTGAAGCACAAACCTGTATTTTATGGGTCACCAAGGACCATGTCTTGAAAACAATAGTCCACTGAAAAACAAAAGTCACCTATATCTTAGATGGCCCTTTTTTGGTTTTAAGCATCTTGTGGTTCTTCAGGGCACAATGGTGACCAGTAATTTGACATCAGTGCTGTTTGATGAGTCTGAGTGGGAGACGCCTCACTCTTTTAACCCGGGTCACTTCCTGGATGCTGAGGGCAAATTCAGGAGGAGAGATGCCTTTTTACCTTTTTCTCTAGGTACAAGAAAACTCTTTCCAAATAATCCCACTTCAGTTTAGCCCTCATATAAAGAAATGCATTATGATTATCTATCGGTTTGTTTGATTTTCAGGAAAGAGAGTGTGTCTTGGGGAGCAGTTGGCAAGGATGGAGCTCTTCCTCTTTTTCTCCTCTCTGCTGCAGCGCTTCACTTTCTCTCCACCAGCCGGTGTGGAGCCCGGCTTAGATTATAATCTTGGGGCCACTCACTGTCCTCAGCCATATAAACTGTGTGCAGTGCCACGCTAAAGCAAGCAACGTGTAAAAAAAGTGGTTTAGCCTACTTGATATATAGTATTTTTATAATACAATTGTGTGTGTGTGTAAAAAGTAGAATTTACCTAGACTAGTCCTGTCTAGTTGGTGAACTTCTCTGACAGAATTAACAATTGCATTTATTTCAGAAACATTTTGGCTGTAGCCTAGTTATTAATTTAATAATACATAAACACGTTACACAGCTTTAAAACATTTTTTAGATCGTAATTAAATCTAAATATTTTTTCTTTATTATAATGACCTTTTCAGTGTAAAGGTTTTGCTAATGAAGTGTTATGGAATACGAATTCGGATCATTGATCTTCTATCGCCATCGACTGTTCACCGTTGCAAACAATGGAATCTGTACCAGTCATCTCTATTCTGAATCAATAGATAACTATAACTGTACTATAGATTGTATGCATTTTACATAGGAATAAACAAAATTGAAAGCAGCCGAGGATGTATTTGATCTTAAAGTGTTATAATAAGTGTTATAATGTTACCTAAAGCTGAGATTACATTGCACGCAGTTCACTTAAATGCGCACAACACATTTTACCTCAGATTATAGCGACAGTTAATGTTTGGCTTGTTTTTCTTATGTTTCATTATCACTGCATTTCATTAATATTTAAAAGGCATATACCACATAATTTCTCTTTAGTTTAAAGGATGTTTTGTTAAACCTGTAAATTACAGCGGAGAAACAACATGCGTCCCTTTTAAAAATGTACAATTGTAGTACGTCTTTCAGACTAAATGTTTCCAGCAAAACTATGGACATACTGACCTTTCACATAGCTTTCTCTTCTTTTCATATGAAGAACTACTATAGTAAAAAGTAAACACTAGTGTTTTTGAACCATACTGTAGTAAAGTGTATTATAGGCTACTGTGTATATTATAGAATTTATAAGTCTTTATTAATGAATTCATTAGCATACTGGAGTTTTGACTATAGCGCCCTGATAAACTGTAACAAATACTGTAATATACTTTAGGTTTTACTACAGTAAAATGTGCTGTATTGTAGTATAATATACTCCATAGTTAAAGAAAACTACAGTATTGGGTCATTTGTTTATATTGCTACAGATTTTTGCTTTACCATAGCTACTATAGATTTACAACAGATTGAAACTGAAGTACTTTACTATAGTATGCTTCAAAAACACTGTAGTATTTACTATAAATTACTACAGTATAATGTGGGATTAAAAATACGTTCATAGTTGGTAACAACAATTGAATCGTGGTTTTGCTAGTACACCAACCATAGTTTATAACTACTGTTATACAATGTTAATCAATACATCAAAAAAGGGTTAAGAGTTGTAACAATATTTTCTAAACAACTCACCTAGGTCTGAGACAAGTACTGTTTATCTCTAGAATGTGGATTATAATCAAGATAACCTGAGACAAATGTAAATGAGGAATGTTTTATTGATATAAATGTACACTTGAAATGTTATTGCAAATAAACTCTAGGTCAGCATTTCACACAGGCTTGTCCAAGGCAATGACTGCTGCGTACACAAAAATATCAGGTGGAAATGCAAAAAGTGATGGTCTATTAAAGGCTGCAGTCTTGCATCTTTTTGTCAGCCTGTTTCAGGGAGATCCAGGTGTTCAGCATGGATGCCCGAAGTTTGGCCCAAACCAAATGGTTGTTTAGACCCAGGATCTGCGCTGCAAACTGAGCAGAAGCTTCAGGAGAAAGAACCGTGGAGCAGCCCAGACCTGAATGAGTAAGAATGATAGAAGTTAAACTATGTGTACCATCATTAAATGTGGTCCGTAATATACGAACAGTAATTCATAATATGTTAATTAATCTACCACTAGGCATGCGAAGAGATGACCAGATGTCCTGAGCGCCCCAGTCAGGGGTTATAGGGGGGCAGTTAATAACTGGATAAGCAGTGTTTCCTGACATCACGGGACCCAAGCCGTTACTTCTGCCTGCCACAGCAACAAAGATAGTAGGTTCTCCATCGCCTGAGTAGAAAAAGATTGATAAATCAGTTAATAAGCAACACTGAACTCCAAACACTGTAAATGAATCAGTATCTTAGTTTTCACATTATCTTGACAATGAAAAATGGGAAAGTGGAAAGATCATGATTATTGTATTTTTGATTGGTCATACCCTCATATTCAGCTTTTATGCGGAGTGTCTCATCTGGGCCTTTATGGGCAGAGCTGACTCTGAGGTGGCAGGAAATGCCATATGAAGCACAAGCTTTACGGATCTTCTCACAGTGAGCCACATCTGAGGTGGAGCCCATCAGAACTACCACCCTTCCTCTCGCCTGAGACTCCAGGAGCAGCTATGAACAAACAAACACAAGGTTCATTTCAATTTTGTGAAAGGCTTTTATTAGAGAAAGAGGGATGGTGGAGTCATTGAGGTCTTCAAAGTTTAACAAGGCTGAAACCACTATCTGGGTGAACTAAAAAGTAAAGAGAATCAGATTGCAGAGCTCTGTGTTAATGTTCAGCTTCTTCGTGTGATTTATGATAAGTAAAATTGACTGCAGTCAACGTTCAGCATTTAAGTCTTGTTTAAAGCTGCAATGAAGCAACAACAAATAGTTTCTCTGTTATGACATACATCAAAGGTGTTACAAATTAGGACACAGACTTGGTTCTATGCATTGGTTGTTGATTGATTTTATTTTTTAAGATGTAGGTGTTGCACTTAAAATCAGTGGTAGAACGGAGTTTGAGCTCATTAAATAGATCCATTCTAATTTACAAGTCTGGTTTTCACCTTAAAGGGATAGTTCACACAAATATGATATATTTTTCTGTGATCAGATACTCACTCTTGTTTCAAACCTTTATTAGTTTAGTTGAATACAAAAGAATATAATTCGAAAAATGTTGGAAATCTGTAACCATTGACTTCCATAGTATTGGTTTCTCATCCTATGAAAGTAAGTGGTTACAGGTTTTCAGCTTTCTTCAAAATATCTTTTGTGTTCAACAGAAAAAAGAAAAAATGAAACAAGTATAAAGAGTAAATGATCGCAATTTTCATTTCATTGATAACTACTATCACTTTAAGATCCAGATGTCATAAATTGGACACTTAACTAATTTGCTCAAACATGTTTTAATTATGCAGTTTTAAAGTACACAAAGAATAGTATGACCCATATCTCCAAATTGTAGAAATGCAAACTCATCAAAAATTATCATTTTCTAAACAATGATACCTTAACTCGCTCTGCAACCCACTCAAAGTTCCTTTTCACCATCTGCATGGCCTCGGGAGTGACTTCTTTCAGGTCACGATACACCTAAACAGACAATAGCATTTTACAGACAGTCATACTAATATTAATCTCTCATGCTTCTAGAAAGACCATGATCAAAGCAGAAAAACACATGCTTCATCAGATTAATATCAAACTCAGCAGCTGCTAGTTTTACTTCAGTAGTGTACATTTATTTTATGCACAAGGTGGAATGTTTTTAGACACATTAGCTATGTTTCCATCCAAAAATGCGAAATAACTTTATGCGCTAAACTGGAATATGGCATAAAAGATGTGCGAATAAAGCAGCGTTTCCATCCAACGAGTCAAAGAGAACAAAATCGTCACTTCCTGATTAAATGGCGCCAAATATCAACAGTAAAAACGGAATTTGCTGAGGTAGGAGAAGCTGCGTGAATCTGTTCTTCATTTAATAAATGACTTGCGCCTCAGAAGCCAATGCTGACACGCAGTGAATGCGTGGTCGCGTTTGAAGGCGTGAGACGCAGAGCACAGACGCTCTTAACAATTCTGGAGGTCATTAATAATATAATAACACTAATACTGAAATGCTTAAGGCATTTTAGAATGACCAAAACAACATTTCAGATGTTTTACAATGTGGTCAGCCTGCTGGTTTGTCCATTTACACACATTTTTATCATCACATGATCTCTTATAACCAAATCACATGACCTTTTTTTAATGCGCATACTGGAATTTGTTCGGTAAAAGTGTTTCCATCGCAGTTTACGCGCATCTTTTCTTATCGAATAAAAAGTTTATCCTACTCAGTTATGCGCATACATTTTTTATGCGCATTTCCAAAATTTATGCGCATCTTAGCGTTTCCATCAACCGATTTTTTATGCGCATTTCCAAAATGCGCATAAAAATAGGTGGATGGAAACGTACCTACTGAAAGGTTTGGCTCTTTACCTGTTTGTCTTTCTGCTGGCTACGATCTCCAGCCGGCCAGAGCCTCCATGAGTCATTGTCAATCACATCAGCCAGCACAATCTCCTTAGTGGTCACATTTACACCAAATTCTATCTAAAATGACAGAAGATAGAGATTACACCTCTATGATGGACACTAACATTCTGTTTTCCAACAAAATTCTTCTTTTTTGTAAAGTGCTTTTAACAATAATTATCATCGCAAAGCAGATTTACAAAATGTGCACATTATCACATTGCAATCAAAATCAGATAGAGTTAAGGTGTTGAGAAATATACTATAGTCAACATTTGAAGTGAATCAAAAAAGCTTATGAAGGTTGTCAAAAACTATTGAACAACACTTATTCTTGTCTTAGGACAATTTTGATACATTTCAAATGTTAACTACTGTATGTACATAGTTACCCTG
Source organism: Danio jaintianensis (assembly GCA_903798115.1). Lineage (NCBI taxonomy): Eukaryota > Metazoa > Chordata > Actinopteri > Cypriniformes > Danionidae > Danio > Danio jaintianensis. The sequence goes on along the minus strand of CAIGQV010018299.1, from coordinate 6,860,842 downwards.
CAGGTATACAATATATAGTGTCTTGTGAAAAAGGTGGTATGTATGTGTATAAAATGTTTTGAATGAAGTAATCTGATCATTACAATAATAATAATAATAATAATAATAATAAGGAACAGCAGGGTCTTCTGTGTTATTACTGTTATAACTATGCTGTAGTTTAAGGTTTCACTCAGGTTTCTTACTTTCATATCCACCAGCGTGCAGTCCTGTGTGGCCCAAGCCTTCTCCAGGACTTCAAAAATGGCCACCGTGCTTTTGCTCATGATGTCCACCTCACAGCGACCAATAGTCAGTCCAGCCAGCTCAAAACCAGCTGCCAACAGCTGCTCTTCTGACCACTGAGGGTCATTATTGGCATCATCCTGAGCAAAAAATTGACATATAAAAAGAGAGGAGTGGATTAGTGAGTGAAATGGTATGGAATTACATTTTATATGTGATAAAGTCTTTATTTCTAAAAATCAGATCCTCACCTTAAAGAACATCTCCATTTTTAAAGGAGTGAAGCGGTAGCCCTCTTTGACCCCAGGGTTGCGTTTGAGGAAGGAACCTGTGGCGATGCGTCTGCAGACCCATTCAATGGGTATCATTTCACATCGAGATGCCACAAATGCAGTGTCAGAATGCTGCCTGACAAATGCGGTCTTAAGCCCTGAAGGAAATTATTCGCATTACTTGGTGCATCCTTTTAGTAGACATTTAATGTTCTAGTTCATTAGCAGCACTTTCAAGTAGATAATGGTGATGTTCTGACAAATGACACACTTTCACACAGTGTAACTGGAACAGCAGTCCTACTATCCTCAACACAGCATGCGTGTAATATTGAGTTTAATTAAAGGAAGTGTGGAAGTCACAAGACAAGAGCAGCACATGGTACACGCACCAGCTTCAATTCACTAAAACTGCTGAGGAACTATTTTAAAAGCAAATGTCATCTAGAGACCTCTCTGAAATCTCTTTCTTTCCATTTTCCTCTTGAATGTCTAGATACACCCCCCAAGAAACTAAGAAAATGAAATGACAAAGAAAAGAAGCTCACCAGCATCTTGTAAAAGTTTGAACACACAGCTGGTGGTCTTGTTGGCAATAGCAGCTTTGCCCTCCATCTGATCCTTCCGAACCGCATTGCCCGCTGTGATCTGATCTTTAGACTGGACCAGGACATGACCCGGCTCATCCACAATCTCAAAGATCTGCTTGGTCTTCCCCTCATTCAGCTTTTGACCTAGTTTCAGTTCTACACAAAAGCCAAAGTAACAACACACATTAATTGATGAAATAAATATGATGTAGTTTTAACACAGAAACTTGTAATGGATGCAGACATATGGGTAAAATAATAAAAAACAAATAGCCACTAGAGAGCAGTTTGTCAATCTATTTTATAAATGCAATAATAATTAAAATGTCTTTATTAAAAGAAGAAAGTAGTAAAGCATTTGCATTGTAAAATAACGTTAATGTGAAAAACGTTAAGCAAATCAATGAGATGTAATCAACTTGAAAAGAAGTCCTTTTTTGTAATTTAATAGAAAAACTAGAAAACATTTATTTGATCATTTTATTTAAAAATGCTTTACTTTGGGGTATTTTCTTAATTTATTTTTAAATGTAAGTGGGGTTTTTTCTTGATTGCTTTAAAATGGTACGTAGTTTAACAATTACACTTGAATTCATAATTACTTTTTAGAAGAAGATGAAAACACACAAAAACAAACATGGCTGCATTTCCAAGAACTTTTTCACGTTTCAAATAAATTTTAACATAACTAATTTTCACACATTTACTGACACATAATCTGATTTATTTAGGCTCAGATTGACCGATCTTCCATAATTAATCACACTACCATAGTATTATTACTACCATAGTAGTATATCTAGTATTAACTATTCTGATTACGAATCTACCTTAAAACATAAGAACCGAACAATGAATCGTGCCACATGGGTACATTTTATATTCACTGCGCAACCGCACAGCACTAAAACATGGTGCACACAGAGAGAAACAATCGAGCAGAAGAATAAAACCAAACTTACCTGTTGCGGTCGACATTCTTGCAGGGATTTGTTTTTCCTGCAAAAAAAAGAAAGTATGAGAAACTTGATTATTCGGTGTGGTTGGGTTTAAGACACGCGTGCTGTACTTGAGATGAAGGCTGATTATAAAGTTCGACGAAGAAGAGGGGTGAGACTGAACTCATTTATTTTCACGGGAGTAAAGCGTTACGACACTCTGCCGATTCATAAAAACCAATCAGAGTAATGCCATCTTTACCACGTGGACAGAATCTTAATCGGCATGGTTTTGAAAGACAAACGTTTTATCTATTGAATGATAATGTTTAGAAGCAAACATTCATCCTACGACACATCTTTAGAAATTACATTGAACTTTGAACGATTTATGTTATCGATTTGACAAAACTTGCATTTCTTGGACAAAAAAACAACAACTTTATTTTCCATCTGCTCTAACTTGGATTTCTAAACTGGTGTTTTGGTCATTTGAGCTGCGGTGTTGCCAGATCCTCTTCTGCATGTTCCGCTGTGCGAGGAAACACGTGCTTCGAGTGACTAGCCAGCGTGGAAATACACGCTAACTAACACTACAAACCCAGTGAGCTCCACTGAGAGGAGGACATGGAGTTTGAGGAGTCGGGCATCGGAGAGGAGTGCGGGGTGTTCGGCTGTGTGGCAGCGGGCGAATGGCCAACACAACTGGAGGTCGCACAGATTTTGACACTTGGACTTGTTGCCTTACAGCACAGGTAAGTGTGAAAGTTACTGGTTTCTGTAATGTGACTTGAGGTGTATTGTTGTGGATTTACGGTTTCTGTACTATATAACAAACAACCAACAACAAAAAGTTATCAAAATATAACTTGAACCAGTAGCCATTCACTGGTTTAATTGTATTTTACATTTAAAAAGAATATGGTAGAAGACCATCTTAAAACAGTTAACACCAGGAAACCCTTTAGACCTTTTTTAGTGTGGACCATTTAGACCTAATTTGCATCTCAACCAAGGAACATTTAAATTATGATTTGAATTTGTTTTAGCCTTTTAAAACATAAGGACCACCCACCTCTGACCCCACTCAGTCTAGAGAGCCCAAAATTCAATAAGTTGTGTCATTGCCTTCCGTAAGTTTTAGCAGATCACAAGATAACAATTTTAGAAGAATTTATTTACATGTAAACACATTTAATCTAAAAAACAAAGCTCTCTGTTTTGTTTTGTTTTTTAGCAAATTTAAGAACTTTATAAATGCTTAAAGGGATAGTTAATTGAAAATTCTGTCATCATTTACTCACCCTTCACTTGTGCCAGCCCTGTTAGACTTTCTTCTGTTGAACACAAATGAAGGTGTTTTGAGAAAAAAAAATGCTGGAATCCTGTAACCACTGTATTTGTTTTTCCTACTATGGAAGTCAATGGTTACCGGTTTTCAGCTTTCTTCAGAATATCTTCTTTTGCGTTCAACAAAACAAAGACTCATAACTGTTTGGAACCACATGAGGGAGAATAAATAGTGAGTAAATTTTCAGTTTGGGGTGAACAATCCCTTTTAATTTAAGATGGTTTAAAGATTTTAAAGTTGTTAAATTGTAAAGATTTTTAGATAATTTTGGTCCATTATTTAGTGGGTCTGCTGGAACATCAGCTCAGTTCAGCTAACCCCAGTGAATAATCTCTGGCTGATTTACATAATTTTAACTATGTTAGTCTGCCTGTGGTTGTGATTTTTGCAATTGGCTGATCTTGTTTTCTTAAAGATAAAATGCTTTATAAAAGCTAATATATTTAAAGAAATCACATTCAGTAACTGTCTGCAAAAACCTGCTATGCAATAGATTCACAAATCAATAAGCTTCCATTGTCCTAAGTCTCACCGATTGTTCAGACGTGATTGCATTAGATGCCATTGAACACACAGAGGTGATCTCCATGATCGGAAAGTATTGATCGTCTTCTTCTTTGCATTGGAAGTCTATATTCTCTGACCAATCTGTGCTGCTTTCTCCATCGTCTGTGCTCTGATGAAACTGTTTGTAAAGCAAACGATCCCCTAAACACACAAGATAGAGTTAAGTGTTATATGGGTCAAAGAATGTTTTTTTTCCACAGTTTCTTAATATGCTACTTTTTATATTTATCGTTATATCTTCATGATTCCCATTTATTGATTTTCAGAAAGGTTCAGGACTGTTTGTTTTGCCACTGTTATATTGTCTATAAATTAAATCAGATCTTAATGATATTAAATGCATTCCATGTGTCCTTATGAATTCATTCTTGCTCCTGTCTTGGTTCTGTTAGTCAAACTGAAGTCACAAGATTGATTCAGACAATTTGTCTGTAAAAAGAGGAGAATGTAATGAAAAACCTTCATCTGCAGCTTTCCTCTTTCTCCCTTTTGTAGCTGGCTCATGCTCTCCTCTTGTGTATGGTGGATCGCCATTGTCTACATTGAAAATATATGCAGTTCATTTCACACATATTGAGAAAAGGCAAATAAAAGTCACATTATGTATGTTTGTGTGGTATAATTCAGTGGCTCTCAACTGTTGGACCATGACTGAATATCAGTGTATAGTCAGGACTGTTTGCATCACCAGCAGCAGGGATAGATACAAAAAAGCCAATTTTAAATGCAAATTTTGTGTATTTAGGATAACAAATAATATTAACTTGTAGTTTGTGTAGCATTTGTGTATAATTTTAGAACAAATTCAGGTCACTTGGTTGAAAATGCCAACATGGACATATTGTGTCATCTTCAAACATCCCCTCACTTGCAGAATCATGCCAAGGGAAATAAATTAGTACCTAGAATACAAATATAGCTTTAAGAAGTTTTGTGTAGTGAAATATTGTCTTTAAATTATAATATTTCATTTAAATAACTTTAACTTTGCTTCATTTAGTTTACTTTTATTTAAACAACCAATCTGAACATGCTTTGGGTTGCCACATGATGTTAAATGTGATGCAAAACCAGTTGGGAACCACTTTTAAATAAATTTTGTTACCTGGAATCCTTTTGTACTTGTTACTGTCATCATATATAACAGCAGAGATGGAGTCAGAGGACAGATGCTGCTCATATTCTATCTGAGGGCTGCCAGTTGGCCTCATTATTGTGGAATTCATAACAGGTATCCCAAATTCAACATTTGACACTTCTTCTGATCTTGTTAAAATGGTTTGGGTTTCGGCCTCGTTCTGAAAGACCCTTGCAGAAGTGGCAGGAGACCCTAAAGGTGCCTCATCCATGGATGGCTGGTCATATCTAAGTGCATCAATGTCACTGTCTTCTTGTGGAAGTCCACCCATGGAGGGCTCCTCAAATGATGGTGGAGTAAACATCCTAGAACTCCTTCGTAAACGATTTGTGTCAGAAAACTCAGCATAACTCATTCGGCTTCTAGGAGGCTTGGACAAAAGCGCATCCAGCTGTTCGTAAAACCTCATGACGCGGCGAGGATCTCCGATATCGGCTTTTCCTCTCTGCAGAGAGCGGTAGAGGTACTTCAGGTTTTTGTACTTGGTCCGGCATTGTTTCCAGTCCCGTTCCACACCCTGCTGAAGAAGCCTGCGTGAAATCTGCACAAATATGTCTTTATTTCTGGTTGAGCCCTGAAGCTGTCGTTGAATCCCTTCTTCGGCCCAGATTTGAAGCAGTGCAGCCACTTCATCCTCACTCCAGTTTCTCCCTGAGTCATGCACTGTGATGACATTCATCTCATTTGCAGGTGCTGCTGTTGTCACTGAAAAAGAAACAAGGTTTTTGAGGAATTGAAGGTTTTGAAACAACATTTGTCTTTGTCAGTTTCCACTAGAACTCACATGAATCTCTTGCGATCAGTGGATGAGTGGCAGCATTCATCATAGTTTGCATCTCTGCTAGACTTTCATCTAAAAGAAAGATGGAATAAGTAAACTTCTGCATGGAGAACCTCAACCATTAAGCTGTTTAGTATTATTGCAGTTAATAATAGAAATCTTACCATCATCAATCTTGATAACCTGCTCTTCCATAGGTTCACGCCTCATGGACAGGTGATCCCTGTTTGGTATGTTCCTAGGTGACTCGTCATCCTCAAATCTACCCTCAAAGTCTTTGCCCTGCATTATTGCATCAAGCTCAGTAAAGAACCTTATTGGCCGGCCTTGACTCTTGCTGACTTTGTAATCATATTTCATGTTCTTGTATTTGGTGCGGCACTGTCTCCAGTCTCGCACCACACCATGCTGGCGCTCCAGCCGATGTGCCATCTCCTGAAAGATGGTCTTGTTTCTGTGGGAGCGTTGGAGCTGTTTGTGAACCTCCTTGTCTCCCCAAACAGTAAGGAGAGCTCGAACCTCCTTGTCAGACCAGTGCCTCCCTCCTTCCAGACCTAGAAACAGATAGTTCTTGCTTAACAGGTTTGGCAGCATTAGGCAGAGAAACATTTAGTGTAAACAATGGGGCTTAATGGGAACCACCAGGTGGGTTTTTAACTCACAATTTCTACCCAAAAAAACACAACACGAGTTTTACAGATTTTTTTCATGTCAAGAGCTCATAAAAATTATGCTACCTTTTAATATCCAGGTGTTTCAAGAGTATAATAACCTCTGTCGTGAGGTTAACTGAAATTTTTTTTATTTTTTGTTTTTGTGATTTTTGTAGCTGCTGATTATAATGGCATTTTTTGTCTCATTTTTAATAAATGAAAAATGTGTCATTATTTTAAGTCATATTGAGGCTCCCTTGGTTTCAAGAGTCCCCTATTTGATAACTATTTTATGAGGAAAACAATTCTAAAACTTAATTTATTCAATTTGTATTGTTTAAATTAGGTATTTATTGAAATATTAATTTTAATTTATTTTAAAACTGAAAGTGTAAATTCATAATTGTAGTTTTTATTATCGTGCAAACATTACCTTCCTGAAGACCTGGCACTGCAGTAGCCTCCTCTCTTCTGCCAGCCATGGGCTCTTCCTCTGTCACGTAAGGCCTTTGGTTCGGCGTCCTGCTGTCGGCAGAAGATCGTTTGTAGATGCCCTGCGGTGGCCTCCAGTCTGGAAGAGCCATGCTCCTACTCTGGGCCTTGCATTCAAGCCAGTCTTTACACACACCAAGCTCTCTCAGGCGGCTTGAGATGGCCTCATACTTAGCCCTGCTCTCTTCCTCCTCCCAGGCTAGTCTTTCCCTCCACACTGTAAGCAGAGTTTTCACTTCCTCTCCTCTCCAATGGCCAGCTGTGTCCCTCTGTCTCTTGTCCTCTCCGGCATGCCTTTGTGGGTCTGTTTCAGGCTCCATGTTTCTAAGCTTGCCTAGAAATGGCTTCTGTTGGTTCGCCTCTGCCTTTATCCTCTCTTTTCCCCCTCCCTGTTGACTTTAAGCTCAGTGTCCAAGGCAACCAGACGACTGAGCCAGTTAGAAGCGACCATGTGACCAAGAACAGCCTCATGACTGGCTTAAGCTGTGTGTGTCAGGGGAGGGCGGGGGAGGAAATGTGGCTTGGCGAACGAGCTACACTTGCTGCGTCGATCATCCTCAATAAGACACGTGGAAATGGCTCAGATGTGTTTGGCTACTCCAGCACATCTATCCTGAATGTCTTTTCTGGTTATTTGGTCACATCTTTTGGGATGAGCTGTGTGTACATTATAGCCTTGTGCTTTCAGTCTCTATGTTTCTCTGTGCTCACTGTGTTTCTGCCCTCCGTCTCTCTCTTTCTTTCTTTCTTTCTTTCTCTCTCTCTCTCCCTCTCTCTCTCTCTCTCTCTCTCTCTCTATCTCTCTCTCTCTCTCTCTCTTTCTCTCCCCCTCTCTCTCTGGCTAACCACTTCACATAAACCGGTTTGATCCGCTTTAGTCACACTTTGTGCAGTCATTCACTCATATAAAACAGATCTAGCTTGATTTCGATTTTGTTGGTGGGAAAGGTGGGAGAAAGGGAGGGACACATTTTTCTCTATCTCCAGTCTTGCAAAAACATGTTTATAATGGCTCACGAATGCAGTGTCACTTGAACAAACACCACCAGTTTGCAGTTATTTTCAAAAATATTTATTTTTAAAAAGACTGTATGTATGCGTGTGTATTATTTTTTATTTTTTATCCTTTTTTTTTTTTTTTTTTTTACAAATTACGAAATTGTATTATAATAATCTATTGTTCTGAAAATAATAGGGATTTTTTTTTTTTAAATCACTACACTTACAGATCTCAATCATATGTGAAGCTTAATAAAACCCTTTTTGTTTTACATGGAGTGGGTCTTTTCATGGAGGCCATCATGTTAATCTTTCACTCAATGACAAAATTGGTAGGTTTACAATGAGGTAATAACGAACTGTGAAAAAGACTGAAAATGCTGTAATCCATAAACATGCAAATGACATTAGTAAGTTTCTATATGCCCCCAAACACCATTTATATGTAAATTAGTGGCCAAAGCACTTTTTTAAATTGTCACATAAACACAGTGATTGTGAAAGGGTCTCATTAAAATGTTACTGGCAACTGATTTTTTTGTTTTTCCATCATCCACACATCTGGATGTCAGTTTGTACTACCATAAGTTTAGAAAGCAATTTCAAAAGTTTAGGGGCAGTAAATGTTTTTAATTGTACAAAAAGTCTCTACCTTTTGTCATTTAGCAGGTCCTTTTATCCAAAGTGGCTTACAATGAGCAAGGGATCAAGCAATTTAGTATAAAGAGAAGCTTCGGATTTTGTTAGAAAAATACAAGCTAATTTTGTTTGAAGATAAGTGAAATGATTAATATGTGTTTTTAGGTGCCTTTTGAATGTTGGCAGCGATTCAGTAGTCTGTATGGGATTGCACGGGGTTGCATTTATACTCTGTGTTACTCTGTGTTAAATAGGGGTCAGGAGAGTGCTGGAATTGTCACAAGTACTGGAACAACCCCCCCAACATTCTCCACCCTGAAGGTAATGCAGCAGGAATAACAGCATTTCAATATATAAAGCATCTATTCCTCACTGCAAATATGATTTGTTCCTCTCCCTTGGGCCAACACATGTCAACATACTGCAGTGAATTCAAGATTAGACATGCCCGACATAATTGCTCCTCACTCTCTCTCACACAGGGAATGGGTTTAGTGAATACAGCTTTTAAACCAGAGGATTTGCTGAAACTGCGCAATGGTAACCTTGGCATTGGACACACACGGTACTCCACCACGGGCATCTCAGAGCTGCATAACTGCCAGCCTTTTGTTGTAGACACCCTGCATGGCAAGATTGCAGTGGCACACAATGGAGAACTGGTCAATGCCTCCGCACTGCGCAAGAAGGTGGGCTTTGATTTTTAAGATGCAGTCACATTAGACTTTAAGCTTGCATTATTTTTTATGGACACTGTAATAATTGCAATATAATGTCACAATTTGCAGAATCCGTTTGAAAAACACAATTCAACATATATTATCCATCCTAAAGATAAAAAAAAATGTAATCTGTTCCACTTCACTGCCGCACTGCAAACATTAAAGTCAGTTAAGTCTGGTAAAGTTTCTCAGTGCACAATCCTCAAACGTGGGATAATGTTTCTATTTTTCATATATATGGAGTCAGTGTCATTGATTGGATGTTTGCAGCTCAAACATTCTCCATCCTCATAATTTACTTTTATGGAAAACTTAAGAAACCACTTGAAGATTTATTTGATATGGATCTAATTTGAAAAAGTTACAGATTAAAACAAAATTAGTTTTAACCTATAAAGGTAAATTACAAATTTAGTTTTTTTGAAAATGTTAAAAAAAAAAAAAATTAGTTCCTCTAAATATTGCTTTTTAAACTCTTCTAAAGTTAACATTTGCATTGTGTGGTCTCAATTAATATAATATATGAAAACATGGCATGTTTTTTATTTTATGAAAAATGTTTTACATTTGGAAGATGTAAAGTAGTTAAAAGTCTAAAACAAAAATGCCGTTTTGCTCAAGCTCATACTATAATTTGTAAACTGAGAATGTTCTCTTTTTCGAGTGTTTTTGCTGACCGCTAGCAATTCTTCTCTGAATGGACTTTTTAGACTGTAAAGTTGAAAATTATACTACTCCTCTACTCCTCACCAGTGGTGTAAAGTAACGAATTACAAATACTCAAGTCACTGTAATTTAGTATTTTCTGAGGAATTTTACTTTACAATGTAGTTTAAATAGTGTGTACTTTTACTGCTACATTTAATGCATTATTTTTTTTCAATCTGCAGTCATTGTGATTGGCTAAGTACAGTAATCAGTCCTATGTTTCCCATTCAATCAAATTGCGCATAGAAAAACTGCATCAGACAGACTGACCTAAAGACAAACGCTTTATAAATGCAGCAAACATGTCCATTAGTCAGCCTTCCCCCATTTGGGCTATGGTCAATTCCAGTAATCCAATCGGTTCCCTAAGGACAAGACCATGCCCTGTCCTATGTATATTTTTCTAATTTCAGGACCATTTCAATTTGATGTAAATCACAATTTGAGAAAAATGGACCATCTTAACTTTCGTTTTCATGCAGACTTTAAACAATAACTAAATGCACTACAGAATGTTACATTTTTAAATACATGCACAAATTGCACATCTTCTGTCAGTGCCGCACAAGCGTTTTGCCTCTTGTTTTAGATTTTTGGGTTAAATGATTTTGCTCTTCATGTAACGGCATCAACCTACTTTCTGTCTGCTTATAGGTGGATATATTAATGTAATGACATTAAATGAATCTCACATTTTAAATTTATAGTCCTTGAATGGCAAATCAATTAACTTAGAAAAACCCTTAAAAGGAAATGGCTCTGATGTAAGCTACATCTTTAATTTGCAGACAAGATGGATTAATTTTCACAGCGTAATACTCACTACTCTTGAGTACTTTTAGAAGAGCTACTTTTTACTCATACTTTGAGTAGTATTTAGAACAGATACTTTTACTCTACTTGCACTATATTTTGGGGCAAGTAATGGTACTGTTTTATGAGTGGGTTATTTCAGTTTGTACAATAACATAATTGACATAAATAAGAGGCACGTGTTTGTCTGCCTATTGCTGAACATTTGACATTTCAGGCTGCACAGGTTTGGCATAACATTGAGGACTTAACCGCATGAAACTATACTGGAATGGATTTTCTTATTTGATGAATTGTATTTGTGTGATGTAGGTTATGCGCCATGGTGTTGGTCTCTCCACCTGTTCAGACAGTGAACTCATCACCCAGCTTCTTGCTTTGACTCCACCCATGGAGGAGCTTGACACTCCTGATTGGGTCGCTCGGTAAGTTATGCGCATCTGATTGAATCACTCTCATTAATCCTTGTCAATCTGGCTGACTGCTAAAGTGGTTATTTTAATGCATTTGTTTGCTCTTCTCAGTATTAAAAACCTGATGACAGAGACGCCTACATCATACTCGCTGCTCGTGATGTATAAAGATGTGATCTATGCTGTGAGAGACCCCTATGGAAACAGACCTCTCTGTATCGGACGTTTAGTGCCGATCTCCAAACTGCACAGCTCAGGTGTGTGATTTAAGAGAGTTTAAGTTGAAGACATCTCTGCATCTGCTCTGAGTTTGTGTCTAGTTTATGTTGGATTTGAGAGCATGCAATAAAGGGCTTCCCTTACTTGTAATGAGAAGCATGCGATCTCTTAGTAATTAACTCTAATGTAATCAGTTAATATAGTAGTATGTAATAGATTTTTTTTTCAGCATTACCTTTGATGCTGATTATAAGAAGTATGCTGTTTATGCTTATCCGTGCATTTCACAAGCTGCAATAAAGACCGAAGGACGGTGTATTCTGCATGTTGAGCACCTTGCCACTAGAATTAAATTTTTTTCCCCACCGTAGGTGCTGGAGAAGCAGACACAGAAGGCTGGGTGGTTTCATCTGAGTCCTGTAGCTTCCAGTCTATTGGAGCAAAGTATGTTTTGTGCAGATCTGAATATTGAAAGTACAATTTTCATGCTTTTGGCTCTCCATGTCCACACAGCTACTATATATTTTATTGATTATATTGTTTATTTGTTTCTATTTTTTTGTCAGGTATTATCGTGAAGTGAAGCCTGGAGAGATTGTTCAGATATCTAAAAGTGGTGTGGAGAGTCTAAGTGTTGTGCCACGACCAGAAGGAGATCCTCCCGCATTTTGTATATTCGAGTATGTTTACTTTGCCAGGCCAGACTCCATATTTGAAGGTAAGTTCAAAATCAGACAAAAAGATTTCATTTTTAAAAGGAATGAATACTTTTTATTTAACAGGCCCAGTTTCAAAAAGCGTTGTATTATTAAAATATCATATCTATATAAGCAATGTGTAAATAAACAACACATATACCATGATACCTGCACTGCACCGCTGTATATTTGTCAGCTAAAGCCCATCATATGATGAAAAATGCTTTTATTAAAAAGAAATCACACATTACTCCGTTTTCTAACCTTTTTGGCAAAAAGAGATGGCAAATAAAAACAAATTCTCTATTTTTTCCCCTCATGTTGTATTATTATTATTTTTTTTAATATTGCCTTTTGCATCCATAGACAGCTAAGGGTTTTTAAAGCCAATATTTTCAGGGGTAAATTACCCCCTTAGAATGATCAAAAATGAGAGATGTTTGTCTGTTTTGTAACTATTTCTATTTCAACCAACTTTCCATCTATTAAAGAATCATACATTTACATTTCACAACAATAATAATCAGCACAAAAAATCACAATGCATGCTCATTGAGCAGCAAATCAGCGTATTAAAATGATTTCTGAAGAATCATGTGAGATGTCACATGAAGACAGGGTTAATGACTGCCGTACATTCAGCTTTGGCATCACAAAAATAAACATAAAAAAAAATCTTTTTTATATCTTACCAATGTTACATAGAAAAATATGTTGTATTCAATAAATAATTTCATGGTATAAATATCTACTACTAGGTGAAATAAGTGTTGTTATTTGTTCCAGGTCAGATGGTGTACACAGTGAGGCAACGCTGTGGCCGTCAGTTGGCCATCGAGTCGCCCACTGATGCTGATGTGGTCAGCACTGTTCCAGAATCAGCCACGCCTGCAGCATTAGGATACGCACAACAAGTCAGTAATAAAGATACTGTAAATGTCTTAATGTTCTATTGGTTACTTATTATATTTAATTCTGTCACTTTTAGTCTGGCCTTCCATATGTAGAGGTGCTTTGTAAAAACCGATACGTGGGCAGAACCTTTATTCAACCAAACACTCGCCTGCGTCAGCTTGGAGTTGCCAAGAAGTTTGGGGCATTGACTGACAACTTTGCTGGCAAACGAGTGGTGCTCATTGATGATTCCATTGTGAGGGGAAACACCATTTCACCTATTATTAAACTGCTAAAGGAAGCAGGCGCAACAGAGGTATAAATACTTTTGGATCACTACTACTTTGTTGCTGGTTTTTTCTTTTTTTTCCACTGAAACATCTTGGTTGTCTTTTTATATCACAGGTCCATATTCGAGTTGCATCACCTCCTATCCGGTTCCCATGTTACATGGGGATTAACATTCCTACCAAAGAAGAGCTAATTGCAAACAAACCAGAGTTTAAGGATATAGCTGGTTATATTGGTAGGTGAAGATGCAAAGAATTTGCTTTATCGCTAAGATTTTGTAATCTAAACTCGACTGAAGCTTGTTTCCACCACAAGATTAAAATAAAGACAAAGCAGTTTTGTATTCTGAGTTAAATGGTGAGATACACTCAGAATTGCAAGATGGCTTAACTCAATTATAAGAAAAATAATTATAAAACATATTTCACCAAATGTTTATCATAATTCAGGCTTTTCTTTTTCAGAACTGAATTTAAAAAATCTATAATGGTCTATTACCATTTAGGAATTCTGCTCTGATGTTTAAATCATGTGGAGGAAACAAGATTCCATAATAAAGATTATTGTATAGTATAAAGATACTTTCACATCCAAACTATTTAAACTGATATAATTATCCTCCCCTCCTTTATTTTGAACAGGTGCTACAAGTGTCCGCTATCTGTCTGTTGAAGGCCTGGTATCTGCTGTTCAAGGTGGGATTGAGTCACATGGAAAAGACGAGAGGATCAGCTCCACCACTAAGACCACTAGAATTGGCCACTGCACAGCCTGCCTCACAGGAAAATACCCAGTGGAGTTGGAGTGGTGAATTTCAGCCCTCCATTAATGTCTAATCATTTCTGTATACAGTAGGTTTGGTTTGTCTTTTGAAGTCCTTTGTTAACATGACCAATTTAAAAAAGAAACCAGATGCTGCTTTAACATTTGTCACAGCTGTAAATGTCGTGAAAATATTGTTGGCTATATACTATGTTAGAATTAAAAAAATAATAAAATAATCCCTGCATGTATTCTCAAACATTCCATCAAACTTTGCTTTAGAAGTATTTCTGTCACTGTCAGTTTTTAAACAACTAAGATTCTCATCAATTTAAACACTACATCTTTCCAAAAATGTGAACTTTGTTCTTATTCCGAGCAAGATTAAAATCAATGTGAGCATTAGTAGTCCTGGATCTTAAGAAACAGATTGTTCTGCCTTTCTGTTAGTCTGCAAGAAATCCAAAAATAAAAGAAACCTTTGTATGTGAAGTGTACATTTGTTTATTAAAAAGTTTGTTTGAACGATAAATTGTAAATATTTACAGATAAACATACCATTTGTCAATGCACATGTAATTGGACATGCTATTAAAAACAATCATTCTATTAAAATTCACAATATTAAAATGCGGGATAGAAAGATTCATGAAACAACAACATAACAAACAGCTTCATTAACATGTACATGTATTTATTTAAATACAAAAAAAAAAGTTTTCAGGGGGTGACCAAGTCAAATTGGTTTTCACTAGGGTGAACTTAAAAGAATTCTTGAAATGAGTAGTGTTTCCTCCTCAAGGGGAAGGCTGTGGTTCTTCACTGTAGAAGACTGTACTGCAGTCGCCTCCTGGACAGACTGAAGAAAACATTCTTAATCACCGGTAAAGATTACATCTGAGTTTTCAGTTAAGCTCACAGTACATGACTTCTTGCTTGATTTATCTGTTGACTTTGACTGGATATGAACTATCTTGTCAGAAAAGCTGCAATATTTTCAAAACAGTTTGATGTTATAGGTATTAGATCATATAGAGCACAGGGGTCAAACTCAGTTCCTGGAGGGTTTAGCTTTAACCCTAAATAAACACACCTGATCAAACTAATTGAGTCCTTCAGGCTTGATTTAAACCTCCAGTTAAATGCATTAAAGCAGGGTTGGAACTAAACTGCAGGGCTGCGGCCCTCCAGGAACTGAGTTTGACACCCCTGATATAGTGAGTGCGCGACGCAACAACAAACTGGAACTAACCCAGCCAATCACAATGCAGACTGAAAAATCTGTAATTGCTTTTTTTTTTTTTTTTTTAAACCAAATATCTTAAAGTTTGTTTGTGCACTTCATCAGTGTGGGGTTGTATGCATGTTCCTATAACATGAAATGAAATATTGAAAAACTTCAATATACAATAACATTAGTTTTTTTCTATATCTGATATTTAACTGTAAAATTCTCCAACATTTCTCCTATTTTTATGTCCAAAGTTAACTTCATTCATTTAGTAACACTATCAGATGTAATATCTAGCAAATCCTAATGTCTAACTATAATATATTTACCAAAATTAATAATTTTAAATACTATTAGTAGAAAATTTGATTTATGGAGATTTAAGGCAGTAGGTAATTTAGTGTGTGCACAATGGCATGTGACAGTGCTGTTATTACCTTGGAGAGTGTGAAGCGGTAGCTTGATTAAAATGTCTCATAGGCGATGAAGCTGTTGACATAAAACAAAGACTTGATGTGTGTTTAAGACAACATGATGAGGTTTTTATGTCATGAAAATGTGGCTACAAACCTTCAAGTAGGTGGACTCCGCTTGGGGCATCTCTCTGCAAAAGAAGTTGGGGAAAATCATTGTTTTACTGCATTTATGTACTTTTTTAATAATTAAGATGCTCTAAATGCTCAACAGGCCTGCATTTATTTGATTAAAAATACATAAAATATTTATAAATTATAATAAATATATTTAAATTAAAATAACACTTTTTCAGGCTGAATTGTAATTCAGTCACACCAATAATGCTTTTACCCAAGACAAAGCATGTTGGTTCATCTTCATCTTTAATTTCGCCTCGCGGATTCTTCTGAGGTTTCCGGTTCCCCTAAGGAAGCCTGGACTGGGGCACTGCAGCAGGACGCCTCTGTCCCAAGCATGTTTGTCCTCATGAACGTCTGACATTTGAGGGCTCATGTATCTGTCTGTCAGCAGGAGATGTTTCAGTGGGGAGCGACTCTCTCTGAAGCGTTTAAATCGGAGTGACTCTTCCACTTCAGGCTGACGGCGGCGTTTCTTAAGCTTGGCTCTTAGAGGCGTCAAAGCCAGAGCAGACATGCTGGAGGAGGAAAAGCCAGGGCTTCGGAAGCTCTCTCTTGTGTGTCTTTCGCAGAGGTGACAATGAGACAAAGCACAAGGTGATGATGTGCCACGGCAGATGAAGTGGTGGTACAGCTTTCTGAACTCAGCATCAATCTGAGATTCACTGAATGAGTATGTGGACGGGGAGCCAGAAAAAGAGCATTGACGTTTGGATGGTGTAAAATGGGACCGACTCTCTACCTTAGAGTAATTTTGTTCAGTGTGGTCATAAACAGGTTGTCTTTGTGATGAAAACGCCACCTGTGTGGCACCATAAGGAGATCTAAGAAGCTCTTGGTGGATAACAGGAGACCTTCTCTTTGGACTTCCTATTGAGTTTATTTGTCTTTCCATGCTCAGAATGCTTGGTCTGAAGGTGCTTTTCCCATTCGGAGATAAGACACCAATGAGGCCATGGTGAGGGGAGGGAAACGGAGAATGTAGGCGGTCCCTGAAACAGTCTTTGTCCAATGAGGAGAGTTGGGAGATCATTGATGTTCCTCTCGGGTCGATAAAAGACAGACCTGCTCTGCTTTGTCGTGGAGACGTCAAGATCAATGGGGTTGGAACAGCATGACATGTTGGTTCAACATCATAGGTCTGGTCCAGATCTGGAGATTGGTCACTAAGTGAGGGGGAACCAGAATATGGAGGTGTTGAGAAGTCAATCACACGAGCAGAATTCTGCTCCGACTTCCTGGTTAAAGCTACATCAATCCATGCAGACTGCTCCGTCACACCGCTCACATCCACGCTGTTCCTTCTGGGTGAGTAAAAACAGGCACTGGATTCATAGGATACACTGAGTGGCGAAGACTTTGGTTTGTTCTTGAGTAGATTTTGTAGTTTGGCACTACCCTTGAAACAGTTGCCAATGTTTCTTTGAGCAGGACTTTGAATTTGATTGGCGAATGAGATATCTGTTGTTTTGTTTAATGGGCAGCTGTGTCTGTTTTTGAAGGATGTGTTGCGGTGTGTTGGACCAGCTTGCCAGTGTTTGCTGCGGTACTTCTGCACCACAGATCTCGCTGTATCTGTCAAGTGTTGGCGCCGGTATGCTTCACCAATCTGGTTGAGCATGCTTGGATAGACATCCAAAAGGGTGCTGCTGTTGCTGCTCAAAGTTTTCTCCAGTTCCTGGTCCTCTTCCTTAGGCAAAGACAACTCACTCCACAGAGAACCAGGAGATGTGCTGTTCAGATTCACTGATTGCTGGAATGATTCAGCACCTTGCCCTAGATGATGATCACAGAGGTATGACTTTTAAAGCTCAAAATTGCAAATGTGTTTCCTTATATTTATTACTTAAATTGTTTATTTCAAAGAATTATATACTCATTTCTTACATAGATTTTCACTGTTTTCCTGTTGACCAGAGCCATTAAGATCATCCTCGGTGACCCCTGACATGTCCATCTGAAAATGGTGGAGTAACAAAACAGAAGTTAAAAAACTTTATAACACAGGCTTGTTCACGTAGAACTACTTCATGCAGAGCTGAAGCAATACATAGATATATACATTTATTTACTCTTGTTAATGCTTGTGTCATTCCAGAAGTCAATGAACTGTCATCATGATCCTAGTCATAGTTTGGTTGCATTTGTGAGGGGAAAACATATAAATGGACATAACAATCAATGATAGATCAACTGAAGGCCCGTGAATCTATTCAAATCAAAATCAAGTCACAATAAGAAGCAAAATCTATTTCTCTTCAACCTACCTGATCATTTTCCTGGTCTTCGAACTCTACAAAATAGAGGATAAAGAGATTAAACATAAAATTCATTAGTCAAAACAGCTTATTTAAATGACCCAAGATACACAAATGTGTTTCTTACCCCTCATTGAATAGTCTGCTTTAACTCGGGTCTGAATGTTTTAAAAGAAATGCATGTTATACATAATAATGTAATGTGCTAAAAAAAAACATCCATAGAAAATTAACATATCATGCTGTCAATTTGAACTACTGAATGGCATCAATATCATATCTAGAAAAGTATAAATCAGAAAAAAAATATATGCTGGAAAATGTCTATGAATCTATCTTCTTGGTTATATTTTGGCTTGCACCTTCAATGCTTCCAGTTCACGTTCTCCCTCTGCACTGTCAATGAGCACAGGACCTATAATTATATAAAATACAAAACAAGTCTATAAGTTTAAAATAAAATAGCACAACATTAAACATGCCAGTTATTAATTTCGACACTTTAGCCTACCTTTTCTAGTCTTGCAGGTCATTGTTTTCAGACAGATGTCTATTCCAGGATCGCTTAGATTGGAATACTAGAACGCACATAAAAATGTGATTTACATTGCTTCATGGGAGCTTTTAGAAACAAAACATAGCCAAATACAGGCACTCTCTCTTAAATGTACGTTTGCATTAAAACTGCTTACCTTTTGAAAAATCGCTTCCATCGTGTTCCTGAACACATCGTCATTTCTCTTCAACTGCTCTGTATATAAAGGCATGTTGCACGAACAAATTCTACTACACGCCAAATTTATTTGAGCAACATAAACAGATTTTGCCTTCAAACAGCGGCTCGACTAAACTTTCAAATTTCTCCCCGAGTGATCTCTGATTGGACGTTCTTTCAAGCAACACTAAAACGTCATCATAAAGCGCGAGTTTATCAACTGAACAGTTCGAGTCATCTTCGCGAATCGGTTCGTTTGAATGGTTCGTTTAAAAAACGGTTCTGAATTATTTATGTATTTTATGGTGTACTCAAGTCACTCATGTTATTTTGAGTAAATTGTGGATACGACGCAGCATTCAGTTACATGATTTTATCAATTGTTCATCACCTGTAATAATTGTTGTAATATCAATGGGAACATTTCTAAATAATTAAGAAGTCGTGGAATTTAACTAATTTGCGATTTAACTAAAAGTGAACAAATTTAAACATAACTCTCGGATATAGTTTGATAAAACGAGAATCTTATTTAATTACAAAAATCGTTTTCACATCTTTAATTGGAGTACAAAAACGTCGAATAAAAAAAATCAAGAACAGGTCAGACCGATTTACGGGACTCGGTCCATTTCGTGAACGACTCATTCAAATCTCTGTGAACCTGTTCTAAGGATTCTAACCACACATTCGACTCAACCGAGCGATTCGTTCTCGTTTTTATAACAGTTTGCAGCCCCTTGTGAACTAGTAGATTGCATTGTACAATGTAGTTACTCAAATTATGATTTAACACAATTTTCGCTCAGACATGACAGCGAAACTCCTTCACGAACTAGTGCACGAGGCAGCGCGCGCTCACGGCGATAAAAGAGCTGTTGCGTTTGACAGTAGCATCGCAGCGCGCGTCTCTTTAACATACGATGAACTTCTTTCCTTAGCAGATGAATTAACTGCTCGACTGCGCGTCTCTGTCCAGAATCATGAAGGTGCAATAGGGTTATTCTGCCATCCAGATGTTCTTCTTCCTGTCTGGATTATAGGGTACGAATCACTGTAGCGATCCAGTGTTTGCTACACGGGTTATTCTAGTAGCTAGTTATTAATATCAAATACATTTTTTATTTTTCAATGCATATAATGTAAATCATGTCTTCGAACAGTATCCTGCAGTTTCCTGCGGCATATTTACCTCTGGATCCTGCATCACCACCTCAGTGCAGCCTGAGAATGATCAACAACTGCAGACTGAGCTTCTGCTTGATACAAAATGAGCTGCTTCATGTGGGTATATTATATTATATTATATTATATTATATTATATTATATTATATTA
>CAIGQV010018299.1:6765893-6840534 GCA_903798115.1 Danio jaintianensis | reverse complement strand
TATATTATATTATATTATATTATATTATATTATATTATATTATATTATATTATATTATATTATATTTGTTATTAACTGCACATTTTGTAAAAAAAAAAAAAAAAAAAACAGCAATTCCAGAGTGCATTTTCCATCCTGATATCCGTGGAGGCATGTGCAACGTTTTCTTCACATAGGCTCACTTTAATCAAAATAAAAAGTGAGCAGAAGGCAAACAGTCAAGCGACCGATGCGCCTTCCAGCTCTGCCGTCACCAAAAACATCCAGCAGGGGGAGCCGTTGGCTTATGTTCTGCACACATCCGGAACAACAGGCCTTCCTAAAATAGTGAAGGTCCCACACAGGTGTATTGTGCCTAATATTATACATCTGCGGTAAGAACACAGCATTCAGCATGGTTTCTATTGTAAATATCCAGTATTTTGTTTGTTTTTACATAAAAGTGTTTAATTGTTTACCTGGTTGCTAAAATATTATATTGAAATTTGACTTAACGGTAGAATCACTGATCTATATAGAATGTTTTTTATTATCAGTCAGTAGAATCAGACTAATGTTTTACAAAGATTGAAACTTTTTGTGGGTTCCACTCGGAAGTCTCATCCCTATGCCCTACACCTTTTAGAGCGCAGGTGTCAAACTCAGTTCCTGGAGGGCTGCAGCCCTGCACAGTTTAGTTCCAACCCTAATTAAACACACCTGATCAAATTAATTGAGTCCTTCGGGCCTATTTGAAACCTACATGTAAGTGTGTTGGACCACGGTTGGAACTAAACTGTGCAGGGCTGCGGCCCTCCTGGAAATGAGTTTGACACCCCTGCTTTAGATGGTCCCTCTGAAGGGATTCTTAGAGTCCTGCCAAATTTAATGCAGTGTGACACAAAAACAACTTCCCTGCACAAAGGATCATGGCCCGAAGTGCCCATCAGCTGTATCCTTCAAAATACTTCATTCCAAAGGGTCATTCGAAGTGGTCATTTTTGAGCACTTTGGTTTGGAATGACACCAATGTAGCGGCCATGATTTTTACAAATGATTGCAGCATTTAATTATTAATATTAAGAAGTCCTCTCACATTGATGTGACACATTAAGTTGAAATTATTTGTAACGGTCTTATTTCAAACATGTTTTTGATTACTTTATGTATAGTAAAACAATTACTGTAATAAATAAAAGCTATTAAAAACAATTGAAATAAAGATAAAGTAACTATATGATTATGTTCTGCTTTGTTATGATAAATTATTACTTGTGCTCAATTGTTAATAATGGTTCTTGATATTATCAGTGTTGAACATGAACTGCTTCATGTTTTGTGGGAGCCACAAAAAATGTAACTATATTTTTTGATAACTTATTTTTTTTAATGTATATTGTTTTAATGTAATCTTTTGTAACAATTTGATCAATTGTATGTGTCTTGATAAAGATTTTTTAAAGATTTGTTTTAATGCTAATAAAATATGGTTTACATACAAAATTGATACAGAAAGTGACACACGATTTAAGAACGTTTTGAACTATGTGTGAAATCAGTGTACAAACACACACATTTAGCTGGTCTTTTTACTCAACTTTAAAACTACTGAGAAATGGTCTTTGTAACAACTACCCCTAATTTTCAAACAAATATTGTGAGATAGCAGAAGTATTTTTTTTTTATTGACTTATTTTCTTTTACTTTTCAACAGCTCTGTTTTTAAGATGACTCCAGAAGATGTGGTGTTCCTGTCGTCTCCGTTAACGTTTGACCCGTCTGTGGTGGAGGTGTTTTTGGCCCTTTCCTCAGGCGCGTGTCTCTTAATTGTGCCCTCTGCTGTTAAAAAGATGCCACGCAGACTCGCTCATGTGCTGTTTAAACGAAACACAACAACAGTCTTACAGGCAAGTGACTTTATTCCTCACTGAGCCTGTGAAATTTCTGACAGCCTTTAATTAGACATTTTAATAATCAAATCACTTCATTTCTCAGTTAAATTGTTTTTCGTGAATGTTCACATGCTGCGAGGTTGAGACGATGGTCCTGTAATCAACATTTTTAGTGGAAGTAATGAGCTGAAATTTGTGCATTATGCAGATTACAAAGATAATGAGTGTGCTCTTTTGGCATTCACTCATTTATCTGCATGCGCCAATAATTTGTTTTCAGTATTTTAGTTTAACATGTTTTCCATCACTCAGAATTCTTTTTCACACTCCAGTGCTTGAAAACCCACTCAGCTGTTGTTGTTTTCCCTGAAACAAATTATATGCTTAATACATCTTAAATATCAGACACTACAAGGAAAAACATTGTTTTTCCGTTCATCTGCCAGTTTTTATATTTTGGCTGTTTCAAATTGTGTCTAATGTAAAGAAAACCTTTCTTTTCAAAATCTTTCTGTAGATGTTAATTACAATTTGAGCCTCATTTTCTTATTTAAACATAACATTTTAGAAAACTTGTAATACAAAGAATGTTTGCATTTTTATGTGATTTTTTTTTTTTTTTTTTTTTTTTTTTAGCTATTTTACCCTATTCACCTGTAAAATCATGTACATGACTAAGAAATGAAAGAGATTAACCCAAAAATTAATGTTCTGTCATTATTTACTCATTCTACAATTTTACATTCACTTTTTTTTTTTCTTCTGTTGAAAACAAAAGATGATGTACAGAGGAATGTTAAATAAAGCAGCCATTGATTTCAAAAGTTTTTTTTCCTACTATGGCTGCTTTTCCCCCAACATTCTTCAAAATAGCTAATTTTGTGTTCAACAGAAGAAGAAAATGCTAAAAGTTTAGAACCACTTCCTTTTGAGTAAATGGGGAGAAATATTTAATTTGTGTGTGAACCCTTCCTTTAATTCGATCAATAGCCTGTTGAAATATAATTGACTTTAATTCTTTTTTCAGGCCACTCCCACTCTTGTGAGGCGCTTCGGAAAGCATGTCCTTCAGGAGGAGGTGCTGAGCACAAATTCTTCCCTGAGGTTATTGGCATTTGGAGGAGAGCCATGTCCATCTCTAAATCTTATCAAAAGCTGGAGGCAGGAAGGCAATCGCACACGCATCTGTAATCTTTACGGCACCACTGAAGTTTCCTGCTGGGCGAGCTGGTACAAAGTGTCAGATGAACACCTGTGCTTGGAGGACATGTGAGTGACTCTAAATCTTCAGCCATGTATTGTTTATCTTAAATGGGTGATAAAATGCATGTTTAGTCATTTATCAGTATACATTTCAGTTCTATAAGCATACAATATTTTTTTGGATAAGCTTAATTTTTTTTTAAAGAAATTTGCTAAGGATATTGAAGATTGTGTGAGTATTTTTTTATTAATAAAATAAGACGTCTGATTATTAAAATATGACTTATCAAGTTGACAAGTTTTGTGGTATCAGTGATCTTTTAAACAGATTTTGGATGATTTAATTATTACATCGGTACTATTCTAAATTAAAACAATGAAGGTGTTTTAATTTATCTAGTTTTTGTTATTGATCTAGTTTTTATTATGAATCATTCATTCATTTATTCTTTTTCTTTTCGACTTAGTCACTTTATTAATCAGGGGTCGCCTCAGCGGAATAAACCGCCAACTTATCCAGCATATGTTTTATGCAGCGGATGCCCTTTCAGCTGCAACCCATCACTGGGAAACATCCATACACACTCATTCACACACATACACTACGGACAATTTAGCTTACCCAATTCACCTATACCACATGTCTTTGGGCTTGTGGGGGAAACCGGAGCACCCGGAGGAAACCCACGTGAACACGGGGAGAACATGCAAACTCCACACAGAAATGCCAACTGACCCAGCCGAGGCTCGAACCAGCGACCTTCTTGCTGTGAGGCGAACGTGCTACCCACTGCGCCACCATCAAAGGATTCAATAATAATAATAATTCATTAAAAAATGCTAATCTAACTCAGACTTGACTTAGACTCAATATATTGCTTCTCTATGGTGATTTCAGTTATGCTCATTTGAAAGTCGCTTTGGATAAAAGTGCTAAATTAATAAAAGTAAATGTAAAAATAAATGTATTATGTAAAAAAAATAAATGTTTAAAATACACTAAGATTTCCTGCTCGAAAGAAATTAAAACTGAAAGCTAATATTACAAAATGAATACTATAAAAATGAAATTTACAAGCACATAACAAAAACTAATTTAAAATGAAAACAGACAGCATGGAAACACTGTTGTTCTGTAATATGAAGTGAAGCGATTATGCCAAATGTTATCAGCATTCAGCCATTTGTTTGTGATGCACTGTCTGTTTACATATGATGTGTATTGTTATTTGACAGAACTGATGTATCTGTGCCCCTTGGAGAGCCAATGTTAGATACTGTAATGGAGGTGAGAGATGAAACGGGACGTCTCGTCACAGAAGGAGAAGGACAGTTGTTTATAGGTATAGTACAGTTATCTAAATCTAGACCTTTGCAGTATTGTGAGTGTTAGTAATATATATTAACATGTTTTCTGAGGAGATATTAAATATTTGAGGTCAGTGAAATTTGTTATTGTTATTGAAAAAGGCTTTCTGCTCACCAAAGTTACAATTATTTGTTAAAAAATCACCAAAAACAGTAATAGTGTGAAATATTATTCAAATGTACATTTATTATTAATATATTTTGAAATTGTAAGCTATTTCTATAATGCAGATTAATACGCAGCACAAGTCAAAAATGGATGGAAATCAACACTTCTTATATTGTGTAATTTTACTTTATTTAATTTTATTTCATTTAAGATCATTTAGATATTAAAAAAACCCTTTTTTTTCTTTTACATATAGTAAGCTTTGGGAGCAGAGTTATTTAAACCTTGCGCTATTTTGTTTTAAGAGGATTAAATTAAAAAATTTAAGAGGAATGGAGATCAGTATAAAATTATACTTTCAGACTTTGAAGTATTGCTTATTCAACTCATTGTGTGCGTACTATAAATTTACATTTAAAGAACACATTGGCATATTGTAAAGTGAATTATTGTCTTTATATTTAGGTGGTCAGAACAGGGTTTGTCTTCTGGACGATGAAGAAACTGTGGTCAAGGGCACAATGCGTGCGACTGGAGACTGGGTGCAGATGCGGGACTCAAATCTCTATTTCCTGAGCAGGAAGGATCGTCTGGTCAAACGCTTTGGTCAGCGTGTTCATCTAGATGCTTTGCAGCAGGTTTTTGTGCTTTGTGACCCATTTAGCAACATTAATAGTAATCTCTGGGAGTATTAAAAGCTACATTTACCATCTTCATGATTAGATTTTTTTTTTTGTGTGGTCAGATCATTGAGAGTTTTCCTGAGGTAGAGGCGTGTGCTGTGAACCTGAGCGAGGGTGACAGGCTGCTGGCATTTATAGTGCTGACATCAGGTCATGCAGGAGCCCCCTTGTCTTCTGAAATTCATCATGAGAAACATTCAACACAACCCTCTGAAGATCTTGCTTCTGTCAGCGTCTCGCCAAACGCCAGCCCTTCATCCCTAAGGGGAGTTACCGAAGGAGAGATTCGCCATCAACTATCGCAGCGTTTGTCCAATCACAGCATTCCAGATATGATATTATTCATCCCTGCTCTTCCACTCACCTCTCATGGCAAGTGAGCACTGTCCTGTAAAGTGTAACCTTTAGATGAGTCCAACTATGCAAGTTCCCCTTGACTATTTAATTAAATATATACAATCCAAACTAAATTCAGTTCAGTTAACCTTTTATAAACGCAATACTAAAACAACCATTACAAGGTTCATCTTTAAATGTAGTTAAATAATTAAAGAAAATACATTTTATTCATGCTCTTATACTTGTAGGTTTGTTTCATTATTTCATATAATATATAATTATTATTTTGTGTGTCATATTTTTATGCACATTATTAATGCATGTACAAATTTTGGGTGCAACCTTTTAAGAAAAAAACAATGATGGTTATGATTACTGTTGTTAAATATTTTAATTTGTTTCATTACATTGACATTTCTGATCTACTTAATTAGTTATGAACTTTTTTTTCTATGCATTTTTAGGTAAAATAGCCATTGACGAGTTGATGAAGATGTGTGAGACTCAAAAGGAAACCAAAAATAAACAAACTGCACAGAAAGACACTGCATCTGTGAGACTGAAGTTACAAAACCTGTGGAAGGTATAACTTGCATTTACCCTTTTTACATGAAAGGTGCAAATTTTAAATTGTGATTCTTTAAAGGGATAGTTCACCCAAAAATGAAAATGTAATCACCATTTACCCTCCCTCAAGTGGCTCCAAACCTTTGAGTTTCTTTCCTCTGTTGAAAACAAAAGAAGATATTTTGAAGAAACCTGAAAACCTGTAACCATAATAGGAAAAACAAATATTATGTAAGTCAATGGTTACAGGTTTCCAGCTTTCTTCAAAATATCTTCTTTTAAGGTTAACAGAAAAAAAGAAACTCAAACAGGTTTGAAACAAGTGAAAGGAGAGTAAATAATGACAGAATTTACATTTTTGGGTGTACTATCTCTTTAAGTCTGCAACATCTTTCCCATTGCCTGCTGAGTGTAATTGCCACCGCGTGTTTGTCTGTGTCCTTTAGGAGTGTCTCGGCCTGCAGGATGACGTGGTGGTTGAAGAAGATGCACATTTCATGTTCAGTGGAGGAGACTCCCTTCAGGCTCTCCGTCTCTTTGATGACATCACTGTTGCCATGGGGATGACCTCAGTGGGCCTGCTGGAGGTCATACTGGACGGCTCCTTCTCAGACCTACTGAGCCACGTCATGACAGAAACGCATGATGATGCAGTCCTGCCATCAAAGAAAAGAACGGCGGACGATGCAGACTCTGAAGCTACGGGTAAAAGACAACACAAGGAAATGACCACATTGAGTGCCACGAAAAGTGCTTTTGTAGTTCCCTTAGTGAGAAGAACAATGGGATTTGTAGTCGTGAGACGAGCTGCCGAAGTTTTCAAATGGGGTTTTCAGAAAATACCAGAGGGAATCTTCTCAGATGCACTAGAAACAAACAAGGTGACCAATAATTCTGTAGATAATTACACTGGTTTAATATCTAATCCCTCACTGGAGCTTTCTAAGAGTTCTGCTATTACAAACATAACAGACCAACTTCAAGCTGAAGAACAGACATTACTGGCCAGTGAGAGCCCGGGTTCCTGTGGGGGTGTGAGGGAAGACTCTTCTGGTGTCCTGCCGCTTGTCCTGCAGGTCCTGTGGAGCTCTGACACAGGCAGGTGTGTGGACGCCTCTCCAGTGCTGCTGGTGGCTCCTGATAGGACCACAGTGTTCATTGGCTCTCATTCGCACCGACTGCAGGCTCTCGATTTGTCCAGTGGAAAGATAATCTGGGAGCGAATCCTTGGAGATCGGCTGGAGTCTTCAGCTGCCATCTCTACATGTGGAGGACTTGTAGCCATAGGTTTGTGCTTGATGTTAAAGGAACAGTTCACCCCAAACTTAAAATGTTCTCACCATTTACTCACACTCCACTTTAATACTATAAATATAAAAATACTTCAGCTTGAATAGCAGAGGTTTTCAGCAATGAATTCATCTATGTGTGTAACCTGTGTTTAACTCTTCCTCTAGGCTGTTATGACAAACAGATGTATTTCCTGGATGTTTCCTGCGGGGACACTGTGTGGACATTTGAGACAGGAGATGTTGTGAAAAGTTCCCCTACTGTGGACCCTAAAACTGGACTGGTTTTCGCAGGATCCCATGATGGCCATGTTTATGCATTAAATCCACTGGTAAAATACTTTACAGCTTAGGTTTTTGTAAATATTTCTAAATGGTGTTACTTTATAATTATTTTATTTTATTTTTTGCATTATTTCTTTATATTATATTATAGTGATTTTAGTTTTTAGATTTTGTTTTTTTTATTGTAGTTCTAGCTTGAATTCTAGTGTACTTTTTTAATGCATTTTTAGTTCTCATAACCGTGTGTTTTAACAGATTTATCAGTTATTGTTGAAAAACATCAGTTGCCATATGGAGAAAATAAATGAAATTTTTACTTGCACAACCCAGTTGTTTTAGATGACATTGACATTAACTGCTGTTAAAACTAAATGAATATTTAATCATCTTTATAGTTTTTTTTCTGTATACTTGGTACAGGATTTACTCTGCATCCTTAATATTTTACACGCTTGTCTCTATTTATTCCAGGCTAAGACTTGTACATGGCAGCATTACTGTGGTGGTGGTGCAGTGTTTTCATCCCCTTGTGTCCACTTGTCTCCCAGACAGTTATACTGTTGTTCTTTGGGTGGGCATCTTCACTGTCTTTATCCAGTAAGTACATGTTTGTGCTTCTCTAGAGTACATGCACAAAACATACCAATATTGAGTGTCAACAAACAGGTCATGTTTCAAAGCTAATATTAGTCTTGTCATTCTCCATTAATTGTCTGTCCAGGACAGTGGAAAAGTCTTGTGGACCTATTCCAGCAGTGCTCCATTTTTCTCATCTCCTCACTGCTCTGATTCCTCCATCTTCATTGGTTCAGTAAATGGACATATTATTGGAATAAGCCATTCTGGAAATACGGTGAGATTGAAAAGTTGCTTTAAGGAAGGATAAATGGAATATATATGTTTTAGTCACAGTTTTAATAAATTTTTTTAACACAATGGGTAGACCAATCAACAGTCAACAGTAGTTGTTTTGCTATGGATACTACTCTCATTTTTTAAAACCCAATACATATTGATGGTATTTACTTGTTTTTAGCTTTTGAAGTGTCATTTTTACTCCTCAAATATAATTGTTGTGTGGAGTTGATTTATGTAACTGTAGCAAAGCTAAATTTGATTTCCTCCATTATTTCGCAGTTATGGGACTTCTCCACTAACGGACCAGTCTTCTCATCGCCATGCATTTCTTCCTTGACATTTCTGACCAATCAGCCGGCTTCTACGACACCGAGCAGGAGCACGTCGACCTCACCCAATCACATAGTCACATGTGGGTCACATGATGGTCATGTTTACTGTTTGAATGCCCAAAGCGGATTATTGCTGTGGCAGTTTCAGACCACAGGAAAGGTGTTCTCCACTCCATTTGTGTTTTCCGGCGCTCCGTGGGGTTTGAGAACACTAGCGGCTGTGTGCTCCACTGATGGAAAGGTGTGGATTTTAGATGGAGAAACTGGCATACTGAAGGCCACACTGTCTTTGCCAGGAGAGCTTTTCTCCTCTCCTGTCATATGGGGGAGTAAATTAGTGGTGGGATGTCGTAATGATTATGTTTATTGTCTTGAACTGAGCACACTGATTAACCACAAAAACAAAGACTCCCAAAGATGCTTTTAGGAAAAAAAAAATATATATATATATATATATACACACACACACACACACACAATCTGCAATATTTGTATGTGTGTGTATATATACATACAAATGTCCTGCAAATATATTTTTTATCATTTAATGTTCAAGTCTGTTTTTGTGCAAAATCAAATTTTCATTGCACCAGGTTCAAACAGCTTCTTTTAATTAACTCTACATATATCATAACATTTGCGTCACTTTTTCTTTAATGGATTTTTCTGAAGTGGAACCAAAAAAGTGCAATTATCAACATTTTATTTTGTATCATGTCACATACAACACTGTTTACGCTACACTATTGCACACAACCAATGTAAAAACAAAGTGACGCGACTGCCGTTCAGGAGATCTCCAGTGGAATACAGTCTGTTTCGTTTCACCTCTATACATACATACATACATACCTACATACATTACATACATACAACATTACATTAGATAGTGGAGTCTGCTGAGAGATCAAGGCTTCTGTTCAATAACTTCCTTCATTTAGTAGATGCTTTTTTATCCAGTGTGGCTTACAGTTCACCTACAAGGACAATCCCTCCCGGAGCGATCTGGGGTTAGCTGCCTTTTCAAGGACGTAGAGGTGATGTCTGTTAATAGTCCATTCTTGCTCCCTTTTTTGTAAGGGACCTCTTGTTCTTATTCCCCCTGGGATGCTGCATTTGAAACACCGATTTCCCATCACTAAGCAGTGTCGCAGGTTTTGTTAATTAGCGGTAAAAGTGATGCTAGCACACGCTATGCCAGGATAGCATTGTTTATAATACAGCAAGCAGGCGGTGCCCAATTCTACGTAAACGGGCAGGTATAGACACTGCAAAATATATTTTTTTTTTGACTGACAGCACGGCTCAAGTGCATATATACTATGTCATGGAAACTTGAAGGAAAAATTCAGTGTTAGTTAATTGCATGAGTAAACAGTGCTGACGTGTCGTTGTCATGATGATTTTTAGCAATAGTTAAAATGACGTTACTCACAGTTGTCACGGACACAGTGAAGATCTTTTTACTTTGCCAAGATATCAAATACAATAAGTTAACAAATAAAAAAAAAGTGATGTCTGTCCATCTGCAAGGTCTTTAAGCGCCAACTCATTTGAGTGTATACATGAAAAACAGCACTCAAAAGAAAATTACAAAATCGTTTCTCTGATTTTCATGCTTGTGGGAGCGAGGAGTGAAATTGGTGAAGGTTTGATCAGTTGTGTTATTATTAGCCCTTGAATTGCGTCCCAGAATTGTCACCAAAGCAATAACATAACGTCTTATTTGAAATGCGTTACTGAATGTGAACCACTCATATTGTTTTAATAATATCTAGGATCAACAGTTTGACATGCATTGTGTATTTACACAGCTAACAGGACCACTGACGACCTCAGAAATTTGAAGGGCTATAACCTCTCGATGAAGACTCTAGGGCTTATCTGATGATTGATATCTGATCATCTGATAAAATAAACTGAATGCAAATGTGTAAAAAAAAACATGTTTCTTAACGAAAGTTCCAGTTGTCCAGAAATGCCTGCTTCAAGGTAAATAATGGACCTTTTGTTTAGAGCCATAGGTGAGCTGGGGTGCAGTGATGGCTAACTGATGTGGATGAAGTAGACTTATTTGCTTTTTTGGGTTAGTGGTAATGGATCACTTGATGATCTGTGGGCAGTCGCTCCAGGCTTTGGCCTTACGCTTTGCTAGAGCAAGCCATGCAGGCTCAGTAGAAACCTGGGTAGTGTCACCAGGAGGGAAGCGCTTTGTCACATCTTTTGTTGCCGGCGGAGATGGTGTAGAGTCTGTTATTTCAACTGCAAAAGAAAGACAGCTATTGTTTTGAATTTGACTTACCAATTCAGAGAAAATTATTTTCCTAATTGTATGTGGTTAGATGTCTTATCACATTATGAATGGGCAGGTACCATATCTAAATTTCACTCTTTTCACATTTTGTTGTCAGCTGAAATTCAGGTAAGGTTTTATAAGGTTGAGCAAAAGACCAAAGGTTTAAAGCATGGTGTAAACTTTGTATTAACATGCATTCATTCAGATATGTATCATGTAACCATTCAGCTTTTGTCATGCAACACATATCATATGATTTAAAGGGATAGTTCACCCAAAACTGAAAATTTTTATAATTTACCCACCCTTCACTTGTTTCAAAACAGTTTGACTTGCTGAAAACCTTTAACCAATGACTTCCAAAGTATTTTTACTTTATTTTGCTTTATTTACTTTATTTTTATTGTACGTTTCCTACTATGGAAGTCGAAGGATAAAGGTTTTCAGCTTTCTTAAAAATAACTTATTTTGTGTTCAACAGAAGACAGAAACTTATAAAGCTTTGGAACATCTTGAGGGTGAGTAAATTGTTTATTTTAAGGGAAACTATCCCTTTAACATTGAGTGGTAAAGGAAGAGAGTGAAAAGGGTGTGAATGGCAATTGTAATTTAGATTGTATTACGTGTATTCTATATGGCCAAATGTGTTTAAAACTATCTTTGCAAAAGTTGAAAGTGCATCAGCTCAAAACGCTTTAGACTCCATTTACATCTGTATTTAGCGTCATCCAAAAATAAACCATAACCGTAGCAGTTGTAAATGGGTTCTGAGTGAAACCCCAGTAATAATAAAAGGTTATGAAGTGTATGCAAATTCATATTTTACCTGTAACTGAGCTGGGCAAGGTATTGGCTTTCTTCAAGTTGTCACGTCTCTCAAAACGAGCCAGGAGTGTGTCTGGTCTTTTATTCTCATCTGCTGTTTGAGGTTTAGATATACTGAAGCTCCCATTGCCTTTATCCTCTATGGGACTGCTTCCAGCCTTTTAGATATAAACAACACCAAATTCTATTAATACAGAGGAGTTTATTTATTATTATATTATAGTGCGTCCTCACTATGTGTGATATGACAAGTTTGCAACTATCAAGACTCTTAGTCATTAGATATAAGTTTCAACAAAATGTCACTTTTCACAGCACATCAAAAGGCTACCACTGCATTTTTGTATTGCATCTGTTTAATGTCAGGTTTAGACTACGTAACGCATATGTTTTCATAGTGCTTTTTTTTAATGAAAAGCCTAACCAGGGACGAGGGCTGCAAATTAGCTTCATGCTATATACCCTATGTACATGGCATCAGTTGTCACTGTATAACAATGTCAAGTGTATTGTCCCTGTTAAACAAATAAAATAAATAAATCTGATTTCGACTTTTAATCAGATTTTGACTCCTAAATTCTAGTTATTGTGTGGAGAAAAAATGCATGTTGTTTTGCAAACAATCATTGTTTGCTGTCAATGTGTGTGATGTCATCAAGAAGGTGGAACTAGCAACTGACTTCCAGAAACAAGAGTGGGAACTTTTGCTATGAATTCACAAAGCAATATTACAATTATGCATATAGTACCAACAGTGTAGCTAATGAATGATAATAGACTATGTGGATGTGTTTTTAATGTATACTTACACTTTCTCTGTCCCTAGCTTGTTTCTCAGCCAGTTTAGCCTCTCTCTGGCTCCTCCTTTCCTCTCGGTTTTGCTGCTGTTCCCTAAAGCCTTTCTGTTTTTGCAGTGCCAGAGTGATCCAAAGTGGTCCTGTCTCTTTGTCTTGTGACCGTGAGCTGTCCAGAGAATGCCTGGCCTGCAGAGATGGTTTTTCTGATAAGGAGAAGAAGTGCAGAAGGTATCAAATTGGCAGTAAGGACTACAAATCATTTTAGAGTCTTAACCTTCTCTTTTGCACTCTCTACAAGGATAGTAATCATCTCAATTTCCCAAAGGAAATATCAGTGCTTATAAGGCAGGACTGGAATATTGGTGAAGGTGCAGATGCTGATCCTTTTTGTATATGAAATGTGAGGTTTGTAAGGCAGGCCATATGGATAAACAGTTGCAAAGAAAGAAAATTCATCACAAATCAATATTCAAATACAGGCAAGAAAGTAGAAAAACTATTCAAAATGCAAATCATTTGATTCTAATTGTTTGAATTAAGTCTGCATGTTAAGCAGTTAGGACTGAAGTAATAGTAAAATATTTTAATGAAATATCAATAGATTGCTGATTTGGAAGCAATATTGTGACGTTAAAGATAGTTCAGTTACAGGCGTTGAGTATTTCAAACCTTTTTTAATGAGTTCGGTTCTGCGATCTGTTTTTTCTCTCCATGGGATGCTGATGGATGGAAAAAATGACTTTTTTTCTTTAAGTTCCTCCTCTCCTTGTCCATTTTTCTGGGATAGTACAGATGCTGTAACTTCTTCTTTACGATCACTGCTTTGATCAGTAGCTACCTGTTCTGCTTCCCCAGTCCTTTGTGAAATTGTGTCTCCTGAAGTCCTTCTACCAGGTTTTAGAAGAGGAGACAGTAGAGGTGTGGCACCTTCAGATGGTTTGGGGGAGGTAGCAGGTTTTTGGTAAAGTGGAGGTTTGGGGGAAATGTTGTCACCTTCGGTGCGTGCCAAAGGGAGAGTACTTCTGCTAAACTTACTTCGAGATTCTTTACTAGGTGTGACCGTGGTTTGAAATCCAGCAATCTCTTGTTGTGGAGAAATAGGGCTAGACTTTTCAGAGAGTGTAGAATTGTCAGAGTCTTGGTCAATGCCAGTCAGGGGCACTGGGACACCTTCAAAACTGTCTCCTGCACTGTACCTTTTCTTCCTCTTTTCTGCAGATTGTTCGTTGTGGAAGCGAAGAGAATAATTTGTTCTTCTCAATTTGATTCCAAAAGGTGATGGCTGTTCATCACCACCCTGGTCTTTCTGTTCCCCATCTTCATCTTTTGCATCTGAATCTTCTGATTCTGCCTGAATTGGGGAGCCAGTCTCAGATCTCTGGGACTTGGGAGATCCATGTGGTGGACTAGGAACAAGGAATGAGGGGAGGTCTTTGGCAAACATGCATTCTTCGTCTGCAATGCGGACAAGCTTGCTTCCCCTACTCTGGATCTTGGTACCTAAAGAGGGCAACTCTTTTTGGACAGGGGAAATTTCTGTAGATGCAGATTCTGTTTTCACACCTTCTTCCTGACCAAAAATCTCAGAGTTCCTGTTAGAATCAGCAAATTTCTTTCTGGCTGGCGTGATGGAAAACTTAGCACTGGCTGACATTGTTTTCCTGAGGTTGGTGTGAGAGAATGGCACTGTATTTAGATCCTCACTTGTTGGCCTGCGACTCTGATCTGGGTATTCAGGATATTTTCCATCTTCAGCACCCTTAAAAATTTTGGACCGAATACTTGCCCATTCTGCCAGCACAGCAGCGTTGGACTGATCTGTAGACATGGAAGACTCAAATAAGGATTTGGTTTTTCCAGAATTACGATCTGGTGATGTCTTGCTCTTGGTTGGAGGAGTGCCCATGGCCTTTTTGCCTTCAGAAAGGCCAAGAAGCGACTTGCAAGCTGTGTCCTTGATCTGATCGAGATTGACTGCAGTTCCACAAAGCTGGGCTCCTGTCACAAGAATTGCAGTATGTGGTACATAAAGAGATGAAGACAGAGTTGGTGAATCTGTGCCTCCTGGTGAAGAAGCTTTGGCTCCCTCCCAGGTTTCAGCTGTTGCTTCACCCTGTTGGCCAGTTGCTGGAGTAACAGGTGTGAGATTGACCTTCTGGAAGAGTATCTGCTTCTCGCCTGAAGAGACTTTAAAAGTGAAGGGTCTCTGTCTCTCCTCCATCTCTCTCCATCTCAGTTCCTCTGCTTTTCTTTTCCATTCAGGGTCAGTAGATCCAGCTTTCTCTTCTTGCCGTTGCCTCTTTCTTTCCTCTTCCTCTAGTCTTTTCCTCTCCGCTTCCTCTTGTTGACATCTTTCTTCTTCACGAATGCATTGCTCTTGCTCTCTCTGCCTTTTCTCTTGTAACTCTTGAATCCTGCGTTTCTCTGCCTCCTCCTCCTCTTTTCTCCTTCTCTCTTCCTGTTCCTTTTTTCTTTCCTCCTCCAGACGAAGACGCTCTGCCAGAAGTTCCTGCTGCCTTCTCTCCTCTTCTGCTCTTCTTCTATCCTCTTCGTCTTTCCTCATTCTTTCCTCTTCCTCTTGTCTTTTTCGCTCTTCATGTCGTAATCTTCGCTCTTCCTCTTCTCTCCTCCTTTCTTTCTCTTCCCTTTTTTTCCTCTCTTCTTCCTCTCGTTGCTTCCTCTCCTCTTCCACCTTTTGCAGCCTTTCCTCTTCCTGTCTGCGCCGTTTCTCTTCTTCTAGCCTCTGCTCCTCAATTATCCTCCGGTTTTCTTCCATCTTTCGCTC
Organism: Danio jaintianensis; assembly: GCA_903798115.1. NCBI lineage: Eukaryota > Metazoa > Chordata > Actinopteri > Cypriniformes > Danionidae > Danio > Danio jaintianensis. The sequence continues at coordinate 6,824,927 of CAIGQV010018299.1, read as the reverse complement.
TTCCTCTTGTTCTCTTTTCTTAATCTCAAGGTGTTCTTTCTCCTCCTCATGAAATCGTTGCCTCAATGATTTTTCAGTGGGTTCATAATCTTCTTTACTTCTATGGATAATACTATAGTCTTCTCTTGATAAATCAAACACTTCTTCATCTTTATCGAACTCTTCTTGAATTTCAGCGAAATCTTCTTCATGAAACTCCTGAAATATATATTTAAAGTTATAGAGTTTAATCATTTTGAGTTATAGTTCAAAGTAGGGATGTCACAATACTCAATATAATATTAAACTGTTCGGTATGACCTCCATGTGTTTTTCCGGTTTTGCATTTAAATTAAAAAATTACATTTAGCATTTTCCCCGTTCCTTTAATTGCTCTCTGATCTGACCCTGTGCTTGTTAAAATGCATGTCCATGCACAATATCTCATCAGTGTGCACTAAAGTTAGGGACCGTTTCACATGAAAATTAAAAAGTGGCATGTTTCACTTGTCAGCATGTGAGTGCATGTGAGACCAGAAGCTTATACTGTTTGTCGCTATTGCTGTTTAAACTAACCTCTATATTTAATTTATTTAGTGATGACGTATGAGTATTCAGTGTTATATTTGATTATATTCATATTATATAAACTCTACTTTTGCTTGTAGAGTTTTTAAAAAAAAATTTATTTGATAGTGTCATGTTTTTTTTACAGATCATATTATATACCGAACCGTACAAAAACCGTGATCCTAAAACCATATCCATATTGTTGCACCCCTACTTCACAGACATTCAAATTTGATCATAATTTACTAATTGTCCTGTTTTGTTTTGTTTTCTTTATAACTTTTTTTTTCTGTGGATCATAGAAGATAACTTAAAAAATTTAAGTTATCTTAAATTATAAGATAACTTCCCCCTCCCCACATACATTGGACATCAGTGGGGTCCAGTGTTGTTTTGGACCTCACAATCAAAATGTAATTAAAAATATAAGGAAATTTGGAATGACATCGGAATGAGTAAATCATTTTTATTTTCCAGCAAACTATCACTTTAACATATCTTAATATATCAAATCAATTCAACTATTCAGATTAAAGATAAAGATAGAAATATAAAGAACACCCTTGCTCTTTACCTGTGTGAATCTTCGGTGTTTACGAGACACCCTCTGGTTCTTCGGCTTGACAGACAGTTTGTGTTTGGCAGCAGTGTTGTCCAAGCGTGGGACAGACTGAGGGACAGCATCTAGATTGATAGACTCAATTGTGCCAGGGGGAGGTGGGCGCTTGGTGTGTGGGGATTTGACCGGAGTTCTGTGCTGGACAGTGTCATGGCTGACCGGCTATGTATACAGCAAAAAACAAACAAATTCGATTGGTAACTATAGGGAAGCAGAGCTCTGAGGTGTTTGTCTATGGTATTAATGTATCGATAGTTGGACAGTTTTACAGTTTCCTGCAGCTTAACTAGAACATGGCATTAGCAACAGTAAGGTTACTGGTAAAATTTATATCTTGTGTGCACTAGAAGTTGCTTTCAATAAAACTGCCTGCCAAATGCATAAAGGTTCTGTACATTTTGGCAAGCAAGGGGATCTTTATTTTTTTTACAACATTACACAATGTTTCACAACACTACTCACTAAAACAGAGCAATGGTGTCTATCTTTCACAGATAGCTGTGGAAATGGATGGTCTGTGCTAACGTAGACACTGTGAACTTACTTTTTCCTTGGCTGATGTCTCCGGTGGCTCATTCTCCACTTGAGCAAGAACTCTCAATGGACTTTGTGGTACCTGTTCCTCATCTGAGCTGCCTTCATCTCCCTCACTCTTTCTAAGTGAAGAGGGTCTCTGACCAAATTTTATATTATGTCCAATTTGCCTCTGTCAACAAAAGTGTAAATAGTCAGGGAATATGCAATTAATGCCTCCTGTTTCATTCACACAACGTGACTTATAAATGAGGATTGCAGAAGCAACGGCAATAAGTAGATGGTGTTGACGAAGAGGATGAGTCTTAAGTTCACACTTTAAGACCAACATGTTTTATCATAGACCCCATGTATGGTTTAATGTTGTTGCCAAAATTTGTGTTAGGAAAGTTTGACGAATGAATTTGTTTGTGTGCATATGAGTCTCACCTGAATGTTCCTGACTTTGTCGGAAACGTTCTCCTGGGACATTGTCTGTCCTGGATGTGTCTTCTCAGAGTCCTCAGGGATAAATACACTCTCGTGTGAAAAAGCTCGGGACCCTAGGGTGTTTGACTCCCTGTGAACAGATTTAAACACTCTGTAAATTTTTTCAGTACACAATGTGTCTAATAAACAACTGTCATCATGTAAAATAATAACATTTTACATAAATTCCGAATGATAGAAACTGTTTTCACCTTAAATACTGATCATTCTCTTCGTTAACTGAGTCCACCCCATTGCAGACATCATCGGTGGAATGACTAGGTTTAAGTTCAGATCCCTCAAACCCACGTTCTGCTTCTCTCCTTTTCTTCTTCCCAAATAGACGCCGGAATGGCTGGAATTTGCCCTGCCGCCGCCGCTCTGGTAAAAAAGTGGGGTTGGTGGGGGTAAAGCATGATAATAAATGGTCATTAAGTAGTAAAAGACTAGTGCTACTGCTGTTTAAATATAACAATATGCTTAAAATGTTTTAATAATGTTAATGGTAATGGAGGACCAAAACAGATCAGAGGCCATGAAGTTGGGTTAAATCAAATAAAAGACGTTGTCCTGTCACAGCCTTATATAATTATAGTGAGCAGATGTTCTGTTTAAACATCCAGTAATGTCAAGGTCCTGCGAAGCCCAGTCTTGAAAGGGAATCACAGAAGAGCGAGAAAGTCATCAATTCAAGCCCAACTGCCAAAGAATCACTTTTATATAAAGACATTTTAAATTTGTGACAATAGTTTTAGTAGAGAGAGCAGCCACACAGGCTTTACTTTACCCTTATAACACGTTCAGACCCCCACCCCCAAAAAGATATCATTATTTGATATTAGTATTTTTAATCTTTTCCCAATACATCACATACCTTATGGACTTAATTTTGTTAATAAACATGAATATGTCTGCCTATTGACGGACCATTGCAGCATGCAATATTAATCTAAAAGTGACGGTTTATTCAAGTCAATTCAATAAAAAAAACATCAAAGTAACTTTTATGATGTTGATTTGTTATATTTAAATATAGGTTTCAGTCATTTAGACTATTCTTGAGCAATAATGAGTCATAAATTCAAACAACATTAAATTACATTAATTCCAGAGAGATTAATACTGGATTATATGTTTTTATAAATGTAATGCAATGGACATATTTGAATATATATAATATATAAACTGTGTGGACTTTACATAAACTTGACTATCCTAAACATATGTTGCATCATCAGGAGCACTGCAATCCATGTGTGATGAGCAATTATTTATGACAGTCAATTCATGAAGCAATTTAAAAATTTTACCTAAATGGATGACTCAATAAAAAATTTATACTAAAACAATAAACTTGTATTGGGAAGTTTAATAACTATTCAAGGGTTAATATTACTGTTGGAGGAAGTTGGTTTCTCATTCTAATTACACATCTCAGTTTTCTCATTATTGCTTTTTAAACTACTTAAGAGTATATGTATTCAGAAAAATGCTGTACAAATAATTCAAACTCAACTGGTTTGTACAGTCGTGGCCAAAGGTTTTGAGAATGACACAAATATTAGTTTTCACAAAGTTTGCAGCTAAACTGGTTTTAGATCTTTGTTTCAGTTGTTTCTGTGATGTACTGAAATATAATTACAAGCACTTCAGTTTGTCAGAATTAGTGGGTTTTTGTTTGTCCACCCGCCTCTTGAGGATTGACCACAAGTTCTCAATAGGATTAAGAACTGGGGAGTTTCCAGGCCATGGACCCAAAATTGCAACGTTTTGGTCCCTGAGCCACTTAGATATCACTTTTGCCTTATGGCACGGTGCTCCATCGTGCTGGAAAATGCATTGTTCTTCACCAAATTGTTGTTGGATTGTTGGAAGAAGTTGCTGTTGGAGGGTGTTTTGGTACCATTCTTTATTCATGGCTGTGTTTTTGGGTAAAATTGTGAGTGAACCCACTCCCTTGTATAAGAAGCAACCCCACACATGAATGGTCTCAGGATGCTTTACTGTTGGCATGACACAGGACTGATGGTAGCGCTCACCTTTTCTTCTCCGGACAAGCCTTTTTCCAGATGCCCCAAACAATCGGAAAGGGGCTTCATCGGAGAATATGACTTTGCCCCAGTCCTCAGGAGTCCATTCGCCATACGTTTTGCAGAAGATCAATCCGTCCCTGATGTTTTTTTGGAGAGAAGTGGCTTCATGACACCAGGCCATCTTCCAAAAGTCTTCTCCTCACAGTGCGTGCAGATGTGCTCACACCTGCCTGCTGCCATTCCTGAGCAAGCTCTGCACTGGTGGCACTCTGATCCCGCAGCTGAATCCTCTGTAGGAGACGATCCTGGCGCTTGCTGGACTTTCTTGGACGCCCTGAAGCCTTCTTAACAAGAATTGAACCTCTTTTCTTGAAGTTCTTGATGATCCTATAAATTGTTGATTTAGGTGCAATCTTAGTAGCCACAATATCCTTGCCTGTGAAGCCATTTTTATGCAACGCAATGATGGCTGCACGCGTTTCTTTGCAGGTCACCATGGTTAACAATGGAAGAACAATGATTTCAAGCATCGTCCTCCTTTTAACATGTCAAGTCTGCCATTCTAACCCAATCAGCCTGACATAATGATCTCCAGCCTTGTGCTCGTCAACATTCTCACCTGAGCTAACAAGACGATTACTGAAATGATCTCAGCAGGTCCTTTAATGACAGCAATGAAATGCAGTGGAAAGTTTTTTTCAGGATTAAGTTCATTTTCATGGCAAAGAAGGCCTATGCAATTCATCTGATCACTCTTCATAACATTCTGGAGTATATGCAAATTGCTATTATAAAAACTTAAGCAGCAACTCCAATTTCCAATATTTATGTAATTCTCAAAACGTTTGTCCACGACTGTAGGTTGTTCTTGATGGTAAATAAGCTGGTGTATTTTTCACCCATTACTTACGATGACAACATATCAAAAAAGTACATACAGCTAATTAAGAATCCATACAAAAACAACACAAACAGTGTTAAAAAAACCTTTACAGAATATTTTTTCCACCTACCATTTAAAGTGTAAATCTGCAGTTGCCAAGTGCCTCTGACAAGACAGAATCATACGGTTCCCATGTAACGGCATTAAACCAATGATAAGACAAGGGACCTTTGGTTTGTATTGAGTGCTCTGGAGAGAGGCTCTACTTCCTGACACTAGAAAGTCATTAGGAATCATAAACGCTACGGTGATAAGAGTAGCTCAGAAAACAATGTTCATGAATAAAATTATATATAAAACATACCAAATAAAAAATCAGATACATATATGGGTCAAAGACAAAAAGGGTTTAAGCATTAAAGCAAGTACAGCATTAATTGTGTATTTGTTCGTATTATGTCATTTATTTCTGATAAAAAAAGTCTATTCTTTCCATGATTTACAAACATCAATTAAAAGGTCATTTGTTATTATATATAACAACAATAATTTTATGACAATTAAGATTGAGTTTAAAAACTTAAAATGCTTTAATTTTAAATTGAATTGTGATCTAAAATATATATATAGTTTGCTATATCTTTTAAACCACTAGGTTTTACTCATTAGTCAAGAAGACAATTTTAATCCTGTATAATATATTCAATTCAATTCAATTCATCTTTATTTCTATAGCGCTTTTACAATGTAGATTGTGTCAAAGCAGCTTCACAAAGAAGATTATAGTGAATTAGAATGGTGTCCGTTCAGTTTTTAGAGTTTAAGTTCAGTTCAGTTTAGTGTGGTTTAAATTTTCACTGCTGAGAGTCCAAACACTGTATAACAAAAATATGTATGGTCACTTATTCTTTTATTTTAAAAATAATGTCAAAATAGGTTTGATCATTATATCTGTTACTGAAGGAACGTTATTTCACCCATTTATCTTCACAGAAGTAATTTGAATCATTAAAGTGTACTATTAACTTACTAATGTATAAAATCACTTCTAAATATTAATTTTATTTAGACACCAAAACTGAATGTCTTTCCTCCACACGTGGGTCTGAATTTTGTTTATACCAGTCAACAGGTCCCTTTTTGGTCTTTCTAAAGCTATAAAAGTCATAAAGCACTCTAAAAACTAAAATAGCTAGACATCTCCAGACCATATTTTCCTCTAAGTGTGTGTGTGTGTATGACAGTCTTTTTTTGTGTTGTAGGAGCTCCAAGTGAAATGGCTGGGATGACAGGGCCACTCTACACCACGGAGTGGATAAATTCAGCTAGAGATCAGCAAGGATCTGTTACAGGCTAAAAGTGGAAAGTAGTGTGGAGTTACACTGTAAGTGTGTTACTGCTCAAAACACAATGGCACAATAACAAAGAAAGTAAGACATTTGCTACCTGCCGTCCGTGGCCACTTCTGTTGTTTTTGTTGTTCTGACGTTAATTCCTGAAGTTATTACCAGACTTTACTGCTTTACAAGTGCATATAAGTAGATGATTTTATGATTCCTCATAGTTTGTCTGGTTGGTTCCCCCCTCAAAGCTTCACGTCTGTTCCCAGCTGCTACTACTCCATTTCTCTGGCCCACAATGCAGTGCTCAGTCATCGAGGCATATGATGCGAGTGGACAGCACTCAGCCAGAGAAACAGCCCTCGATGTGTCTCCCTTGTACTTTTACACACTACAACCACTAAACGCTCCGACATGGCCTTCGTGCTCCTACGAGTGTCAGGACTGCTCAATAAATTCACTCAGACCTGGCTGTTCCTCTCAGTCCTTCGCCAAAGCTAAAACACACTTAATAACATAAGCATACTCAACCTCGATTCTCACTCTTGACACACAGTATTTCTCACTACAACTGGAATGCTAATAAATAATTTTTGGTCGCAATTGAATGTAATTGTTCCCCTCACACTCAAAATCTTGACATTAGTATGTGATTAATTAACACGCTTATCAGAAAAATCTGGATTATTGGTGTGCTCCACTTGTCAGCATGTCTGTCATATCTATGAAAACAGATTCAAACTAAAGAAATCCAATGACAAAAAAAAAGAATTAGTCACAGAAGGTGCAGTAATAGTTAAACACGGTCATAAAGATTGAGTGCACAAGGTTCACTGGAAAAGGTGTGTAAACCCTGGACAACAACAATAGCACGTGATGTAGTCATATTCAAAGGAATAATTTACACAGAAATGAAAATCATTTACTCGTGCTCATGTTGTTTCAAATTTATATGACTTTCATTGTTCTCATGAACAAAAAGAAGAGAAATTTTGGACAATGTGATTGTTGCTCTGCTTCGTAAAGTGGTGATAAATGAACACTGGAGCGCTCAAACATCAAATTGTTTTTTGGTGGGAAAATTAAAAGGATCTGACATTTATGCAGACTCCTGACAACTTTTTATCTGTTCTATGACACATTAATCTAATAATGTTTATTATTATGATTATAATGTGTCATGCAAAGACTTTTAGCCAGATCTATATAGCCTGAACTGTAGTCTCAAATACACTTTATAATCAAACTAAAAGTAGTACTGCATGATATTAGAAAAAAAATGACATTGTCTGTGCTATAAAAAACAATTTCACCAGGTCACTTGAACAGATTCATTTGACAAGAATGTTTTTTTGTTGTTGTTTTTTTTATAAGGAATGGGGTGGTTTTGTATAATAAAACAAGTAAAAGCCCAGCTAAATACAATACGGTTTGTATTGTTTTTCTGAGGACAGAAAGGACACGCTTACAGTGTGATGCTTAAAATATATACCGTGCAACCCTATAATAGTGTAATCTTAATTACCTCATCTATCAACAAAACATCAGTTCATTTACTAGCCTGTGGTGTTACTACTAACTAGAGTTGTAGGTCTAGCTACATTTATTGTTTATCTGCAAAGATTTGACAAAACATCCAGCCATTCCAAAATTCCAGCCATTATTGCTAATGTTACTACACCTTTAAAATTCATCAAATAAATCACAAATAATGTTTTTTTGCCTTTTTGAAGCTCCAGTGCTCATTCGCTGTAACTGCTTGACAAACAATTTCCACACCAATCTTTACAAATTTCTCCTCTTGTGTTCCACAGAAGAAAGTCATAGATTTATAAAGACGTGGGTAATTAACTATTGACCATTTTTGTATGAACTATTCCTTTAAAGACACACAGGCACAGCACACAATTCTTAAAGTTTGAAACACCACACACTTCTTAAAGAAACAGTGCTGAATAGTTTGTAAAATAAGAAAAACCATAGTCTTTGATGCTTTTAATTTACTGCACTGTGACTTTAAGAGCAGCCCTGTTCGGAGAAAACCTCACACTGTTGTTGTTTACCTGTGGTTTGGGATACTGTTACCTCTACCAGCTCCTCAAGCTGAGCCTCCTTACTGTCCATCGACATGCTTTACGACAGGCTGCAGCAAGGGTAAAGGGGAATAAATGTGAACACAGAGGATTTCTCTCATTGATGTGTTCGTGTGTGCAAGTCTGAAAAGAAAATGGAAGCAGGAGATGACAATAATAGGAGAAAGAGAGGATTACAGAGATCATGAAACACTTCTCTGTGTACATTTCTCGCATCACTTCTCCTTTCTGGCCTTCAAACTCTCCTTTTTTCCCAGTGCTTTGTTTCTGTTTTTATTTTTATAATCTCTTTGAGCTAGTCTACCTTTAGTCTTTCTTGTCATCTCTTGGCTGCAAATAACAGGGCCATCTCTTTCTCACAACAGTGGGAATTTGCAAAGAATTCGTGAAAACAATTTCCCATCTTGCAGGCTGATCACACACCTGTGCTTTACTTGGAACTGTAAATTTTACATGGTTGCACATGAGTCAGGACATATGCCAGGTTATATGCCAGCCTCTTTGGTCATAATTTAATAATGTACTGCAGCTGTGGTTGATAATTTTTTTTTTACATAAACATTGTGTGAACAAAATCTTGTTTTTTATGTAATATGTAACTTCAATCATATGAAGCTCAAAAAACGTCTAAATCTTCCAAATCAGATCAGCTTGTGTGTTTACTATTAGAAATATGGTGCTTGCATGTTGCGCTCATGGTTGCGCTGCTGCCTCTAATGGCAAATATATAATACTGCCCATAGTAAATGCACACCCTGATGGCCTGTAAGGCAAACTAAATAATTTTTACAGTTTTATTTGGCACAATAAGTGTTCTTTAAACTTCATATGATTACAGTTGAACCACTGGAGACACATGTAATGTTTTGACAATGTTTTGGTTCCTTTTCGAGACTGTCTTAGATCCTTTTCGAGACTGTCTAGATCTCTAGACTGTTGCTGTCTATGGAAGATCTCTTAGATTTCATCTAAAATATCTTCATTTGTGTTCTGAAGATGAACAAAGGTCTCAGGGATTTGGAACATGAGGGTGAGTAATTCATAACAGAATTTTCTTTTTTTTGGTGAACTAACCCTTTAATGCTATGTCCTTTAATGCATATGTAGTTGTCATTTGGTCAGCAATATATAAACTTCTTCAGGAAGACTTTAGATGCCATGAGACTTTAGATGCCATGCCATTTTTAATTATGACATCAGATCCTGATAATCCTTTGATAATAATCAGCTGACCGTATAGAATTGCCGAAATAATAAAGAACAGAAATTAAAGTGCTAAAATTACTAAAACTGAAAAAAAAAATCCATTGAATTAATAAAATGAAATTTGAAAATGTGAGTAAACTAACTACAGAATAAATGATAATAAAATACTGTATTGAAGCTGCATGTCAAAGCAACAGTAATTTAGTTTTTCTAGTGTGAATGCATACTATTCCATTTTATTTTCCAGTCTGATCTCACAAGTAAACGTAATTGTTTAACATATTGTCAGAAAACTGGCTAAGTTGTACAAATTCATACAATTTTATTTGTGCAAAACATTTATGTTTTTAAAAGGTGGTATGCCCCCAAACTTCACACCTAAGCTCAAAAGTCACTGAGGGATGAGTAAATTGTACTGAATTGTATGGATGAGCTCGTACAAATTCATATGAAATAACCATTAAATCAAAAAGTTACAAATTGCAGTGAGATTGCATTTTCTGTTTTTTGTGTCAGTATTTATATATTAGTGTGTAATTCCAGTCTGTCTAGAATAAACACTCCTGTCAGTGCACAGTGCAATATCGCATCAGATAGTTCCTGGTCAGCAATATGTGCATGATCAAAATGAATGGCTATTTAAAAACCACTTTGTCTTCCATCTTATGTTAATGGATTCTCCATATGAGTAACTGCAAGATGAAGCAAAATGGGAATTTTGTTAACAAATTATAACTGAATATTATTGTGTAATTTCACCAGTTCTAAATTAAAGCAAATGAGGTTTCTTCCATATGCTTCTGGGACTCAACATATGTTCAAAGGACAAAAAAGCCAAGATTTAAAATGCCATTGTCATTGGTTAACAAAACACATTGCCTCAAAACCTGCATTCCTTCTGGCAGACAAAAACCTTTTGGCAGCACAGCATTGCACTGCTGTTAAACACAACAAACTGTAAATGATTACAGTCTTGTCTCATCCGTATGCACAAAAATTGCTTTTTCTTTTTGTTTGAGAAGACAGTGTCCTCTAACAGCTCGCAGGGTCATTCTGAAAGTCTCACTGTGTGAAAAGGCTCAGCTGTGAGGAGAAAAGCTTCATTTGAATGGATCAATGTGTGTGTGTGTGTCTGTTTGTGATGCCCATCCAGATGTGTTTGTCCACCTGCGACACGACTGTACATGTGCTCTTATGTGTTAGTGAATAATGGTGTTTGCGTTGTGCGCATGACAGAAGAAGCACCAGACAAAATGATGATGGCAAAAGCACAAGACGCAGCCACATGCACTGCAGCAGGACTCTGAAAACACCCCAGAAAAGCCTGCAGTATGTTAGCGTTAGCTGCTACAGAGCTCATTTAACCCACTGCTGAAGTTTAATGCTAGAAACTGACCTCACTGATAGGCTCAGTCACCTAGAGCGGCTCTAACCTTCATTACAAACATTTCTAGCCCAGACCTGCCTCTGTTTGACCAAACCAGTGGGCTATAAAATGGACTCTAAGTGGATTCCGGGAAATATGCCCCTCTAATTTCTGAACCTGAAAGCTATCTGGCTCATTATTAGATTTTGAAAAGCCAATACAGCACATCCACTGAGTGGTCTTATTACAAAATAGTATTCATGACAGACGAGGATATGCTAGTGATCTGCTGTAGAAGCTAATGGCTAAAATTAGTGACCAAAGTCACATACCATACTGTTCAAACATTTTGGATTAAATAAGTTTTTCTATCTTTTATTGACCAAAAGTCTTTTAATGGAGTCTTGGTATTGATCAAACAAAAATTATAACAAATTTCGTAAAAATATTAAGCAGCACAACATAGCAATTCATATTTTTCTCATATTAAAATTATTTCTGAACAATCAGTGACAATAAAGCAATAAATTACCTTTTAACATTTATTCAAACCAAAAAAAGCCATTTTAATTCATTTGTAATAATTGTTACATAATATTGCTATTTTTTTATTGTATTTTTGATTAAATTACTGCTGCTTGGTGAACAAAAGAGACAAAGATGAAAAGTCTAAATAAACAGTTTTTGATATAGCTTTGTGAAGAAATGTTAACTAAACTTAACTAGTGGCAGACTAAATGGCTGACTTTCCAGAAGTTATCTTACAAATATCAGCGTTAAGCAATATTTCTACTGCAAAGGAAGCATAGAAGCTCAATTTTAAACTACACTGTAAAAAAGAAGTCTTGCTGCCTTAAAATTTTTAGTTGAATCAAATTAATATTTCTAGTAATTCAGCTTGAATAAGTTAATGCAACATAAAAATATTTGTTATCTTGACCTTACATATTACATATAAACTACAAATATAGGATCACAATCTCACCAAATGTTTTTCACAACCATTTTTTAGCATAACATTTCCTTCTGTGTTGATTCTCATGCACAGCTGAAAACAACATGTGAGCTTATTGCTTTAACAACAGTTACATTTAAGGTAGTTCTTATGTATTTAGATCATCAGAGCTGCATCACATACCAGATAATGATGTGAGTCGGAGCAGTAAACACAAGCTACATTGCAACAGAGCTTAAAGCTGACAGTAATGCCTGCACATTAACCAAATCATGCGTAATGCAATAAATATCAGATGCAAAATGATCTTGGGCCATACATATTATTATTATGAAAGCAAGCTATAGCTTCACTAGTACAATGAGGCAGCTTGAAAATGCAGCTAGAAATCGCTGAAGCAAAATGGGATGGCTAAGTGCACAGCGAATAGCAAAGCTGGCCTAGGCGCCTGTGCTTACTGGGCACAACAGCACACTTTTACCTAGTTCAGCCGCGCAGCTGGAAAGAGCTGCACACCACTGAAGGAAAACCTTAGGGAACATGGATTCAACCTTCTGCACCTTGATTTACAAAGCTCTGTTGCTGCTCCTTGGTGCTTTAGGGAAAAATATAACAATTGAATCACAACATACAGTCCTCTACTGAAATACGGATAGCATGCCATATCTTAAGTGTGCTTATTAAAAATATGAATGCTGATAACTCTTAATTGTGTTGGATCTGGATGAATGATGGTTATGGAGATCGGATGAACACAGATCTGTCATCAGTAGCCCATAAGATCTTATTGGATATCAGGGTTGCCTTTCAGAGCTTGACCAGCATTATGAACCAGGCAATTCTGATCCAAACGTTGCTCTTATGAACTGAGCCGGTAGCAGCGTAACTTGCAGTTATATTAGTAAGCCAGACCAGGCCTAGTTGTCACATTTCTTTTCAGTGTCAATAAACATGAATACTATTGCTCAGGAAAAAGATATTGCCACAATTTATGGGCCAAGTCCAAAAATATATGTGAAAATATAACTTTATGACATTATTAAAGCATGCAATTTGTATTTTAACATTCCCCAACATTATTTATATGCTTGATATTGCAGCATTGCTGAAATTACTTATTTTTTTGGGGCACATTTTTACAAAAAAAAAAAGTTTCATCTTTGTTAACATAATTTAATAAACATACAGCTGTCCATTGTAGGTTCATGTTAGCTCAATTCCATTATGTAATATTCAAAAATACATAATTAACAGCATAAATTGTTTGTTAATGCTGAGATGAATCTTTTTTTCTTACCTAATGAAGCTAACATATGAAACCTTCTTGTAAAATGTTAACAATTGTTTTATGTTTGGATGTTTTCGAAGAAATTGACCTTTATAGTTACTAATTTGACACATGTTCCTTGTGACATCAAGTCCTGGTCTCCCTTATAATATAGCACTTATATATTAAGTATATTAATATATATGGATAAATAATTGCTTTTTTAAACATTTTAATTTATCCTCAACATACTCCACTTTACTTCACTACTACTGATCCTTCAGACATTTTATGCAACTCTCAGTAGTTGTATTTTCACTCAGTACATAATCTGCTGTCACAGACATGAGTAAGCTCTGCAGTCACAGCCCTTTTCTCTTTTTCCAAGCCAATTATCTAGGATTGGAAAAGAAAAAGTGTGCAAAAGGTTGTGTGAGTCTACAAGTGGCTAATCTAGTGTAGGCTGAGCAACCTTTAACCATTTACTTAAAAAAAAAAAAAAAAAAGATAATTCCTTGTGTAACTCTGACATCACATTTCCCATTTACTTCCATCAGATTCTTACAGTAAGTTATAAAATATCTATTTCTTATATACAATTGCCATTCAAACATTTGTGGTCAGTAAGTTTTCATTTTCTGTAAGACTGCATTTACCTAATCAGAATATCTGTAAAAAAAAAAAAAGGTAATTTCAAAAATGGTTTTCTACCTTACAATTTAAAATGCCATTTAATTATGTGATGATGGTAAAGCTGAATTTTCAGCCGCTATTACACTAGGGCTGTAACCACCAAACACACATCAGATAATCTGCTCAGCTGCACAACATTACACAGTGCTCTGTCTGTTGTTAGGATTACAAAATAGTTTAAAAGTTACATATTCAAGCTGGTGTACCTCTAAAAGCATTCGTCAGTGTCAAAATGACTGAGATGGCCAATCAGATGAAAGTAGGCGGGGTTTAGATTTCACAGAAACAGAGCGTGAATTCCAGCTAGAAGCATCAGTATAATTGTGAATGAGAGTGAGATTCAAGACATGAGGCAAAACTTTTTCATTTTAAATGACAACTGTTTTGTGACAGTTATTAAAATACAAGTTATTCTCACTGAATGTAACAAGACAAGAAAAGTTTCTGACATTGTAGGCATACAAATAATGAATGTGTGCAAATTAAAAAATATTATTATTACTTCCCAGATAAAAACTGATCTTCACCATGAATTTGAATTAATTTTCTTTTACCGTTTAATCTCTTTATACTTTATATAAAAAAAAATCAGCTAAAGAAGTATTTCCTAGTATTATCAATATTGACAATAGCTGTGATGCTTTGTATATTTTTGTGAAATATTTAATAATTTCTTGCAGAGTTTGAGTAACAGCATTTATTTGAAACTGATTTAGTAAGTTTGTTTAACTGATTTATGTCTGTTCTCTCACTTCTGATCATTTAATGCATCCTACTCAATCTTCAAAAAGCACAATCTTACTGACCCCAAAACACTGAATGGCGTAGTGCTAATCCACAAAAAACACACATACATACTGTGTATACTATAGTATTAGGTCTGAAACTATAGGAAAAGGATATATTCAGGGAAAGAGTTGTAGAGTCATCATGTGATACAGTTTACAAGCATGTGTAGCAACCAAATATAGTGGACTAGAAAAATGCAATCAAATTTCAATCAAATACAAACAAATACATATTTGTGCTTTTTACACATATATGATATTGTACGTTGTATCAGAAGTAAACAACCAACATTCTAACACAATGTTATTATTAAATCTTCATACATTTCTTTTAATTACAATGCATATAACAAGAAATCCACAACGAGTCTTTAAGGATGTGGAGCTGCCAAGAGATAAAGGCAGAACAAGAGGCCTATTGTGTTTAGCAGTATCATGCGAACATGCATTACGCGAAGAAAACCTCCCGACTTGATTACATACGCGACGGAATGAGTACACAAGAATAAAAGCTTACCTGCTTGTGGATTTATGTGTGTAAGAAGCTAGAATGTAAGCGTGTATGAATGTGTGGCTGTTCCACCTGCCTGCTGTTATTGTGGAGCTGCGCTATTACCTGGAGTCAGGTGTCACATTGCACAGGTGCAAAGAGAACTCAAGAATGCTTATAGCTGTGCGCGTGTTGCTGTGTGCTCAATGAGTACCTTTACATGCACACCAACAACGTGATAACTCACAAAAATCTGTTTTTTTAATCCAGATTTACATGCAAAACAGTAACCTGAATGCATTTACGAGACAACATAATAATTTTAATAATTAATTTCTAATAACTGATTTCTTATATCTTTGCCATGATGACAGTACAAAATATTTTACAAGATGTTTTTCAAGATACTGGTATTCAGCTTAAAGTGTAATTTAAAGGCTTAAATAGGTTAATCAGGTAAGATAGGGTAATTAGGCAAATCATTGTATAACAATGATTTGTTCTGATGACAATTGTTTCCCAACGCTGTTCCTGGAGGCACACCAACAACTATACATATTTTGGATGTCTCCCTTATCTGACCCATTAACTTCAGGTTTTGGAGTCTCTTCTTATGTTCTGATGAGTTGATTCAGACATGTTTGATTAGGAAGAGGTTGAAAATGTGTACTGTTGGTGTGCCTTCAGGAACAGGGTTGGGAAACACTGCTGTAGACAATCGAAAAAATATATTGCTTAAGGGGACTAATAATATTGACCTTACATTTTTTTTTTTTTATTAAAATCTGCTTTTATTGTAGCCCAAATAAAACAAATAAGACTTTCTCCAGAAGAAAAAAATATTATAGGAAATATTGTAAAAATGTCATGCTCTGTTAAATGTCATTTGAGACATATTTGAAAAAAAAAAAAAACATTCACAGGAGGGCGAATCATTTTGACTTCAACTGTATGTCGGTGGTCATATTGAAGGTGCACTAAGCAAATTTTACTAAATTATACCGATATCTGATTATACACCAAATTATACACCAAAACAAACACACCATAACCTGACTTGTCCCTTTTTGATATTTCCACAATAGTTACTACAAGACATGCCCCTTCCCAGCAAGCATGTTTTTTGTTCAAAATAAGATGTCTAATAGATGTCTAAACATGGTTTGGCTAAAAGGAGTCAAAATTTTGGCTGTCAGTGAAAATCTAATAGATGTCTAAGAACAGCCCAAAAAAATAAACAGGAATGAATGACTACACATGTGAAGTCTGTCTATTTGATGACTTTTTTTTAGATTATTAGATTGTCACTGACCCAAATTTAGAGTTGTTTTATCCAAGCCTTCTATGATTAGACGTCTATTAAACACAAAATTGCTCTGGGTTACTGCTGATTGGCTGCAAGTGTGTTTTGGGACTCAAAAGCAAAAGCATTTTTCAAATATATAATTAAATAAATCATTAAAACCTGAATGGCTCATATATTATCTCTCTCTCTCAAGATGGAGAATTTTGACCGTAGCACTTCTACTTACGTATGCTGCACAAGATGAGAACTAACTTTTATAATTCTTTGGATCAAGAAAGTGCCTGAGTTTGTGCTAGAAAAAAGAAGCTCACTAATGGAAACGCTACATTGTATCATAAGTAACTGAGCTACTATCTAGCTACTGAAAATGTATCTACCCCCCAATACTGCTATACATTATGATTTTGATTTACATATTAAGTATTTGAGGAAAAAATAAAAACCAACTTGTATTTTATTTTAGAAATAAGTCTTGTTTTTCATAAGATATATATATTTGTTTATTATTGTTCTGTTTTTTATTTACTTGTTTGTTTTTCCTTGCCATGTTATAGTATATTTCCAGGAATATTATAGCTCAATGCCTCACAATAAGGACCATTTAAGTGGTATATCCAAAAAGGGTGGGGTAGTGTGGAAGGGTGGTTATAAAATAATGTTTACTTGTGCATTAATGTGATTCTGTAAAATGCAAATGTGAAAATAAAACATACCTTGATAAAAAAAAGTATATTAGTGTGTGCAGATGCAGTCTATCAACATTGCAGAAAAATGCATTGGTATTTGTTGATATACAAAGTCATTTTGGGTAAATTGCCATCTCTGTGGTTTTATTTAACAAATTGGGTATTTACTTATTACATTCACAATCAAGTTAATATCTCATACCCCTTGTTAGAACTAAGTTTGGTGAAACCTTTTTTTAAATACGCTGCAGCTTCAGATTTAAATCTTCTCCAAAAGTAGATGAAATTAGAATATTTGGTGTCTAATAGTCATTTCAAATTTCAATTGCATGGTATTGAGGGTAAGTTGATTGTGTGTCATTGTTTCTAATTGGTAACATGGATTTGGTGTGAGTATAGGGTATGTTGTAATTGTTGTTTGTGTATATGTGTAATTTTGGCTGCCTGTCTTGGTCAGGACACTCCTGCAAAAGAGATTTTAATCTCAGTGATTTTTTACTTCCTGGTTAAATGCATTATTATTGGAAGAAACATTCTTTTGGAAGAAACATTCTTTTGGAAGAAACATTTCTCAATCTTTCACAAAGGATCAAATACAATGTGAAAACAAATGGTACACATATTCATACCACCATAAAACTCTCACAATGTATGTTTTTGTGTGTTCCTGGTGGGATTTCTGTTTGCATGATGTCCTATGTGAGAGCTGAGTCGCCTATGCCTGAGATGTGTTTACACATGTGACCGAAAACAATCCTAGAATGTGTCTGAGCGAGGAGAAAGTGGGTGCTGATGGTGAGGTTGTGTGCTTGTTTATACAGCTCTCTCTGTTGCTGCTCACAGAATGGCACTTTGTTCATTGGCCAGCTTAACAGGGGCAGGAAGAACAGACATGCATTGATCATTTTAAACTGCCCAACGAGCACAAAGACTGTGGCTGTAAGCTTGTTTGTCAGCATATGTGAGGATGCGTGTGTGTATTGTGTTAAAACAATTTCTAAGAACAAGGGCTTCTATTAACAGCATGAAGATGTGTTGTGGATCAATGACAGCAGAAACTGCTACCTGTCTCCAGTGTCAGAAAACAGCTCTAATAGGGGTAATTTAGAGTAATCTACCTTCGTGTGGGCATCTGACTATGTAAAAACTTGACCTTTAATGCATATTGTATTACTTCATCAAAATTTTCGATAGGAAAACATGTATGACTGTTACTTGTGAAGTAGAATCCACAGCAAATACAAAAGCAGCTGTAATTAATTATTATATGTAATTAATGTAATTATATTATTATTACACTGTAATATGAAGCACATACTAAAGACTAATGTCATTTCTATGTTAAATAATTTTGTTCAGGTAAGAATAATAATACTAGTATTCAGCTTAAAATGCAATTTAAAGGCTTAACTACGTTAGGCAAGTTGGGGTAATTAGGCAAGTTACTGTATAACGATGGTTTGTTCTGTAGACAAAAAATAATTGCTTAGGAGGGCTAATAATATTGACCTTAAAATGTTTTTTAAAACAACTAACCGAAATAAAACAAATAAGACTTTCTCCAGAAGAAAAAATATTATAGCAAATACTGTGAAAAATTCCTTGCACTGTAAACATCATTTGGGAAGTATTTGAAAAAGAAAAAAAGATTCACAGGAGGGCTAATTTTGACTTCAACTGTATATATTTTACTTAGAATTGTTACTTATATTTACAATTATTTTGATAGAATTAAATTAGTACGTTTAAGTAAAATATACTTGGCTTTCTGTACTCATTGTGCATTTTTTTTAACTGTTTTTGAGTTGTATTGATGCTGTTTTATAATTGCTTTCGTTGTTAGGTGTAGTAACTTGCTGTTTTGACATCTGGAGATAATTTTCTACTCAAAAGTCATACTCAAAAATGTTATACTAGTAGAAAATATTTTTTCTGTCATTGAGGTGGGATAAGATGAAAGATATAGGCACGTTTTGTGGTATGTTTCAGGTTTAAATGCGGGGTTATGGGTCAGAGTAGAGTATTTATACAAGTACAATGTAAAAACATATGTACACAATAATTCATTATATTAAGCAATTCATATAAATGGTGACATATTACTTTAGTAGCACAGTAGTTGCATAAAACACCTAATTTAAAGTGAGTCTCACCTAGTTTAAAGTGAATGATTTATTTATTAGTTAGTTCTGGTTCTTTAATCTGACTGTTCGAATGGTACTGATATAAAGCCCAAGCACTGTAAATTTTGCTGTTCAATCCTTTTTTGAAACCTAGCAACTTCAGTATAAATAAAAAAAGATTTATTATGAACTGTCATGAAAACTAACATGTAGAAACAATTTAATAATCAACTAAAAAAGATGCTGTATTACTATGATTCAGCTACAGGTGCCTTCTTCTGGCAAGACAAGAATTAAGCATTATTGGACACCACCACAAATGCACGTTTCCCTGAATGGTGTACTATTTACAGGCAATTTCAGTCACAGCCACTCTATGGTGGGAGTCATTGAATCATTCATTAAACTTTTTTCCTAAACACACTGCTTTTAATAGTTAACAATGGATTTATTGGCTCTGTCAACTTGTTGACAGAAATTAAACTGTTGACTAAAGCACTGATTCATTCAACAATAAAAACACTAACAATTCAAGTGTGCCAATTTTTGGGGAACTACAAAACAAGCACAAACACTAACTGACAATATTGCGCTTCAAATATAAGTTACTAAATATGAACCTTCACTAACATTTACTAATCTGCTGTATACAAGCAATACTAGCAGTCATGCTGTTTTCTAATGGCTAAAAAAACATGGTCTATGCTTATGGTGTGTACTAAATTGTTGCCCACACGTTACAAATATTTTTTTGTAAACTTTTCTCTGTATTTTTCTGTGAGCCCTTAATTTGCACACTCAAAATACATCGATCACAAATAGCCATGTCCCTCAGTTACTGTTAATTAAGATCTCATAGGGTAATATGCCCTCTCAAAGGACAAGAACACTTAGCAGCGAGCATAGACAATTAAATCTGTCATTTCTGCTATCCTCAGCACTACTGACACGCATGTTCACAAGCATGCAATGCTTTTTTTATGAACATGCAATGCTTTGTGAAAGCATTCATGCTGATCTGTGCAGTTTTTTCTTGATTTCAAAATAACTTCTCCTATGTGTTGAGACGTGTTAGTAAACAACATTTAAACTAGATTATTAGTCCAACGTGTTAGTGTTTGACTCAACCAGTTTCATGGCAGCTGAGAAAAATGTGCAGTAGGTGTGCTTGAGAAACCCATTCGGAAATGGTCATTATTGGATTATCAGTGGTGTGGAAATTATACACTATAGCTTCAATAATACTATTTTCAGTTGTTTGCTTTCGGTTCTAAAAATATGTTCATTATCTTGCTGGTGTTTCTAGCACTTGCTAACATTCAGAATCTCTTGCACCGGAGTCTTTCTTGGATGTGTTAAACCTCAGAGACTGTATAGTGACTCACTCTGGCAGTGAATACTGCCGTTTAATAAGAACTCCCACAGAACAGACACAGAAGGGAATCATCGTAGAATCCGATTTAATCTGAAAACATTACCTTTCAAGATCTGTAAAAGAGCAGGCCAAGATGAGCAGCCCACTCTAATAAAGCACATGGCCCCCGGCGATCCCAAACTGCAGAATATGAATCCATCGAGAATTACTTTATAGTCTTCGTTTTGATTGAAATGTTGCAAATTGATGGTTTGATGTCCAGTCAATCCTTAATTATATAATTCTTTACTACTGAAAACCTAAAAATGACATAACCTAAAATCTATCTGTCTATCTATCTATCTATCTATCTATCTATCTATCTATCTATCTATCTGTCTGTCTGTCTGTCTGTCTGTCTGTCTGTCTGTCTGTCTGTCTGTCTGTCTGTCTGTCTTTCTGTCTAAAGTTAAATAATTCTGTCTATCATTCTAGCATTGTATCTATCGTTCTAGCCTTCTATCTATCTTTCTATCTGTCTCTAGGCACCCCCCTCTTATTGACAGCTTCTTAAAATACTGTATTCCATAAATACTGCATGTGTGTTTATTATGCACAAAATATCATGTATGCATAAAATATGCATAAAAAAGCATACACACTTATCTTTAAATGATACGCCTTTCTTTTTTTATTCGGCTCCACATAATAATATAAAACATTTAGCCATTTTTAAAATGTATTAATCACAAGAAATTTGTATGAAACAATGGCAACTTCTATAAGAAATATTATGTTATTATAACCTACGATACACATTAGATTTTTGTTTTTAAATTCAGCTTTTAACATTGCTCATTTACACATTTTATTTTTTTACATTTTACAGTAATCTTCAGTGTGTGCGTGTGAGTGTGTGTCTATGCTAAAGATAAATACTGAAAGACATGACACAGCAGTGGTATTTTACTCAGTAATTATACTGTAATAAATGTTAATAATAGGAAACTAAAGATATCAAGAATGTCATTATATTTATCCTGAGCCCAGAATTGATCTAAATTATATACCGCTTCTCCTTCTCACTATAAATGTAGAAAGTGGAAAAAAAATTATTTAAATCCTCCTATAGAGTAAAAATGAAAAATACTGACATAACTATATGGTGTTGTGTTGTAAATGATAGTTTGACTCAGACTTTTAACACAGAATTCAACAGAATGTCTAGAAAAAGTCTGAACCAGCTAAATCAATGTCTTATTGCAGTGTTGGTCAGAAGTTGTGTGTACTCAAGACCTGACCTGTGTTCTGCTAAGGTGTTTCCCGTACAACATGACTTTGTGGTTTGGATGAAATTAGAGCTGCTTTTATCTAAGAATTATCACCGGGGAGGCGCAGCTATTGTAAAATATCGCACTGTTAGCAGATAGAGAACTGAAGCGTCTTACTTACAGCATACAGTTGCTGATTAAAATGAGAGGAGGAACTGGGTTGAACCAGGTAATGTAATTACAGAGCATTCTCTGACAGACACGCATTTGCTAACCGTGCCCTGTCACAGTCTTTCTATGAAACACACACAAACACAGTCACTGTTTTTTTATGCAGAACAAACAGCTGTGAATACAGAAGGCATCTGCATGTCAGAACATTGCACTCATGCATTAGAACTGGATAAATCTGGTCTTTGTTTCGTCAGTCTGCCTTTCTGACCCCTTCAGTTCCTAAAATGTCCCTTGTTTTGTACAGGGACTTGTGCAGAGTCATTGTTAACAGTGGTTTGTACTGATTATGTTCGGCTATTTGAGATTTACATCAATAGTTTTGTATGTGTGCGCATCCTGCTCCACATCCCCGCAAAAGCTTTAGTCAAAGCAACAACATTTTCAGATGAATTATTAAAATAGCATTCATTTATAATTATGAAATTATTCACAAAGTATCAGAGTTCGGAGCAAAAACGTAGATAAAAAGATAAGTATGTTAAATGAGCATAAAACTAGAACAGAATCTTTCTGTTTACAGTAATGAAGACCAACTGAACTCCAAAGCTTTCAGCCTTAAATGCATGTCAATCGCACACTTGCCCTGGCAAATTGACTGACCTACATGTCAGCGATAATGTGCCCTAGTGTCTAGGCAACATTTTCACTGTTAATGTAAAGTTTAGCAATTGAAAAATTTAAGAGACCACTTCAAATGTCTCCATTTCTCTGAATGTGCATGTATTTACATTTGTGTTTGAGTAAAATGCTTATATTTGTTTAACTATATAAAGGTCTGTTTAACAATTTTTTTTTTTTTTTCAAATAAAAATATTGTCATTTTGAGTTTTTTTTTTTTTTTTTGACCAATTGTCATTTTATGCTCTACAACATTTTTATTTAAATGTAAAAAAAAAATCATTGGTAGTTTGTTGAGAAAAAAAAACGTATGCTTTATTCAAATGCATAATATGATATAAAAATAATTTTTAAATTTCCAAGTGGTTTCTTACATTTTTTACATAGCTGTATATATTTCTCAACCAACTAAATATTTCAAATTCAAGTGTTCATCTCTGCTTACACTGTAAAAAAATGCTGGTCACCACATAATTCTTTCATGTTGTCCCAACACAATTCAATTATGTTAACTTAGTCATTTTTCAAATTTAAATAGATTGAACATTAAACAATTAAATTGTCCCCAAAAAACTTGAGAATTGTGTTGGTATTAAATAACTCACATTAAATAAGTAGTTTGAACAAGCAGCAAAAGTAATTTTTTGAGTGTATGAAAGAACATTTTCAAACAATACTAAAGTGCAGATTGTATTACAGGGCTCATGTTACTCTGTAAGTGTCTATTAGTGTGTACTATTGCATGATAGTGTCTATCGATGCCCATCTATTTTAATATCTGCACCCTAGGGCAATGTGAATTCCTCTAGGGATCAATGGACGACTCTATATTAGTTTTGTCTGTCTGTGTCAAACTACAACTAGAGGGCAATGTTATATCACATAATGCTTTGGGGCCAATTGTCTCTCACGTTAAAACCACGAGCAGGGTTTAATTAGGCCATATTCTGGTGGAAAATAACATCCTATAAAGTCCAGCATGCTTGAGGCACACCCATTGCTGTCTAAAGATGTGTAACCTTATTCAGATAATGCTGCGGGATCGTCTGTCGTACCAACAAAAGCAAAGACACTCCAGTCAAACACATAGGGGCCTTTCCCCTTCACTGGTCAACTTGTATTGACGCAGTACTTTTTATGGATTAATATTAATTGGCCTTTTCATGAATTATTTACGGTGGGAGGAAGCCTCGGGAGCAGTTTCTCTGGTTTCCTCTACGCGAACGCACAAATCTCCAGGGTGAATGAGAGGAACATGCCCCCGAACCGAGGTCAGCAGTGGGAACTTCTGGGGCTGTTTCCTGTCTCATAGATGGAAATTTCTAGCCTTCAAATGGCAGGCCTTACAATGTGCAACTTAAGGCAGTTTGTGTGTCTTGCTCTGCATTTAAAGAACATTTCTGCTTGTTTTGCAACAGTTTCAAGTGCTGATCCAATGTATGCGTCCAAAGTATGTTCATTTTAAACAGATTATTAATTTAAATTATGCTTTATTTTAATAAATAAGTGTGTTTTTGACCCCCGACCAATTTTCAGGGACAAAGGGTTAAAAAATGATTAAATATTGCAAATAAAAATCAATTTTTATGCTGCGCATTTTAATTTTGTAATGTGAAAAATATTCCCTTATAGCATTTTCAACTATTATTTATATTTTTAGAAAAAATACTTATCACAAAAATATACTTATTGGCTTTTCATATTACCCACAATTTTAATACCACTACATCCCTAATTCAAAAAACATGTGATTCAAGCAATTTAGAGAGAAGTTCAATTTCATTTCCATGCAAGAAAACACCTATATGCTAATTAATGCCATGTGTGCATCCACTAAATTTCCTCCACCCAGTCATATGAAGTGTACAGTGAGAAGAAATCAGAACCTTATATAGTCAATTGCAAAATGTATGTGTTGATGTTGTCATTCTGACATCACTCAGCCTTTAACATCAGTGAAATGCGCAATAAACAACTCAATGCACGGAGGATCACCAGATCGGGGTACTTATAAACAGCAAATACAAACAAAGAAACAAAACTGAAATTCAGTTTTCAGTTTGACATTACCTCATCGTTACGTCATGATAAAAGGCGAAAAATTAGGCCAGACACGCTGTCTAATAAAAATTCCTTGGTATTGTAAGTATTGACGCCTTTCGTGCAATAATTAGCATCAATAAAGTGCATCAGAAATGTAGATCTGCCTCATGTAAATAGAGAGTAGCCACTCGTGTCCTTGTAAGACCGGGCAATGCTATCGATGGCATCTTTTGCCACAAAAGCATGCACTGTGGCAGGTATGCATCGTGAGAGAAAAAGACACTGAAGCTCAGGCAGCATCAATTGCCTGCACCATATTATGAATGACTGACGACTCGTGATTTAAACACTCGGTGTTTTACAGAGATATACGAGATATCCAAAGCACCACTTAATCAAAACGACTGTCATTCATAAACAAGCTAATAAAAGACACCATATGGAGGGGCAGATTGATGTGATGATGCAAACGTATCGACGGCGTCTTTCTCTAATGACAGATTACCATGCATTTCAACGCGAAATGCAGCTTGAGACATGTTCATGCCAACCCAGCTGCGCACACATCTGGGAAGAATGGTGGATTTTGGAAGATGATCTATAGGACAAGGTCAGTATCACCGACAGAGCTGCATTAGCAAATGTTTGATCATCTCCTACCTCTCCGGCGTGCGTCACGGCACCGAGATCCGTTCCTAAGCTTCCTTTATTGTGTCTGGCGGCACTCGGTTATCTTCCATTCAAGTCGCAGCACGCGAGCTGACCTCTTTGTGTGCGCGTGTGTGTGTGTGTGTGAGAGAGAGAGAGAGAGAGAGAGTGTTTGTGGATGTGTGTTGCTGATGCTGCGAGTGCTCGCCCTCCTCCTCGCGACAGTTCCGTACGCATTGAGTGCGCGCGCGGAGGCGCTGCTTCTCTCACAGCTGCACGTGAAACACGAGGGTGTGGCAGTATGAGGCCGTGCGTTCACACAATAAAAACAGACGATTCCCTAGCATTTCACTTTCTAAATATACACCCTTTTAATTTGATAAATGCACAAGCCTCTAAGTGCAGGTCACAGTCTAAAATAATTACAGACTGAAAGCCTTTATTTTTTTGCTAACTAAAAAGATTTTACACATTCATTTAAATAAAACACATTCTCACGAGGTCATTTTGAAACACAGCCCTACCTTCTTAGCCCGTTCACATCAAGAAAGATATTATTTAGTATAAAGTTGTAACACCAAAGCACAATAATGTTGATTATAATTAGCTATTAGATTTTGAGTGGTTGTGCTGAAGTTTTATGGAAAACAAAAGGTCTGAAAGTGATTCCACCTTTCCTCTGTATCACTGTATATGTTGTGTAGACTTTCCAGTTTCCAATCATAAAAGCACACATGACCACCACATGATCAGCTGAGTGACGCAAATAATCAGCTACATTCATAGAAATGTATAGCAGAAAGCATTTATATATACAGGGTTGGGTAATATACATTGAAATTTATTTTTTTAAAAATACAAAATACCTCCATTTTAAGTGTATCAAAATAAACTACAAAATACAGAAGCCACAAAATGTATCAAAATAAAATACTGTATTTTTTTATTTTGAAAATACTACAAAATACTTTTACAAGAGAGCATGAAATTTCTTCGCAAACCTTACATCAACAGACCTATTCGATCAATCCCTTGTCTGCACCTCATTCACCTCTACTGTAAATGAGGAGGTATTCATAAAAAATGTAACTTGTGTTTCTCTTTGATTTTAGTATAGATTTTGTACAAATTTTATACAGAAAGTCTTGAAGATGATCGCTTTAATGACTGTAAAAACCATTTAATGCAGATAATTAGTTGGAATATAGTACTATATCTCTCTATATTTTTATCTATTGTGAAAATTGGCACCATCTCGTAACAGTCTTATATTTTAAAAGGGTGATATATGAAAAGGTTATTTAAAATTTGTGTTCACATAATTTGTCAAATAAATCTACTTTTTGGTGGGGGGTTGTGCAATTGTAATACACAATACAAAACATGATATCTGTTTTTGCTGCCATAAAACCTGAGTTGGAAGTTTTTGACCGAAGGAAGTTTTCTGTAGACTGGAGTATTATTAAATATTTTTGTCTCATACTGATCAACTATGTCAAAGTTTGTAATTAACTATGTATAAAGAGCACCTGCAGATCAGCTACTGGCATTTGAAACAGCCAATGAAGTTTTGTAGGTATCGCCCCTGTAGGACTTTTTTATGTTATTTGTCTTATTTTCTTGTCTTATTTTGACTTGCTCCCGAATCTACCCCTGCTGTTACTTTCTTTACATGTGATGCATAATTTCCATCCATACTCCAAGCATTGGTCAACTTCTTCAATATTAATCAATTTTCTAGCCTGATCTCAAGCCTTGGCTAATAACTGAGAAAACACCACTATTAAAGGCCACATGTCATCATGTAGACTTCTTACAAAGTATTTTACAGTATTAAAAAATCACTGTAGCAAACACTAAACTGTCAGATTATTAAAAAATGTGTTCTCAAATGTAACAAAAGTATGCTGAAGTAGCTACTAATGAAATGCTAAGAAGTATTAAGTACCAAGAAGATTAAAAATGGTAACACTTTAACAATATAACGATTTACTTTTTTATAAATTTCATTCATTCATTCATTTTCTTTTCGGCTTAGTCCCTTTATTAATCCGGGGTCGCCACAGCGGAATGAACCGCCAACTTATTCAGCATATGTTTTACACAGCGGATGCCCTTCCAGCTGCAACCCATCACTGGGAAACATCCACACACACTCATTCACACACATACACTACGGACAATTTAGCCTACCCAATTTACCTATACCACATGTTTTTGGACTTGTGGGGGAAACCGGAGCACCCGGAGGAAACCCACGCGAACACGGGGAGAACATGCAAACTCCACACAGAAACGCCAACTGACCCAGCCGAGGCTCGAACCAGCGACCTTCTTGCTGTGAGGCGAACGTGCTACCCACTGCGCCACCGTGACGCCCTTTTTCTTTTTAATCAATTTTATAAATATAATTTTATAAATTATAAATTTATTTATAAATAAATTTTATAAATTTAATACAAACATAACACTGTTTGTGTGTACAGACATTACATAAACTGGGTAACAAATAGTTAATCCCCAAACCTGCATTTAAACCTAAACTTGACATATCCCTATGTTTCTTTTTAAGCAACATTGTAAGTACATGCTATAACTACAGTAATATAAAGTGCATTCTACAAATTTGGCAGTTCTGTCTCACTGAAGTCCTCTGAAGAGCACAAAAATAATTGGACTATTGGAATGATGCACAATACCAAACAAGCATTTTTTGTCTGATAATGCTGCACTATCATTGCACTGCATTAAATGTTTTGATCATAAAACTAAGCATTTCAATATTGTCTTACTGAGACATTGTTACTGTAAACTTTGTCCCCGGGGCGATTTGTTCTGCAGCTTAATAGATTTACACAATTCACATACCGTACAGACAACATAAAACATCAATAATACTAAAAAACAGAGACTACCTCTTCCCATTAAAATTCAGCAAATATTATAGTATATTATAAAATATAGGGGTGGAGCAGTGGGTAGCGCTGTCGCCTCACAGCAAGAAGGTTGCTGGTTCGAGCCTCGCCTGGGTCAGTTGGCATTTCTGTGTGGAGTTTGCATGTTCTACCTGTGTTCGCATGAGTTTCCTCAGGATGCTCCGGTTTCCCCCACAAGTCCAAAGACATGCGCTATAGGTGAACTGCGCAATGGGTGTTTCCCAGTGATGGGTTGCAGCTGGAAGGGCATCCGCTGCGTAAAACATATGCTGGATAAGTTGGTGGTTCATTCCGCTGGGGCGACCCCAGATTAATAAAGGGACTAAGCCGAAAAGAAAAATTATATATCTAATATTATATATTGACATTATTATTGCGTTATATATTATATTAAATCTTCTATTAACAAATGCACCAAAATGTATATATTTGCTCAGTTTGTGCACCTAAATGAAAGGAGTGTTTTTCCTCCAATAGTTTGCTCAATACTCCAAAAATAGACAATCATGCTAATATGGGCAAGTCTGGTTTTTAAAAAATTATCTAAAGCACATAGGCTATGCAAAACTGAGTTTTTGTCTAATGGTTTAATACACTGTTCCAATGGGAAAAGGTCAGACTTTACATGTTCAATTATAATTGCACTGAACTTACATGAGCAAAAACAGTTGTGACCTGGTTGTGACCACTTTTATATTATTTTCTACTCAACGCCGATTAGATGGCGCTGTTACAATGACTCTGAGCAGGACTGGTTTTCCTTTCTCCTCGGCGCCATTTTCAAATAGTGTTACCGCCACCGGAAGACCGTTCGCCGAGGGGAGGGGAGGAAATCTGAAGTACACACTGATGATTAGCTAACCGAAAAACCCTTTTACACAATGAAAACGACGAGGAGAACCATCCCAACAACGAACAGCAAGAGAGGTTGACTGTTGTGCTGTTTGCTTATTGTGCTCCCCTGAGCAGAAATGCTTTATTTTCGTGTGCTAGAGATGCTGCTAATGTTAGTGCTGCAGAATGAAGACTGAAGCTCTGAAAACAGACTGACAGTTCACTTAAACAACAAACATCTGAGTAAGTATGTTTTGTGAAAATGGGGTGTTTATATGTATTGTAGCTAGTGTTAAATTACTTGCTGTAGTTTTATGGTCGCGGTTTTAAATGTACGTTAGTGAGCTGCCTAACTACATAGACAGTTATTGAACGATAGCAACAAGTCCTAAAGTGCTGTCTAATTTGGCAGCACACTAGGTTTCGGTACACGGCAAACGACGTAAGTATAAGATAAGAAGATGTAAAAGGTCTTTGCTAAATCTGTTGTTGACATGTTAATCACTGTGTTTGTAGAGTGGAGCGTGTATTTGTGCTGAATGACCATGACGACCAGCGCAGAACGGAAGTTCATCAATCTGCGGAAGCGCTTGGATCAGCTGGGCTACAGACAGCCTCTGGCCATCGAGAGTCTGCCGCTGGTGGAGAAACTCTTCAGGTGAACAAGAACTCAACTATACACGACTGGACATGCTCCTCTTCTGGATCACATCTAGTACTGGGACACAGTTCATCCATCCATCCATACATAAATGCATATGATTTTTGTATATAAACTTACAGATAGTTTCGAAATTGCAATGTGGTGTACATCACAAAACAAATCTCTAGGTTTTTGAGGCATTAACTCAAAAGTCCTTGATACTTAAGGGGTTAGTTAACCCAAACATTCTATCATCATTTACCAACATGTCTTTCTAAACCCATAAGAGTTTCATTTACCTTTAGAGCACAAATGATTTTTTATAAAAATGCGGCCGCTTTCCCTGCATTCTACATCTCAAATAACAAATATTTTTTTTTATAAAAATCCAAATGTGTTCTGTCTGTCTATTGAAAGTCCTTTCACCAAGATCTCTGACGCTTCAAAACTTTAGTAAACAGATACAAAATAATAGATTAAAGAACCAATCATTTTCATTCTTGCAAGTCACACAGCATTTTCAAGCTCTACATATGAATCAAGTGTCTTAAGTCTTCTGATAAGACATGATTGCTTGATATTTACAAAATTGATTTCAATTAAATTGTCTTCACTTGTTTTCCAAAAATGTTCAAAAGTCTCATTGGTTTGGAATGAGATGGAGGTGAGTAAATAATGACAAAAATACCAGTCTGGTGTGAACAAACCATTTAAATATCGATTAAAATATATAATATGTGCAACGTGATCTGTTAAAGGCATAATCAGTGCGTTTTGATTTGTATCTCAGTGACCTGATCCACACCACAGAGAGTCTCAGGAATGCCAAGCTTGCTGCAGGAAAGACAGAAAAGGAGAGTCGGAATGTGGATGCTACTCTGGAGCCGTATAAAGCAGAAAGTGCCCGGCTAGTCAAAGAAAACAACGAGCTACACCTTGGGCTTTTGAAACTGAGAGAGGAGAAGGATCGGATTAGCAGGGGTACGGGTCAAATTTAATCCCTCAAACACTGTTGCAAACAGATTTTAGATTTACTTATTTATTTATTAAAAATTTTCAACAGAACCACAGTGGTATTTGTATCTCATGACAACAAGTACAGCCATTTTTGTTTGACACTCAAATGCATACAAATGCTTGAAAGCAAAGACAGATATAAAACCAAATTTAGAAAGACACAGCGTCCTCAAGAAAATTCCAGAGGGAGGACCAAATGTGCCAGAACACCTCAGATCTCTGATGTAAATCATAGGTAAATTTTTCGAGTGGTAAAAGCGTGGTCGCTTGAATTAGCCACATATTGACTGAATTTATCTGAGCAGTTGACCATAATAATAATAATAATATATATTTTTGGCCAACATACAAAAATTTTATACACATTCTTTATCATAATCAAGACACTGTTAGACTGTACAATTCAGAAGGTATACCTTTGGGGACCAGATTTTACGTTTTAACCAAAGGAAAGGTTATAATAAGCACTATTTTTCTATTAACAGAATTGAAGGCATACATCAGGAAACTGGACCATGAAACCTCAGATCTGAAATTCCTTAATAACCAGTATGTGCAGAAAGTTCGGTCCCTTGAGAAGGACAGCAATGGCAAGACAGAGCGTATCCTACAGCTGCAGGAGAAGAACATGCAAGCTGTTGTGCAGACACCAGGTTGGTTGATGCATTATATTTTACTGTACATCTACACATATTGTTGACCTTTATATCTTTGTTACTGTTGGAACATTTTATAGTCAATGATTAATTTAATTAGGAGGAAAGAAGCGATCAATCCCTTTTAGACGGCAAAGGATGCAGATAGATGAACTCCTCCCATCCTCTGGTGGCCCAGTCCCTCCAGCTGTGGCTCAACCAGATGATCCTTATATCGCTGACCTTCTTCAGGTGGCTGATGACAGGTGTGGGGGAACACACATAATCATGATAAATCAATTGCTTCTCATTTAATGCATTTGTAGTTAAATAAAATAAAATAAAAACATGTTTGCATTTGTATTAGTTGAATATTTAATTAGTTTCATAAGTTGGCATTTACTTTAACATTATTAATTCTAAAATCATTATTAGCATGCAATTTATATAAAAAATTACTATAAGAAGCATTTCTGTTAGTCACATTATACTGTATAAATTGCATGAGCTTACACATTCATTTTAACAACTCCACTTTTAACAGATTTCCTGAGTTAAAAATAAAAACAAAATGTAATGTAAATTTATATCCGTTAAAAAATTTTTTTCAAGCTTTTATATTAATAAATAAAATACATGTTTAGGATCCAGGAGCTTCAAAAAGAAGTTGCACAGCTGAAGCTCGACCTTGAGAGAGGACAGGGAGGAATCAAACATCTTAACAAACAGGTGAGAGTGTGTGCTGTAATTCAATTACTATAAAAATGCTGAGTACTTATTCTAAAGTGCTCTTAATATTTCAATGAGGAAATTGTTTTTCATTTGAGAATAGTTATTGAGATTAAAATGCGACTGAATGTAATTCTTAAACTTGTGTAATCCTCAAGTAATTAATGAGAACTTCCAAATGTGCTATTAAAACTAGTAACACCAAGTCTCTTATTGTTTCAATGGTTCAAACACATTTATTTATGCACCCTTTTAAATTTTCCTCATGCTCTGCACAGGTGGAAGAGCGAGATAAAGAAATCGAGCGTCTGAATCGAGCTCTGGATGGCGGTCGGCCTCATGATGTCATCTCCCTGGAGGCTCAAAACATCAGCAATGAAAAGCTTATTGCTCATTTGAACCTGCAGGTAAACTGGATATTTCTTTTAGAATTGCATGGATTTATATCTCAGAGGTCTAATTGAGACCTTCAAACAAAGTACTATTAAGAATTCATACTCATGTCCATCACTTCTTTCTTTCTCCAGGTAAATGCCAACCCTGTCTGTCTGATAATAAATTAATTTCCTCTTTCAGATAGAGTATCTGCAGGAGACCAACAGATCCCAGGAGCAGAAAGTCGACGGCCTGCAGCAGAGGAAGAAGACTGTGTCTAGTGAGGTGGCTGACCTGAGCGCTCGTAATCAGGAGCTGTGTCAGGAACTCACTCAGATAGACCAGCTCGCCCAGCAGCTGGAGAAAGACAAGGAGATGGTGCTGGAGACTGCTGACATGGAGCTGCAAGAGGCCAAGGTGATTGCCGGACTGTCTATATTAAACAATTGTTTGAATTAAATAAGTTAATGCTGGTTCAAACTATTATTGTGATTGTTTGAC
The DNA here is from genome assembly GCA_903798115.1 of Danio jaintianensis. Taxonomy (NCBI): domain Eukaryota; kingdom Metazoa; phylum Chordata; class Actinopteri; order Cypriniformes; family Danionidae; genus Danio; species Danio jaintianensis. Next base: position 6,791,690 of record CAIGQV010018299.1, on the reverse strand, counting down.
TTCTAAAATTAAACTGTTAAATCTGGTTTTGTATAATCTGTACATATTCTTGTAATTTTATAAAATCAGCATTGGTGTTTTTAAGTAATTTGAATTTGTTTAAATATATATTTTGTATTTGTTTGATTATTTGATTTAATTGCTTAAAAGAGTTTAGGGCACTCATGGAGGTAGCAGATGATTTTTTTCTATGTTAAATTTAAAATATAGCGCCTTCATTTTTAATAATATGATACTTATGTTAATTATTGATTATAACATTACTATTTAGTCTGTGTATTCAGTCTTGCAATTGAATAGATAATTTTTTTTAGCTGTGTGTAATAATACTTCATTTGTCTTTAGAAAGCGATTCAGCGTCAGCAGCGGGAGCTGGAGGACCAGGAGGAGGTCATCTCTACATTAAGACGGGTATGTGCATGAGTCCACACACAGCAGCATGTCAAATGAGCTGTTAAATTAACCATCTGTTTCAGAACAGCACATTTATCCTGTCTGGCCTGACATGACATGGATGGTTTAATATAGCTCCTCCAGGACATAAAGCTTATGTTTACTTATATATACTGTTTTAAATGTACTTTTTATGTATGTTTTTTACCATATTTGTGTAAAAACTTTTTAAACGTGTACTTCCATTAGTCTTAAAGGGGTGGTCCACTACGATATCATATTTTAAACTTTAGTTCACGTGTGATGTAGCTGTGTGAACAAAATAAAAAAAAACTAAAACTAAATCTCTGAATGTAATATGCTCAAAGTTCAATGCAAAGGGAGACATTGGGGACTACAAAAAAAATACATCCGGGCTAGTGAGATCACAAACGCTTCAGGTTACACGCATTCACCACGTGCATACACCCTGCACAGCAAAGGGGCATGGCCAGAGGCACTGACCATGTTATAGCAGAGAAAGCTAAAATGCCGTCCAAACGTTGCTATTTCCACAGAGCTTGTTCTGTTTCTGTTTTTGGGCTTCCAAAGGACAGAAGACAAAATTGCTTACAATTTAATTTTAATTATGCTCCAGAGAATTCTAAAAACTTTATAGCTAGCATTTGACAAAGGACAGCTTCCAGAATCTCTCCCAGTTTAGTGCTGGATTCGGCTAAAAACTCCTCCAACCATAATAGATGAAGCTGTGGATTGTGAGCCACAACTTGTAAGTATTTTTATTTGTTTAAATTGATCTATTACATGCATAGCGTTAACGGTATGTTGTAGCGAGGATGTAAACATTGGGAAATGCTGTTTAGCACCGTTAACAATTTAGCTACAAATTCATATTTATCCATCAAACGGCTGTAAACACCCACAATCTTCACCAGCGCTGCAGTGTTTCTCTATGCGGCCGCTTTCCCTGCATTCTACATCTCAAATAACAAACTCGCAAAAGATATGTGAACGTTTCATATTACTTACACATGCTTATTCCGAATATATGTGAAAGACACTTGTCAGATGTTATTTTAGAGAGCAGGCATGAGGTTCAGCTGTGTCCTCGGTGTCATTTTCTGTCTGATTCATGCTCAAACTGATATGGCCAACTGCTACTCTGACTGACAGTATTTACACAGTGCTAAAGCGTGTGCTTGTAGGGGCGTGACACTTTTCCTGGTGACGTAGAGCCGATCCGCGAATCACAGCACATTATGTTAGCTGACCAATCAGAGCCTCTTGAGGACGGGACTTTCAGAGGATCTAGGAAACATGACAGTCGTTTTCATGTTAGCTGAGTAGAATATAATCAAAGTAAGGTATATGAAAAAATAACGTGATTTTCTACAAATGAAGCATGAGCACACATTGCTTTGCATCTTATAAACACAACCAAGCCTTAAAAATACACTCTGGACCACCCCTTTATTAGTGGTAAGTAGGATATGGCATTTTTAATAATTTTTCAGTTGAATGATCTTAATATAAACAAAAAAGTCATTGTTTATCTGAAAGTAAGGCAAGTTATAAATGACAAGTAAGACATAATGTTACATTTTTGCTTCAGAAAGAGATTTTTTCCTTTTGAAACAATGCGATAATCAGTAGTAATAAACTGTTTACTCTAATTGATTAGAAAAGTATCACCTATTTGCACCACATTGCTCTTACATATACTCTAATTTATATCACACATAATGACCTCTCATTAGGTCATATGTCCATAATGCCACCCAGTTAAATTGGTTAAAACTGTGTGATTAAGGAGAAACTATTTGTGAGAAAACTATTTCATTGTTGTTCATCATTCTTCTGCAGGCAAAGGTACACGCATGCATATTTCTTTGTTGGAGTCTATTAAACTCCAAAAGTGTTATTAAAAAGCTCACTATGACTTGTCGCAGGATATGGCAGATGGAGATCATGTAAATGAACGACTAAGGAATCAGCTACTTGATCTTCAAGATCAAAACGACAAGATGGAGGGACTGATTCACTTTCTGGAGGAAGACAAAAAGAGACTTCAAGACAAAATAGAAGCAATGATGCAGGATGGTGAGATATAGTACTCCTTTTTATGATTTAATTGCAATTGCAGTAATTTGTATTTGTTTATGGTTTGTTGTTCTGTTGATTTTAATACTGTATTTGTTTCAGACAAGGAGATGGTTCTAGAATTAGAGAGAATGCGGGCGAGGCATGGCATGTGTGGCAAGGATCACTCCCCATCGCGTCTGGATGCCTTTGTGAAGAGTTTAGAGGAGGAAAGGAATTATTACAAAGAGGAGGTGGAGCGATACCGTCTGGTTAGGGGCAGGACAGACCGAAGCCCCACTTCTGTAGGCAGAGGGAGGAGCCCCAGAGGAAGAGGCAGCTGGAATGGAAAGGTGAGAGAGGCACTTATTTCTATAATTACTTGGATGAGACATGGTTTGAAAGCCAAATTACACCAGTTTTAGTTAAAGTGTGCACTCATACTGCAGAGCTATATGAATTTTCTCAAATCTGCTGAACAATTATGATCCTTGACCTAACTACCTGTTTATGTAATTAAGGCAATTATTGCAGAAAGTATCAAAGTATTATGAATCTCAATATTGATACATTAAAACATTACAGATGATTGTGCAAGGAAACAACAAAGTGGGTATTTTGTATTTTTAGAGAGATGGAGATGCAGAGCTCTCGCGAGTGGTGAAAGAGAGGGATGAGCTGCAGTCGGTGCTGCTGGGCTTTGAGAAGCACATGGAGGACATCCAGATCAGAGTTAAACTACTGACTACAGAGAGGGACCAGCTCAGCTCTCAGTGCCAGCAGGTAACACTCCACCTGTTTCCACTCTGCTGGAGGTTGAGGTTGAGGCTATGAGGTTTGTGTTTAAAGGGATGAATCACACAAAAATGTTTTCCCTCTTGCTGTTCCAGATGTATTTTCTTTAGATACATAAACGTAATGAATACCAGTGTTGGGGAAAGTTACTTTTAAATGTAATGGATTACAATATTGAGTTACAATACATCAAAAAAGTAACTAGTTGCATTACTTAATTACTTTTTATAGTAAGTAATGCTTTACATTACTTTTGAGTTAATTTTTCTTACCTGGCTGAGGCTTGATCTCTTTCAGAACTTAGGGGTATTTGTTTTTAAATAGAGGAGCTCTGCAATTAACAACACACTGTATAACCTACACCTTCATTTACTTTTTTTTTTTTTCTTCATTGCTTTTAAAATAAAGGGAATACTTCCATCACAGAAATGTAAGACTCTGGTCTGCCATCTTTGTTTCTGTCTTTTTCCATGATTCAATGTGACTACGTTAGTTTTAATTCAGCAATTTATTTTTAAAAAGCAAATTAATTCAACTAAAAAGGAACTTGCATTACATTTTTAAAAAAGTAACTCAGATATAAATTTTTTTAAAGTAATGCGTTACTTTAAAATTAATATGATTACGTAACTCGCATTACTTGTAATGCGTTACCCCCAACACTGATGAGTACAACATTTTTTTGAATTTTCTTTAGAAAAATAGACCATCTCTGTGAGGCCATACAATGCAAGTTCATAGGACCATCAATAGTAATTGACTATATTGAAAGAAAAAAACAATTCTGAAGTGAAACATTTGCTGAGTGTTAATATGTTAAACTTTTTAAACTAGTTTATAAACCATCACAAATACCATCATTAACAGGGATGCAGTGGACTGTCATTGTTCACGTGAACTTTATAAAGCTTATAAATCATGTCGATGTAGTTTCATGCCATTCATTTAAACTTTTGAATGAAAACTGTTTGGTTGTTTAAAAAACTTTTGTTCTGATTCAGAAGTCATGTATTTCTTTGGGGAGACTACAAATCTGGCTGTTGTCTGTGAATATTTGAGCATGTGTTTTAAATATAGGCTCAGGAGGAGCTGAGACGTGTCCAAAGAGAGCTTGAGTCTTCTGAACTCCAGCGCAGGATCAGAGACGACAGGGAACAGACTGAAGCTGAACTCCGGAGAGTTACGGCTGAGAGAGATGCACTCAGAGACAGACTCAAGGTGTGTGTAGAAGTTTGAAAATGAGTTTCGTTTTTTTTAGCAGACCATAAATATCTGTTAAGTGTGGGCAAGCATTTTTCTGCGGTTGGGATTGTGGGTTTGAAATTCTGCAAATCTCTTCTTAACTGTAGAGGACTTGTAGGGTGAATGGTGTAGTTGTGCATTACAGGGAGATTTGCCAAGATAAAGCTGCTAGTGTTTTCTCTTTCTCTCTTTGCAGGTTGCTCACAGCACAGCTCTGACAGACAGAGAACAGGAGGAGTTCAGGTTTCTTGACCTGGAGAACACCATTGAGAGGGTATGGAACTAATAGAGCTGAACTGTTTATAGTTTCATAAACATTACCAGAAAGTTTAGTCATCTCTAGAGAGCTATGGAATATGATAGCTATCCAAATGCTGTTTTTGTGCTTAAAGGCCAGTGTGGGAAGTGGATGCCAGTTTTAGGATTGTTGCAAATGAACATAAAAATAACTGGCTATATTATATGGATATAGAAGTTTATTATAAGACTAAATTAGATTTTGTTCTTGCATAACAGTATTTGTTTAGTCATTCAGCAAACAGTCAATTCTCGCATTTCGTTATCTTTTACAGTCGCAATATGACATTTTGTATTATAAATTACACAATGCCTTAATTTGTTGTTGCAGACAATCAGCATTAAGGTGTGTATTTAGTAATGATACCAGAGATATCAAAAAGGGGTGTGGTCTTGTTGAGTTATGAGAGTGTTTGTTTTGGTGCTTTCAAATATCAACATTGTTTGGCAAAATTTGCTTAATGCAACTCTTTTAACAAGTTGCTTTTGCGCAGTATTTAGTTACAAATAAACAAACACATAACAGAGCTTGGCTTAAAAGAAATTTGTAATAATGACATTTTGATATTGGACAGACGTTTTGTTTGCAACAATCATATTGTAAAGGAGACTTCAAGTGTTTAAGAGTTGTCTATTTGTTCAGATAAAATGTTTAAACGTCAGTATTTATTTATTTTTACTTTCTGAATATTCTAAATTCAAGATTGGTTATGGAGTGAAGGAAACTAAAATATATGTTAATAATGTAATTATTTAGTTTTATTTAAAGTTTACAATATTGTTGAGTAAAGATATGAAATGTGACCTAAACCAATGCAAGTATTTCTTCTGTTGTCAGTGCAATTATTGACGTTGTGTGACTGAATTTGCATAAAATGTATTGTTGTTTTAAATGTCTCCTAATGTGATGTATTACTATGTGAGTGTAGCTGGAGAGAGAGAAGGCTGATCTGCGGGCTCAGGTCACTGTGCTGAAGGAGAGTCGTGTGGTTGCAGAAAAGGAGCTGAAGGCTCAGTCAGCAGTGCTGCTCCAGAATTTAGAGGAAGCCACACAGCAGAGAGTCGAGAGCAGCGCACTCAGGTCTGTGTGTTTTAGAGTATCACTGCTGTAGCAGACCTTTCTGTTCCTGTTATGTGTGTGCCAGCAGTTGTACCCAGATTCCCAAAGCAACTTGATATTTGATGTGTGTTTTGTGCTTAGGCTTCTGCAGGAGCAGATGGAGCAGTCTCTTTCAGATGTTCAGCACAGATTATCTGTGAAGACTAATGAACTGCAAGCAGCTCACCAACAGATTGACAAACTAGAAGAGAAAATTGGTGCGTGTCAGAACAGCACTTTGCTTTGCACTCTTTGGAGTTACTCAAGTGCAAATAATCTTTATCTAATTATTAGCTGTATCACTTCCTTTCTGTTTTCCCACATGCATCTGTTAATCTTGGTTTAGGGATTTCAGATGTACTCTTAGCCAGTTTATTTTATTTTTTTACTGATTGTTTTATGTTTGTTACTTCAGACTGTCCAAATAAAGAATTGAGATTTTTTTTTAACTGAGTGTTAGCATTCTTTAAAATAATTTTATAAATACACCCGTTCAGAGGTTTGGGGTTGGTGTCATTTTTTTTCTTTATTAAAATAAATTCATATTTCTATTCGGCATAAATGCTTTAAATGCACCAAAAATTTTATCAAATAGAAAATGCAGTTTGTTTTTTTTTACTTTCTATTCATCAAATAATCCTCAATATGAAACACATACATCACATAATTAGCTCATTCATGTTTCTGTTATTTTCTCCAAACTTTCATAAATATTTTGCAAGATGTGTCTTCAGTGAAATGTTAGTTTTGTGAACTCTTGCTGACATGACTGGTATTGTAGTCACTATGTAGAAAGAAGATTCTGATTATTGTTTTTTTTTTTTTTTGTTATTTGTGTTTGTTTTTTCTGTTCGTTTTGTAGCTGATCTGAGTATACATGGTTCATCTCAAAAGGATGAGGTTGCGACTCTGCAGAGCACAATAGCATCTCTAGACAGAGAGAAAGACGCTCTGCAGGACGCTGTAGACCAGAAGACAGAAAGTGTGGTGCTGCTGCAGGAGGAAATCCACAGGAAGGTACCAGTTTCATTCAGGAAATCATAAAATTGTTGTGGTACTGCTTTATTTAGATGGTTTTGCTCTACAGGAAGAAACTCTGTTGAAAGTCCGCCTAACAGTCACAGACCTGGAGAACTCTCTGGAGTAAGTGTTTATTTATTTTTTTGTTGTAAATGAAATGTATGTTCTCAGGATATTTCTGTTGGTTTGCGAAGGAATAAGACATCCTTAAATGTCTTGCATGTTATTTGTTTTAGTCAGCTTCAGGTGGTGTTGAGCAGTCGAGAGAGAGAAATCGCTAGTCTGCGCAGACAGCTGGACCAATCACAAGAGGAGCTCTCTTCTGTCAGTCGAGACCGAGAAGTCGCACTCAGAGAGAACCGCAGGTTACAGGACGATCTGGCCACCATGACCAGAGAAAACCAGGTACATATCCGCACCACTAGACCTCTCAGTCGCTGCATTTTCCTTGGTTTTCTGCAACCCAGCTTTCTGGATGATAAAAGTGAACTGGCCTCAGTCCATATGATGTGCATCACACATGCTCAGATTCAGTGTGTCTTTCTCCAGGCAGTGCATGCAGACATGCAGGAAGCTCTGAACGAGAGGGATGAACTAAAGCTCAGAGTTCACTCCTACATCTCAGAGGTGGCACGGATAGAAAGCTTGATGGCTGCCAAGGTGAGAGATGGAGTGCACAAAACACACACCAGACATTTGAATTTGTGAAAATTCTTTTTCTGAGTGTACTGTCATGAAATGCACACACTAGAAGCTATCAGATCACACACCAAGCCACAAAAGTTTCCTGTTGTAACAACTCTCAAATTCACACAAGGTTATGTCAAAATCACAAAAACCCACAAGTTCACACAGTCCTAGTTCTGTCCATAAATAGCCAGAAAGAAATGACATGTGTTATATCTGTTAGACTACTCAATTTAACAAGGTCTCGCCACACCTTGGACAATAATTATTTAAATTTGGGATACGTTGGTATGTACTTATTCTCGGAAGAAATCACAGGACTTTTTCTGTCTGTCAGAGATCTGAAATAGAGCTTACTGACCTTGTGCTTGGTAACTTTGCAAATCTGTTTTATGCTCAAACTGCAACATTTTTCATGAAAAAGTGTAATAAATACTAAATAAACTTCAAACTGATGAGACGTTCCGCTACATGCAGAATTAAACACAATCACATTTCAGTGCAGAAGAAATGGATTTGAAGACTTTGTGTCTGTTTAACCATAAAGTTTATAATTGTGACTGTGGACTACAAAGCATAACTGTCATTTTATTTTAAATTTCAATTTATACCATTTGAAAATCTGGAATCTGGGAAGTAATTACTGAGAAAATTGTCTTTATAAATGTCTAAATGATGTTCTCAGCAATGCACATTACTAATCAAAAAGTATTTTTGATATATTTACAGTAGGGAATTTACAAAATGTCTTTATGGAAGATGATTTTTGCTATAAACAAAAGTCAATAGTTTTGACCCATACAATATTTATTTTGCTATTGGCTAAAATATACCCGTGCGATATAAGACACAAAATGTTTTGTGGTCCAGGGTAACAACTTATATTTGTGGGTTAATGCTGTTTTACTCATCTTGTGTGCAGGAACAGGAGAACAGGGACATGCTGGAGCGTTTCCGATCCATCCACACTGAGTCAGAGGATAGAGAGCTGAAGCTGCAGCAGTCAGAGGGGCTTAATAACTCCATCAGACTGGAGCTGCTCTCATCCGACACGGAGCGCAGGCACCTCCGAGAGAGAGTCTCACTGCAGGACAGAGAGATACAGGAGGTACGAGCGACTCAGAGCATGAGCAGCACACTAAAGCTTGTTATTTAGTGCCTCATCACCTGTGTTATCTTTCAGCACTTGAATGCTCTGCAAGCATACGAAGCTCAGGTGTCGTCTTTGGCACGCGCAATGTCTCGGTTAGAAGAGGAAGTCCAGGCTGCTCGAGCTGAAAAAGCCTCAGTGTTGGCAGATCTGGCCTCTGTCAGAGAACTGTGTGTTAAACTGGACTCCAGCAAAGAGCTCACGGTTCGCCAGCTGACATCCAAGAGCATGGAGCTGGAGAGAGTAAGCCTAAAACCGTCCTTCAGTCCACTTTATCTTAAGAAAGGTTTTGGAAATGAGCAAATGTGTGTTTGTTGGATGTTAACCTCAGGTGACGGGTGAACTGGAGGATGTGCGCTCTGAGATGGAGCTCCTGAAGAAACAGCTGGGCAGTGAGCGGCTGACAGTGCGCAATCTGGAGACATTACTGTCCACAAATCGACAGAAGGAGTTTCAGACGCACATCAGCGCCAGCGAGAAAGAGTCTGAACTCAAAGTGCTGAGGGACCGCCTCGCCCTCGCTGACAGCAAAACGTAAGTGGGGAAAAAAGTGAGCTACTTTATTTTTGATATTACACTACCCTTCATAGCGTAAGGTTACTTTTGTTAACATTAGTTGACTGTATGAATTGTAGGGATAGTTCATGCAAAGATTTATATTCTGCCATTATTTACTCACCCTTCACTGGTTCAAAATCTATTTACGTTTCTTTCTTCTGTTGAACACGAATGAATATATAATTTTAAGAATGCTGGTTGTTGGCACTCATTGACTTCCATAATAATTTTTTTTACCTACTATGGAAGTAATGCGGTGGCGCAGTGGGTAGCGATGTCGCCTCACGGCAAGAAGGACGCTGGTTCGAGCCTCGGCTGGGTCAGTTGGCGTTTCTGTGTGAAGTTTGCTTGTTCTCCCCGTGTTCGCGTGGGTTTCCTCCGGGTGCTCCGGTTTCCCCCACAAGTCCAAAGACATGCGGTATAGGTGAATTGGGTAAGCTAAATTGGCCATAGTGTATGTGCGTGAATGGGAGTGTATGGGTTTCCCAGTGATGGGTTGCAGCTGGAAGGGCATCCGCTGCGTAAAAACACATGCTGCATAAGTTGGCGGTTCATTCCGCTGTGGCGACCCCTGATTAATAAAGGGACTAAGCCGAAAAGAAAATGAATGAATGTAAGTAATGCCAGCAACCATCATTATTCAAAGATGAATAGATGAAAGCAACTTGTAAAGGTTTAAAACAGCGGTGCCCAAATATGGTCCTGGGTGTCCTTCAGAGTTTAGCTCCAACTTGCTCAAACACACCTGCAATAAAGTTTTTAGTATGACTAGTAAGTAACATAAATACATAAAAATATTTTTAATTATCAATGATGAAAACAGTTGAGCTGCCTAATATTTTTGTGTAAATGAGTAAAAAAGAAAATCATGATTATTTTGTAAATACAATATTCATTAGAACAGTGTTTATTAGAAGTGGAAGTTAATATTTTATATTGTAAATAGTACTTTTATACAGCAAGAGTAAAAAAGTAGACAGTTTTTCAAAAATAAATTAAAATGATCCCAAACTATTAAATGGTGGTGTTTAAAAAAACAACAACAAAAACATCACCTGTTTGTGTGTGTGTTTCTGTTTTGTAAAATGTATACTAAATAAAATGTCAATGTTACATTTTATTGTTGATTAGTTAGTAGATGCATGCAATGTGGCATGACCATTTTAGTTGCATTTTCAATTTCAGTTATAGAACAAACACAGAATGAAACATGCTTCTCCTTTTACAGTTTATACTGTGTGAAAAGCCCTTTTTTTTTTATACGGCATTTAAAAAAACGTTTTTAGTCATATAATCTGTCCTGCAGTTTTTTGGGTTTGTAGTTTTTATATTTTACTTTGCACCCACTGTATAGCAGGCAATCCAAAATATAGTGAATAACATTTGGGTGATTATTCTGCAGTTGAGTTTTAACCTTTCTGACATTGGCTGTATAATGTAGGCAGTGTGGGATGATGTCAGATTTGCACTTCAGTGGACTAAAAGGAGGGAAGTGGAATGATCATTGGCTAACAATTCAATTCATCTTTATTTCTATAGCGCTTTTACAATGTAGATTGTGTCAAAGCAGCTTCACATAGAAGATTATAGTGAATTGGAATGGTGTCCGTTCAGTTTTTAGAGTTTAAGTTCAGTTCAGTTCAGTGTGGTTTAATTTTCACTGCTGAGAGTCCAAACACTGAAGAGCAAATCCATCGATGCGCAGCTCTACAGGTCCCGAACCATGCAAGCCAGTGGCGACAGCGGCGAGGAACGAACTTCACCAATTTGCGAAAGTGAAGGAAAAAAAACCTCGAGAGAAACCAGGCTCAGTAGGGCACGACCATTTCTCCTATGGCCAAGCGTCTTGTGCAGAGCTGCAGTCTAGGCGCCGGAGGCTGGTGAACGCTGGACGACAGAGAAGACTCGTCTTTCACTGGGGTCCCACTGGAATCAGTCCTTTTCTCTCCACTCCTCCATGACCACCACAGCAGCTCCTCAGGATACGGCCTGGTCTTGGATTATGGAAACCTTGGGGTCATCTCTTCACAGGTCTTGGTTTGCATTAGTGGCACAGATGAAGGCAAAATAACTCCACCCGCTCATTTAGAAGAAAACAAGTTTTACATGTTAGTTTTTATCTAATACAGAGCTCTGAAACAGTTTTTTAAGATGTGTGTAGTGTACTACTGCCAGTGTTGTGTGTATATATTGTGTTTCCTATTGTTTCAGTAGGAGTCTGTTATAAGGGTCGCTGTGTGAAGTGTTTGTCTTCGGTTTACACAGAAGACTGTGTGTTCTCTTTAAGCTGCATAAAGACTCCATTGAATGTTGCTTTCCTCCAGAAAACAAGCTGTTTCTCAATAGTGTTTGCTGGTGTAAGTGTGCAGTTGCCATGGCGATCAGTGGTAGCAGCATGTGGCACAAACAGACATCAGTCAAATGAAGATCTCTGAATGGCCTCCAGCACTGTTAAAATGCAATAACAATATATTTGCCCTTTTATTCAAAATCTGTGTGTGTGTCTGTTCATAGGGCTGGTCATACTAGAGAGGTTTCTCAGCTGCGGGGTAAAGTATCTCAGCTTCAGACAGAAATGGACGTCCTCAAGAGACAGTTAACCACTGAACGCTTTGAAAGGTGAGGCCAGGATTTATTACAGAACTAAATCCTAAACGGTGTACTTTTTATTTATTTTACACTAATGTATGCACAGTCAAATGCACAAAAATATATGCATGAACACAGGTGCTCTACACATGCAGACTAGAAAACTCCTTTTGACACCGAGTCTGTACTTTTTCTCTCCTAAAGTTATGAGCAATGAAAATGTATTTGTACTTGTTCAAAGGGTAAGTTCACCCAAAATATAAAATTAAGTTATTAATTCATGTCATTCCAGTCACTTGAGACCTTCGTTTATCTTCAGAACACAAATGAAGATATTTTCGATTAAATCGAAGAGCTTCTTCATCCTGCATAGACAGCATGTTGACACCTTGTGGACAAACTAAAAAGTGCCCAACAAACATGTGGAATCGTGCAAGATGCATGTACTTTTTGTGTTGGTTTAGGGCAAATAAGGACTATGCACATACTGCTTAGAATCATAGCATCACACATACTTTGGGCAGCACAATAAATTTAAATAAAATCAAGATGTCAGATGTAGCAGCAACAGAGCTATAGTTCATTGAGAAGTGACGTAAATAGCTGTCAAAGCTCAGAATGATTCTTTGATTTCAATTGTGCAGATTGAATTGTCTGCAATTTCGGTGTAGCTTGTTTGGAAGGGTAAAGGTTCAAGTCTTGGCACTAGCAGAGATTGTAGGTGGTGGGAGTGAATAACCAGTGCTCTCACCACCCTTAATTCCATGGCTGAGGTGTGTCCTTTGAGCAATTTTGAGTATGGCTCACTGTACTTCGCCAAATCATGACTTTCCTTTCCTTAGTAAAAAGAAAATTTACAGCTGATTACAAAACCGGCTTTACTGAGAAAATGTGCGTGAAAATCACCTTAGATTAATTGTAACACTGTAGAAATTGACATACAGCATGATTCAGAACACACAATTACCAAACTGTTCATTTCAAAATGGGCTTTTCTGCACTGACAGCCATAAAATGACAGTTTGGAGCAGACTGGATATTTTTTCAACACACTTGAGTCCCATTTTCACCCATCCCTGCTCGTATGGATTTTATTATTGCAGGAAACAAGCTCTGAATATTTAACAAAATCACTGTATAGCCTGCTGCTGCAATGCAAATACAATTAGACATTTTGATGTAAATGAAATCTTGAATGTATGTTTTGTTTATTGTATTTTTCTGAAATAAAAACATGACTGTTGCTCCAGCATATTACCAGAATGTGCCTGCTGTGATGCTGGTTTGTCAGGCGTTCATCACTGTGTGTTTTTTTTTTTTTCTCTGTTAGAGAGAGAGCTGTGCAGGAAATGCGCAGACAGGGTTTATCCTTCTCTTCACTGCGAAGCTCTTCTCCTCTCAGCACGTCTCTCAGTCCTCGGCCTGCTTCTCCTGAACGCTCCATTCTGCGCACATCAGAGCGAAGCACAGACAAGACACAAGACAAGTGAGCACTGCCTGAAAAACTGCATGATTTTCATAACCAGTATTTAAAAAGAACACTAATTTAACGTTCATCTTCCAGAAGTGTGAGCTTTAAGGAGTAGCTGCGAAGGAAACGGATGATCGCAGCAAGGATACATGTGCACAGTTCTTGTTCACTCAGTTCTGAAGTAAGTCTGTGTTGTGCCAGAAGTGTCTCTGGAATCTGATTTCCTGCGGCCACTGAAAGGAAAAAAACCTGTATATTATTTTAAGGTTGAATGTAAAATTATGCAGCCAAAGCCAATACGTAGTTGTGGCATTTGTTAAATTATAAATGTCTGTAAGAACTTAAATTAATTTGAATAGGAGACTTTGTATTGGCATTATTGTTCTTCACAATTTTAGACTTGTGAATGGTAAACAAGGCAGCTCTACTTCATGTCATCTTTTATCCTTGCGTTTCAGACCTTTTATAATAAGTGAATGATCAAAGATGTTGTGAAATGGCTATGTTACTCAGGGCTGTGTGTCACACTACAAAACCAACCTGTGTTTTATGTTTACATATATATAATAGATTTTATATTGGCTAATTAACTTATGAATAAACATGCATTGTTTTTAATATATCTGTCTTTGTGTGGTACTGTTTAATCTCCTTTTTTCTACCTTTGAATTTCAGAGTGGGAAATTCCATTCAGTCTAATACTATACTGTTTTTAAGTAAAAACTAATTTCCATTGGATATAGAAATTGTTATAGTTCTTGATGTGAACAGCCATTGAATGTGTTTTCTAGTATAATTGTTTATTATTCTGGCGTAGATTTTAATCCACCAACTCCTTTGGTGTCAACTGGAATTTAACATACTCCTATTGCCTATGGGACTTAAATGGATAGTTCGGCCAAAAAAACAAAAACCTATATGAGGTTTTAAACCTATATGAGTTTCTTTCTACTGTTGAGCACAAAAGAATATATCATGATCAACGCATAGAGTGAATAAATGATGACAGTATTTTCATTTTTGGGTGAATTATCCCTTTAAATTGGCTTTGTTTTTTCAATTACAATGATAAAAATACTAGAAGAAATTCAGCCTTCTGGTTTCAAATATTTGTTTTATTCCCTCATCGTATACAGTACTTCAGTTTTTGGATGTGAAACTGCATTCTTTGTGATCTCTTTAGGGATTGAAGTCAGAGCCTCATCTTTTCAGAGGAAGTGGCAGATGGGAAGGGTTCAGTTTGTGGTCAGAAATATGTTTTGGTCTTATGAAACTCAACACACTCAGCAAAATTAATCACATACAGATAGGAATGGCCTCCTTTGTAAACGGGATTAAACAAAAGTAACATCTCAGAATATGGGTGACAGTAGAAGTAACAATATTTATCAAAATAAAGGAAAATAATGAGGCTTCATGTAAGAATTTTATGTATTGATCACTTTTTTCACTGGAAATTTAAACTGCTAAAAAACAAAAAAGCAACAACAAAAACATTGTAGAATGATCATGTGACTTGTGTATGCAGGGTGACCAATAAATGTGAAAAAAAGACACGAGTTAAAACCTTTTTGTTATATTTGTAGATTTTGTGAAACTAATTCAATTTTGAATTTAAATGTGCCCAATTTTAATGTAATGGAAACACAAAAGTCTCACAAAGTCAGATCCTACAGTGCAGTTTTAATGAGCTCAACTGTTGACCTAATACTGGTGATTTGCTGAGCTTGTGCAAAACTCTCTACATCACTATGATCAGATGCTTCCCTAACTGCTGTTTTCTCACCGCTGTCATTTCAGTCGTTTATTTTGTTATTCAGAGCAAAAGAATGCAACTCAAATTTACTTGTCTAAATGTCGCTCTCAGCATGGACGATGCCTGGATGGTCATTATCAGTTTAACACTGCAAAGGTATTTCTGACTTTTTAAAATTTCTTTGCTGTGAGTATATCGCGGTGCTGAATCACATGCAGTCTCTTGTATGTTATGCATGCAACTCGACAAATAAGTTGCTGGGTGATGTTCACTTAATAGCCACCGATGTCACCTAATAACAAACATTTCTTAAGTTTACATGCAGCCTCTTTAAAAATAAAACACTGGAAACTTTAACCCTAGTGTATTTTTCTAATTGACTAATGACTACCCTTTCGTTAAGTCCGTGGCTGTTTTTGCCCCATTGACTTCCATTTATAATTACATTTTTTATTAATTATTTTTTTATTTCATTACATAATTACAAAGTCTTGACAAAAACGTTTCTGGCTTTTACATGGAGTTATATGGAGTAAAACAGCAGATTATAGTGTTTACTATGTTCTTTGTCACCAAAAATCATTCTGTTTGCTAAAACACAGTTGTAGCCAAATTAAGACTCAAAATCACACCAGTGTGGATGAAAACATCTCCAAGGGGTAAATATTATATTGACATATGAAAACACTGGAAGCTTGTGCTTACTAATCTAAAACTCACGATAGTCTTGCGCACAGCACAATGTTCTCATGAACATTCTCACAAAAACAACGGAGTATTTCCAGTTTTAAATAGTGGTATGAACTTAATAAGCTCTCAAATACACCGTACTGAGGCTTATTCAAATATATTTTCAATTCTGTACATGTATAAAAACAAAAATCTGATTTAAAAAAAAAAGCATAAAAATATGAACATAACGAAAGATTATAGACAATCTTACAAACCAACAATGTCTTTGTTAATGCCTGCAGTATTCAGTGGTTGTGTTGGGTAAAGGATAACCAAACAGGGAGAAGTCCAAAATATACTTGGGCAGGAGCTCTTTGAGAAACTTCTGTGGCACAGTGCATAAATAATAATGCAACGTTTCCTTGGTAACGGGTTTGTACCATGTCTGTCGCTCAGGAAAACGCACGTGTTGCGGCGCCCCGACCCGCTCCAGAACGTAAGATGCGTCGCTTTCCAGCCTTTCATAGGAGCCGATAAAGTCATATTCGATAGCGCAGGGTTGGCAAAGGTTATAAATGGGCATCCAGTGTTCGTTCATCCTCTCAGGGTCTTCGTCCACTAAATAACGCGTAAACTCTGTAAACGTCACATCGTTTCCTGATATTTTTTTATCTTTCGCGTAGCCCTTTCTATAGCGGCGTATGATCTCTGCGCCGTATTTGTGCTGATAGGCCTCAATTTCGCCAAACTTGTTCCTATAGGCTGAAAGCAGACGGGCCATTGGCTCTCGCACGAACATGAATTTAAAGTAATGGCGCAGTCGATGGCGAATCTCCTCAGGTGGGAAGTCGGAGAGGAAGAGCAAGTCGGCTCGGTGGTCCATCTTCACTTTGACGTCCACGTTGGCCAGAGCGCCGCTCAGCACTTTCAGCACTCGTTTCCAGTTGGAGCAGGCCACTTTGGGCACGTAGCAGTAGAGGAAGCGATGCTCGTCGTTCACTAGGATGTGCTGAAGGAGAGTTTTCCTCTGCAGGGGACTCAGAGACCACACACTGTGAGGCATGTTCCTCTGGCCACACAGTGACCGGATGGTGCGATTGCGGATCTCCTGAACGATCTGCAGGAAAACAGACATGCATGACTTTACCGCTAAATATAGTTTTAGCCTCTTTGTTACTATATTAAAAATATTAAATTTGTAGTAGTTGTATAATGAAAGTCATATAAATATATCATTTAAACTACTCTCATATTACTCTCTGAAAATTTATTTAGTTACTCAATACAGAATTGAAATACTCAACTTAGGGGTGGGCAGTTTTGACCGAAATTCTGTTTGATTTTCGGTTTAATTTTGGGTGCTTTCACACTAGCACTTTTGGTCCGCACCCGGGTTCGTTTGACGTCAGAGTACGGTATGTTTAGCTAGTGTGAACGTGTCTTCTGAACTCGGGTGCGCACCCACGAACCGAACCCGAGTCCGCCTGAAAGAGGTGGTCTGGGGTACGGTTCGAGCGAACTCTGGTCCGGTTTACTTCTGGTATGAATGCAATCGTACCAAATAACGGAAGTGAACCGCCAACAGTACAACAAACTATGGTTTTCACATAGTTATTTATATTAGATGTCGCCTACCCTGTTGTTGTCTATTGGAAGGAATGCGTCAATAGAGCCGCCATTTTAGTACAGGGTAGCGCTCCTTTGAAATGAATGCGGGACCAAGGTGCAGTGGAGGACTGTGGCCATCCAGAGCCAGAGATATACATATATCTATGATCGGGAGTTTTCCCCGGTGGTCAGTACGCAAATATTTTTTTAAATTACGAAAATTCTAATTTTACATAACCGTGACCGCACGGGCATTGCCGATAAAGAGTGTGTGTTTGTGTCCATGAAAATGTATTATCCTCCCTCCCTGTTAAATTTGATCTAATCCGTCTCCTGAAACACACCCCCTCTCCTGCTTTCACTTCTCATTCTATGGAGGGAGCGATTCGTTTGTGAATGAATCCCTATTATGAACGACTCGTTCACTCATCCGACAATAATACAAGTTTCTAGCACCGCAGCGTCTCGTTGTCATATTTATTTTTCATTGTTTGCTGATTTTATTCAACAAAACTAGCATAAGCCTAGAATTCAGTGAAAGTTGATGTTAATTTGCCTTATGATCAGTGCAGTAAGAGGAGACTGTATTATCATCAATAACGTTACTTGTTGAGCACAAAAGTTTGTAACATACAAAAAATCTTACCTATGAAATGTTCTGCCTTTGTGCTTTGTTTGCTCGTTACTACACCTGTAAGCAGCGCTAAAGTCCACCATCTTCACATAGGCACACTTGCTTGACTAGTGCGGTTGAATGACATTTATCCTGGGAGCACTGTACAAATATGGTGGCGCTATTGACGCATGCTCAGGGTCCGTATGCGATACCTAGTGTATATATCTATGTGGTTTTCATAACGTTCATTTGTGTGTGTGTGTGTGTGTGTGTGTGTATCACGTACTGGTGACAAGCGGGACTGAGCCAGGGCAAACACAGTGATAAAGTCTGCTTGTCTCCTCCAAAAACAGCTTCTGCAGACATCGCGTTATGTTCTGAATGTTTATAATATTTTTGCGGCAGACAGACGTGAGTTGCTTTCTGTGTGATCAAAACCAAAAGATTCAGTAAAAGCAGAACGACCGCGATGTGCGTACGTCTTTCCGTTTTTCCTCTTGCTTTCGTGTCCGTCACCTAGCAACAGCCGTACACAAAACAGCAGCTCGATGACGCAAGCGTACTGGGGTTCAGAAGGAAAAAAGACAGTGTGAACACAAACCAACCGAGAAGGTGGCAAGGGGGACAATCAAACTTGGGTACGGTCCAGGCAATTGAACCAAGTGTGAAAGCACCCTTTATTTCATGGTGACAAAATATTTCACAAAATAGTTATTTAAATTGTTAATTATTCAACAAAATTAACATAAATGTTGCTAAATATAGTAGGGATGCACAATATTGGGTTTTTGTCTACATTTTCAAACTCTTTTTGCCTTCGCTGATGTCAACATCTTTTCTGCCTGTGAAGCTGTTACTTTAAAACATTATATTATAAAAACAATGCATTCAAATTAATATAGCCCATGTGCAAGCATGACAGGTGTATTTCTGCCTCTTTGTCAGTTTTTCATATACTCCTTTGCTTTATATCAAAATTTGCAGTGCTGGTATTCACCTTGCAGTTGGCTGGTTTGGTTCATGGCTTAACTTTTACCAAAGCCTTAAAAAAAAGACTGTACACTGATTCCTTCAGCTGCTTTGTGAAACTGAATACCAACATATCTGAGCAAAATGACCAGACTCAGAGTTCTGCTCTAAAAAAATATTTTTCTCCTAAAGTACACCATCAATAAAAATAGCTTTGTTTAACCACCACTATTTCCATAAACATCTCCACACATCACGCCAAAGGCAGAAGAAACATGAAAAAATATGTTACTCGACATAATATTTACCCTGGACATTCCTCTAGATAACCAAACATCATGTCCAGCAATGAAGAAATCAAAAGTTGCACAAATGTAAACAAAAACTACTCAAATTTACAAGAAAGACTTATCTATAAGCATAAGCACGTTCACACTTAATATTTAGTTGCTATGTTGAAAGAAATCAATGTAATTATTAAACATATTAAGTACAAAATGTGAATAATAAAAGGATATCTTCTGGCTTCTCTAATTAAAATCAGAATCTAAAAGTCAGATTTCATATCAGTGTTTGAGAGAGATCAGAGAGCGTCGCTGAAATGTCATATGATTATAGTCTTCTGTTCAGAGAACAGCAGGGATCTTGAAAGAATTGGCTCCATATTTCCATTTCATAGCTTTGCTTTAAGGTAAGCAGCTGTTTAATATTTTCTGGTATGAAATGTGCTGCTTCTGCGTTCCTTCAAAGATGTTTTTCCACATACCAGCTTTTAACTAAATCCATCGATCTTCCAGATGGGTAATAATAAGACAATAAAATAGGATTAATTGTATATAAATAGCATTAATCGGATCTTAGACCTTAAAATGACCACGACTCCTCTACAGTCTAAGAATTCAGCACAAAGGCGGTACAGAGAGAGAGAGAGTGCTGTAATGCCAGAGGATCAAGTTCTGACAAACCAAATGGCTTGACAGGATTACACAAGTGCCTTGAATGTTTTTATCATCCATGAATTGCATTCTTGTTTCCGTCCAGTCACTCAGAGAAGTGCGCTAGCTGGGCAAACCAAAAACATTTAAAAGGAGCCGTTCACTCAAAGGTGAAAATTTACAGTTACTTTTTTCACGCTCAGGCTATGCATGAAGTAGGTGACTTTTTTCAAACTGTGACTTTTGCATTTCTACATTTTTTTGAGTAGAACACTAATATTTTCAGCTAAAACCATAGTCCTTGGTGATTTATTGAATGCAAACCAATGGCTACTGGGATTTTAAGGACATACAGGCAATACAAAATGAATACCTGCGACTTCTTATGATGCATTTATGGTCTTATGAAACAAAGCAATTGGTGTGTAAAAAAGGAACTGAACATTACTTACATTATTACCTTTAATGTTTAGCATATATTTTATATTTTAATATTAGCTTTAATCACAGTTTTTATTTCAGTCAAATAATGAGGTGAAAAATAACAATAGAATTAATTTAAAAAATAAGAATTATTGTTAGCTTGGACTCATTAAATAACATTAAGATTTACAACTTTAATATTTTATTAGTAAATGTTGATTTAAGATTCATCAAGATGAATCAATTCTTGTAATTAGTTGATAATTTATATGTAAGGGAATGTTATTATGTGTGAAATTTCCTTTCAAATGAAACACTCTCTTGACGTTTCAGAAGCGGTTTATTGGCGAGGATTTATCGGTACTGAACAGTTTGTAATCTCTTGAACATTACAGATATGCAATTCAGTTCAGTTTGTTTTCTTATTACAGCTACTTAACTGACTAGCTAAGAATGTACATGTGGGCTGATTCTCTGAATAAAGTGTATTTTGAAAAATGACGTGCCATCTCACTAAATTTGTTTACAAGTTAGAAATGACAACAAATTGCTTTTTTGTTCTTGCTCTTTTCCCCTACTCTCAAAGTGCTGATTACTTGTTCCAAACCTGTATGAGTTTTTTGTTTTTTTTAAACATTAAAGGAGATATTTTGAAGAATGTTGTTTCCAACATTTTACAAAATATCTTCTTTTGCTTTTGGAATGACTTCAGTGTGAGTAAATGTTGAGGACATTTTCATTTACTAACACCAACACATTTTATAAATCACTAAGGTCCAAAAATTCACCTAAAATTACCCTTTGTGTCACTTCTATCTTTAATAAAGGTTGAGTAAAATACCATAAAAATGACATATTGTATAAAGACATTTTGAGGATCATTGTTTGGGATTTGAACTACAAATCTAAGAATTTTCTAGTTTTGTCACATTAGTTTTGAAAAGTGTATCTGTGAACCATAAGCATAATTTATTAAATGCCTTAATTTGAAAGATGTTTCTTAAAAATATCGCTTTGTTATATGTTTACAAATATAAAATACAGGCCCATTCATACATTAAGTATGGTTAAAAATGGAAGGAACTTGAACACCACCCATGTTGTCTAGGTAGACAGCTCACTAGATTTTGAGACGCGGCCCAAATTATCGTGAAAATTCCTTGATGTGCAAACTCACAGAACTTAAAGAAAGTCTGTCAAATACACGCAAACACACTAAAATATGTTTACATTTCACAAACATTCTCCACTGTTTATTCAGTTTAGCGAGCCGTCTCTCTACTCGACTGTTACCTGAGACTCCACGTCCGCAGCCGTGTCACTGCTGCTCCTCACACGGTACTCCACTTTCCTCCCGTTAGCGCGAGGCGGCGGAGTCTGAACACTGTTCAACATCCCCTTCTCTATCATGAGCAGCAGGCCTCCGGATGCCACGATCACGGCGAACGTCAACACCGAGGGAACGACGGCGGAGTGTCGGCGCACGGTGGTCGCGCTCACGGGCGCCTTGAAGTGAACCAGAGAGCCGCTCGCACGTTTAATCCCGTACTCCTTCTTGCGGGGCGGCATAGTCAATCACATGCATTAAAAACGTCTGCTTACTGAGACTGTGACTCAAATTACCGACAGATCAACACACATCCATCGCTGAAGTGAGGCAACCAACCAACTTCTGATTTCTGCGCTTTCTTGAAAAGGTGGGGGAAAAAGCTTTTTAAGAGAGCATTATGGGAAATGAAGTATCCAGCTATGGGGGTGGGGAGGCAGATTTAGGGGCGAAATATACCAGCATCCGCAAACTAAACTCATATTTAAACTTTCATATTAAAGTGAAACACAATAGCAAATATGAAAGGAAAAACCTATGAGGAATTGATGGGCTACGAATATATAAACAGCGGGGAATATTTTATATTGCTTCTATAAAATGGTAATTTTATATTTAATATGTAAGGTATTGTTTATCAGCATAACAAATAAGCCTTGCATAGTTTTGCATCATTGTTTGCAGACTGTAAATATCACAGCTCACACACCAAGGATGATAAATATATCCATAAAGTTTTAATCATCATCCTCATTCGGAGCAAGAACGATAACTATGAAGATAATGATATTAGTGTCCACGCAAACTCATGATAATGTTGTCTATATTGTAAGACGATTTAAAAGATTCCGATTGGTTGACATTTTTTTTTCTTTTTAAAAATTGGAATTCTAAAACTGATTTCAATTATAGAACCCCTCTGTGTTATTATCATTATAGATGTTGTGTGGATAGATCTGCCCCAGTGGATGAACAATAAAATCATATCTCAGCTTCCAGGGATAGAATGTTATGGTTTGTTGTTGTGGATACTAATACATGTGAAAGAACCATTGAAAAAAATTGATGGTCTCCACCATTCTCTTTCACATTTAAAAAGCCAAAATACCTCATGCAAGACCACTAAGATCTTGAACTGATGACAGTTTTGGAGCCAGAGTCTGTGCTGTGTATATATATATATATATAATAAAACATAGGCTTGAACATACATTGACGTGATACAAACCACTTAAAGTCAAAAACCAGAATTTACAATGTTTGTTAGCTCACATTGTTATTCTTAAGGTGAATAATTGACTGTGCAAATTAATTCCACTGAAATAAAGGTTTGTTTTGGTAATCTTCAATCAAAGTCTGACCATTTGCCTCTGTGTTTGGAGTGGTGGTCCTTTTGTTGATGTCAACTTGATGGCTTCCATAGCAACTGCATAGTAATATTCTTAAAACCACGCCCCTCTTACTGTGAATTTGCATGACAAAATGATGCACAAAAGAACACCCCGCCCCTACTCAATACTCCATTTTAATTGGAAGTACATCAACATACTGAAATAAAAGTCTCAGCAACTTCTGGTTCACACGGATTAAAAAAAAAAAAAAGTAACTTTATAAAAGGAATAATTTGTCCTTTAAAAGTGTCATTGTCAAGTGTAATTGGGCTTATAACCTATACTGTAGCCAGCCACCAGGGGGCAATCCAACAGATTTGGCTTCACATTATAAGACGCGAGGCAACCTTGGAATGGTTTTGTGATGAACAATCGTAAACATTTATAAGCAGATACAAGATGAAAAGAAAAATAACTTTCAAAAGTATGCTTTATTCCTTACATATGACTCCAGGTCCTTTCATTTAGTGATTTTTTTTTTACATAATCATTCAAGCGCATGAAAGATTTTTAGTGTTGTTGCGTAGAAATAATGCGAAAGTCATTTGCGATTCACTATATAAATGTGATTAAAAAAAGAAATGCTGGTTTTCAACAAAACTCATGAAATCAGTAACATGTAAAGTTGAATCTTAATGTTGCAAACAGGGTTCCAGTGTTAATTCCCCTTAATGACACATTGACATATACATGTACAAAGTGCACACTCGTTCTCTCCTCTTCTTACTCTTTCTCTATCACACAGTCTCACTATGATTCGGCTTTCTGTTTTAATGGGACTGAGCGATACTGGAGAAGTACTCCAGCATGTCTTGAATGGTGAACTCCATGGTGATTCCAGACCCCGGATAGCAGCGGTTTATCAGGCCCTCAAAATGCTTGTATTGCCGAATGAACTCATCCTGCATGGAGTGCCATACAACCTAATGGACAGATCAAAGTTCAACAATGTCTCAAGTAGATTATCAATAACACTATATTCAATTCAGTGTTTGTTTTACTCTCTCACCTGTAACAGACTCTCCTCCTCACACAGGTGCTTGTCCACTTTCTTGTAGAGATTATCCAGGCCCTTTTTCACCTCCTTTCCAGGATATTCTTTAATAACCTTTCGCAGTTCCTGTTTATTGAAGGCCAGCTGGTAGCTCACTTCCTCTTCGCGTACACCCTGAGCGACACGTGCCTCCACCCCCTCGAAGAAGTGCTGCAAGATGGGAAGACAATTAGCCAATGTACAGGACCCTTCTTACACTGACTGTAGAGATATTTTCACACCTCAGGTAAATGAACTTTCACACTTGTAACTTCAAAATGGGGAGTTATAAAATGATGCTCTGCAGCATTCTTAAAGGCACAGAATGTAATTTTCACCACTAGAGGGTGTATATTCACAATAAACAAAGTCATAGTTTGACAACTTTTGGACTTTTTGGATATTTTAATGAAAAAAACTTTACATATTGTGCCTTTAACCCTGCATTGCTGTGCGGTGTGAAACAATGCAGGATGTTACCGCTAGATGCTTAGCAATCACACCTTAGCAAGAGACAATCACATGTCTCATATTCACATGCATCACATTAGACGGTCATAGAAACAATGTGCATTGTATATTCTGGTGTATCAAAAATGTCAAATAGGGATGGAAAATCAAAGAGGAGACCACTTTATACTTAATTTTATGGTCTGAAAAATCACCTTATAGCAGTCTGCAACATATAATGGACGGCGCAACACAAGTCTTTTAGGGTAAAAATTTGCTTGCTTCATTTTCCATTCAGTGAAACTGATGCTGTAAATATGTACAAAGATTTACCTCATGTTTAAGAATGTTCATTTTGAAATGTCAACAAAAATTTTTTTTTAGCATTACTAGTTAACCCAAATTCAGGTTAAATTATGAAAACTGTGACAGGTGACAACCCATGATTCTCTTTACCCAGGGTGACGTAAGAGTTTAGCCCAAAAAAACAAGGGATAGTTCACCCCAAAATAAAAATTCTGTCATCATTTACTTGTTCCAAACCTATTTGCGTTTCTTGCGTTGAACACAAAATCCTCACAATCCTCTAGCCATTGACTTAAAGTTGAGGTTTTTTTACACAATATTATTTCACTGTAATAATATAGAAGTCAATAGGTCAATAATACAGTGTAAAAACAAATCTCAAAAAACTCATTTCCAACATTCTTCAGAAATACATTCTTTTCTGTTTAACAGAAAAAGAAACTCAAACAGGTCTGAGGTTGAGTAAATTATCCAAAACTATATAAACACATTTATAATCCAAACACGTTTTATTTTTCTTATTAGATGCTTAGATAATTCATAGATAAAATACTGCTCATTCCAGACTGCGATAAAAATAGTTTTCTCACATTGAGTTTCTCCAGCGGTTGACCCAGTGAGTTGATGACGTAGGACTGCAGGTGTTCGGTGTATTTCTGCTTGGCCTCCTTTCTCTCTGTCTCCAGACAGGAGATCTTGAGGCTGGACAGTGTTGAGAAGATGTGGTGAAAGTTTTCCATCATCACCACATCGCGTGGAGTCTTCTGGCTCTCATTGGCCACTTTCTCCACTATTGAAAAATAAAACAGACATGATAAGAACAAATCAGATAAGAAAGAAGACAGAAGAACTGCCATATTAAAAATGTAAACCCGATTTGAACATTATAAAAGCACATACTAACTAAACGAATAATTTGTACTTTTTTGGG
>CAIGQV010018299.1:6727195-6756062 GCA_903798115.1 Danio jaintianensis | reverse complement strand
ACACACACACACACACACACACACACACACACACACACACACACACACAAAAACAAACACAAAGACAGACTCGGTGAGGGGAAAACTTACTATGAGAAAAAAAAAAGGTTTACTATCCAAGCAAGTTAATATTAAATAACATACAAATTCTCAAACTCACACAGGGCTGGGTGAAAATACAGATTTATTTTTTTATATATATATATATTTTTAATATCAATTCAATGTTCGCTCTGACTATTTCCAAAGACTTCCAAAGAGTTACTTATGTGCATTTGCTGTTTGCGTTAAATGTAATGCAATAAAATATTATACTGGAGAAAAAAAAAAATCTATGTCGTTTTATTTAGTGCTCCTTGAAGGTTGCTGCAAAAACACATCCAGTTCACAAACAATTTAATATTATGAACTGATTCTTTTTAGGGAGTCAAAAATGATTGGTACAGAGTGAACAGAGTGTTGTTTGACTCATAAATAGATGACTCTTGTTAATCTTTTTTTATTTTGAGTGAAATATACAACATGGTTTGACTACGTGGTCTGATCCACATGCAAATGACTTACGAACTGGTTGCTTTTAGTCAATTAAAAAAATATACAGATTGAAATGCAGTATGTCATGAACAAATGACTATTAAAGTTGGTAATACTGAATCAAAAATATTCAGAGTGACCAGTGCAGTCTAATTCACAACCAAATGACTCTTATGAACTGGTTCTTTTCAGTTAATTAAAAACATGCATTACGAATAGCGTACTCCAAATCTTAGAAGAAAAAAAAGTCAGTTTATTTAAAGAATAGTTGCTGAATCAGTTTAAAGCATGGTCTTTTATACATCATTATTTTGTGATATCTAAAACGATTAGATTATTAAATCTGTATCAACACCCAGCTCTACTCCCACACAAAACACTTCTGTTATATTTCACTGACACAAAACTCAAACAATAATTAGTCGGGCAAAAAACGCCAAATCCATGAACACTGCCACAAAACCGACAGTAGTGCTTTTCTCACAATCAAGCAGTTCCTTCTCAACGCATCTATAAAACATCCACATCATAAGAGCAAACACTACAGGAACTGCATGCTGACCAGGCCATATCTTCTCACGAGCATCCCATAATTCCATCAGAGAGTGAGCAAAACAAGGCAAATGAAGACCCCTTCACACCGTCAGGGGACAAAAAAAAATCAACAGCTGCTACTGACACGAGTGTGATGCTGGCTGGGAGGTTTATGGGGCGACCATCTTAGAAACCTAAGATGAGAACGTCTGGATTACATCACCATGAACATGCTTTAATGGAGAGAGAGAAGCAGCGTTGATGAGACAGTTAGGTCTAAGGAGGTGGAGGTGCGTGGCTGTTAGGGTGGACGGATCAAACAGGGTGCTGGAGTGGCCGTACTCACAGGGAGTGACAGACAGGACGACCTATAGAACTGAGGGATGGTCATTTTGAAGTGACTGAAGTGGTTGAACTGACAGAGGAACAGAGAGCACAGTGAAGTAAAGTGATATAGAGACTGGTGGCCAAAAGAGGAACACAGGAGAAAGAATCAAACACACAGAATAAAAGACTTACAGGGAAAAGGAAAGGGAGCCTAACGGTTTTCAGCACACATTTTATTTTTTTTTACCTGTACCACATGTAATAATGTTACCTGGTGCACAAACACGTTGTTGAGGTGATTGGTGAGACGTCGGGCAAAAGTATCTCTGAGCTCTGAAAACAGATGCTGCTGCTGCTTGACCGCCATCAGCTTATCGTGGCCTGGAATCACACAAAGTCATCAAAACTGATCTGCAAGAGCTGCTTTTACACAGCTTGAGGTGAAGTTTGAGAGCAGTACCTGGTTTGAGAGCAACGTTCATGCACTGTGAAAGAGCCTCAGAAGCATTGATACAGGCCTCGATACCCTTAGGAGAGGACAAATCTCCTTCTTGCAAGGCCTTGATGTGCCCTTTTGATAGGTCCATGTAGTTCTAACATGATAAAAAAGGTTAAAAAAAAGAAAAAAGTCATGTAATACATGTAATAATAGACAATATCAAAATTGCTATCAAACTGTAACTTTTATTGGATTTTTTTCCTCTAATCTGATTTTTTTAGATCACCCAGAATCAAAAGGACAAATATGTATATACAGTATTCCACTATTAAGCAATTAATTATGCACTACAGAGATCCATAAGGAAACTGCACAGGGTTTATGCGTTGATGAAAAGTTATTAACTCAATGTAAATACAAATAAATAAATATAAATCTAATAAAAGATTACATAGTTTATATGTGCATCAACATATTTTGACCATTAACCAACATGAGCTCAAGGGTGCTTCTGGCAAAAAATGTTGTGTCTTTTATCACTTTTAAGAGTCATTAGAAAAGCAGGGATTTCTAAACTAGGGTCAATAAGAGAGATTCAAAAGAAAAAAGAAGAAAAAAAAAAAGAAAAACTTGTTATTATTGCTGTTATTATTGAACTGTTGAAATATTAGATTAAAATCTTAAAATTTAAAAAATTTACAATAACGATTTGAGGTCGATGTTTTCTATAAACGTCTTTACAAACAGATGAATTGAAGTGGTGAAATGTTATTGGGATGAAGTTATCCAAATTTTTATGAAATCCAGACATTAAAAAAAGCACGTCAGACTACATCTGATATATCGCATCCTTTTTTGATTCATTTCAAACCCTGCCATCAAGATCTTACTATATGGTTTCTTTGACAAAGACTAACAAATTAAAAATTAGTTTCTCATGCTATTGATTTGCTAAATCCCAATGAGAAGATGTAGTTGCTGTTTTTAGTACTATTGATGTTATGTGTTGGCTGTCTTGTGTCCATTGTCAATTGTGTAAATCTATTGCGTTGCAGAACAAATTGCCCCAAAAAGGGAAAATAAAAAGAAACAGTAAACAAAACAAAAAAACTCTGTTCATTGCTATCCAAATATTCATGTACTTTAAGCAGCAGTTACTGATGGGTCACAATGGATCACTAATTGTCCACTCAACCAATAAATGCTTTGTTACCGCGCCCCAACATACCACGAGGAACTGTATCTCATCCAGTAGTTTGCCGTTGTTGGTGTTGCTGATTTGGATGAGACGGTTGCTCTGTGAGATCTGGTCCATCTGCTCCTTCACGCTCTGCAGCATCTCCTCATAACTGAGCAGCTTCCCCTCGATGGTGTCCACCTCCGCCAGAGCCTGGTCCAGCAGCTGCATCAGGGTGTTCACCTGCTTCTCAGACGCCATGATGGACTGGATGTTAGCCTGAGCAGAGAGGAAGAGATATTACTAGTAAACATATCAAAAATGATACGATTGTCAAACAATAATCAAACTACTGTGGAAGTTACTTGTTAATCAAACAAACTTTAAGCCTCATTCACCTTGACCTGTAGATAATTATTACACTTAGCTCAATATAGATAAAAATCCTGATGACTGGTGCAATCAATATCTTTGGCTACTTTAGGTGCTAACACGACATAAATCCATCAGACAGATTAGATTTTAAACATCTTGGTCAGACCCTGTGATAGTTATTTAGTTAACACTTAGTTAACACCATGTTTTAACAACACGCGACCAGATTCCAGGGACAAGGAATTGCACCAAACGCGATGCAACACAACAGAAACATTTAAATACCAGCCATTCATTTAAATATCTGCCACTGCACCGGCAATAAAATGGTAGGTAATAATCTAATTAATACATATTTCACTTTATTAGAAGTACATGAGTGACAGATGTGGTTTGAGTGACTGAGTCACAGTTCTGACTTCTGCTAGTTCCGTCTGCTAGATATATTACTTTCAAACTCACATTGGTAGCATTTAACACTGAATAAAGCATGTAATCTCTACCTGAGGTGATAATTGCCATACGAGAATATGCTGTTGTTTTGCCGCGACAAACCAGAAACCATTTCTAAAATATAATTTTGCATGTCGCCATCGTAGACGGTTAGGAAAAAAACTTGTTTTAACATGAAAAAATACCTTTTATCACGTCTTGTGGTGCCGCGTTGTGTGTAGTTAGAACACTATGTTAGCGAGCTGTCAAGTAATAATATAACAAAGTTTTTTGATTTCTGTCATGTATACAAACATTAATTTAACAGTTAAATAGTTGTTTATTTAGAAACTTCCACTGTGTATGCCATCTTGTGGTCAGATGTGGAAATTCATTTGGTGCACAAACTCTTACAGTGCATTATGTGTATTCTCAAGCTGTACATAATTTTTACAGTCGTTATTGAGGTGCATATTGTGGGATTGATTGAGTGCACTTCAGAACATCCACTTTGGTTTCTTTGATTTTGCATTAAGTGCATTATTTCAGTGTCTAGGAGGCAATTTTGGATACAGCCAAGGAAATATTTGAACATACTCACCCCATCTAGGACCTGTAGCTCACGGGACAGTTTCTCTGCAAAAGCCTCAGCGTTGGAAATGGCGTATTCGCAGACCTCCATCATGCCCTCAATGTCCTGCTCCTCACGGGCGTTCAGCTCCTGATAATCATCCAGAGCGTCTTCATCTCCACCAGCAACACTCTGACTCTCTCCACTTGGGACTGATTCTTTGGAGAAGAAAAAAGACAGGGAACATTAAAATAGTGTTTATATACAGTAAAGCTTCAAATTTACATTACTGTTAAAACCTTTGGGGTGAGTTCAATCTTTGTAAAGAAATGAATACTTCAGCAGAACAGAATTATAAAAGTGACAGTAAAAACATAAATTCACAACAGATATTTCATATCAATGCAGCTCTTTTATTAATGCATTTATTAATATTAATAAAATGCAGACTTTCTATTAATTAAAGAAACCTAAAGAAAAGGTTTTCACAAAAATATTAATAAGCACAACCGTTTTCAATCGTGATGATAATCAGAAATCATCATGAAAGATGAAGGATCAGGTGACACTAAAGACTGAAGAAATGATGCAAAAAGTGAAAACTGTTATTTACATTGTAAAAATATGTAAATATAAATTGAAAATATTTTAAAAGCATAGTTCACCTAAAAATGAAAATTCTGTCATCATCTATCACCCTTCACTTGTTCAAAAGCTATTTGAGTTTTTTGTCTTCCGTTGAACAAATAAAAAGATATTTAGAAAAATGCTGGTAGCTGGGACCTTCAATAGATGTCTTCCACAGAAAAAAAAAACTCATAAAAGGAGAGTAAATGATGAGGAATTTGACAATTTGTGATTGAACTATCACTTTAAACAATTTTGCTGTTTTTCCAATAAAAAAACTTTAGTAAGCATATAAGGTATTTAAAACATTTTTTTAAACTCTAACCAACCCCAAACATTTGAACAATGGCTTACATAAGCATGTGAGTACATAAACTACTCTACTGAACAAATAAAATGTAAGTAATAAAAAGAACACACACACACATACACAATCTCGAGCAGGGGTCACCAAACTCGGTCCTGGAGGGCCGGTGTCCTGCAGATTTTAGCTCCAACCCTAATCAAACACACCTGAACCAGATAATCAAGCTCTTACTAGATATACTAGAAACTTCCAGGCAGGTGTGTTGAGGCAAGTTGGAGCTAAACTCAGCAGGACACCGGCCCTCCAGGACTGAGTTTGGTGACCCCTGATCTAGAGGATGAGCACTATGTAATAATATACAGATATCAGTAATTGAGCAAATTAATTAATTGGCGGAAAACAAGAGCATTAATGAAGGGGAAACGATAAGAGAAGATGGAAAAATGGAGAAGAAATTGAAGGAGGATGAAAAAAGGTGGAAGAAAAAACAGCGTACAAACCTTCAGCTTTAGGAAGCTCTGGCCAGTGAGAGATTTAGAGAGAACAGCACAGATCAGGTTAAAGCATTAAGGGCACTCAAAAAGACACATTGCAGAACCAAAAGAGACCCAAAGAGAGAAAAGAGAGCACTAGTAGCAGAACTTTCTACCATCGCAAATGTAACAATTCTATGTACAAGCTTTAGATTTGTAATATGACTTTAAGGTAATTGCATCTTAAAACACACTGGTTGTTTAACATGCTATTACTCCACCACACCACCAGAGTCACACCTTCCAGCAGCTGAGGACTGACGTTTACAAACTCCACTTTCTTGCGAAGGTAACGCTGGTTCAGCTTCCAGATACAGGAGATGAAGGAATTCTTCTCTGCAGTGCTGCTCGCCACCCAGCGATAAACCTTCTCAAAATGCAGGTCAAACTCTGGGTTTTCCTGTATGATGGAAAAAGACAAGATTTGAAGTACATTCAGGCTGATGCCAATTGATAAGTTTCAGATAAAAAAAAAAGTTCACATGTACCACTAATTTACATTTAAAGTGCAAAGATTCAATGCTGTTAAGTGCTACAAGTGAACTTAGGAATCATGATATTTTAATGCACAGTATAAAAAAAATATTTTTAGATTTGCTGAAGATAACATGTAATGGTGTTAAATAATTACGAGTTTTTAAAATGTCATTTAAAAATTTACTTAGTTTGAAAAAATAAATATCGAGGAAGTGTGGTTACTGTTGACTGAAAGTGAAAAATCTTTTTCCATTAATATAAATAAAGATGTAATAATAATCATAATAATCATAATCATAATTATGTTAAAAATGTTAATTTTAAAATGTTGGTTTAGCAACTATCTGAAATAAGTTTAAGTACTAAAATGGCAATCTACAAAAAATAAACATGACATTTTAAAATAAATTAAATGACATTTTTTCATTTTACAAATGTAAATAAATGAGAAAATATGATTAAAAACATCATTCAAGATATTAATAATACTATAACAATACATTAATAATCCTAAAATAAAACTGTATCCAATATCATCCAATAACATGATTATTTCTTTTTATGTCATGCTTGAATAGATATAATGTTTTACATATAACCTCTCACCTTATTGGCATCCTTAGCATCAACCTCGGTCAGGTCTCGTAGTTCCCAAGCCATCTGTCTCTTATAGAAATCTCCTTTATCTGACTTCTTCACTTTCACCACCTTCACCTGCACTGGACGCTCTGTAGTCACTGAAAAAAACAAAAAGACATGAAATAAACAAATGTATGATGACATGCTCTGACTTGGATCTGTGTTGTGTGTGTCTGTGCTTTACCGGTGGCACACAGAAAACAATTCTTCTTCTTCTTCCCTGCTTTACAGACATTGACGATGCTCAACAGACGCTCATCATTGGGAGTGAAAATATCCCTCTGAAGGGCGTGCTTGATGGCAGTCATGTTTAGTCCTGAAATTAAATCACAACTGGCTCATGTGAATAAGGAGACAAACTTCTCTCTGGATATATATATGGTCCATGATATAATGGTTATTCAAAAGTGTGTTTTTTGTACTCAATTTAATAAAATACAACAGTAAAAATTAAAAAAATTAAAACTTCATAATGATAGAGTCGATAATTATACCATGATGGATGCTTTATGAAGTGAACATAATATAATAAGGCAAAACAAACT
Organism: Danio jaintianensis; assembly: GCA_903798115.1. Classification (NCBI taxonomy): domain Eukaryota; kingdom Metazoa; phylum Chordata; class Actinopteri; order Cypriniformes; family Danionidae; genus Danio; species Danio jaintianensis. The sequence goes on along the minus strand of CAIGQV010018299.1, from coordinate 6,748,545 downwards.
GGGATGAAGCATTGCGGTTAAAAAGACAATATTAAATTAATTAGATTTTATTTATGTAAGTTGAACATTTTCCTTCGCAAGACTCTAATAAAAATTACAGGGGTGATTCTATAAAACGTTACTGTAAATACACCAGTGTATGCATATGCAAATATTCACTACTATCATATACAACAGAACATTACACCATAACATATTGCAGCACATGCAGCCACTGTACGTTACTTTTATAGAGAGAGGGTGCGTGATTTTTATGGCATTCCTTATATATCTGGGGATCAAACGTTTCACAATAACACAGGTATATAATAAGATCATAATAATGATACGGTCAGCTGATACAGTAAACAGCGCAGGGCCCTTTTAGGAAGCCAATAAAACTGCGACGACTGCTCGAATCTTACCTTTACTACACCCACTGGAGTAACGAAAATGTTTTCTCTAAAGCTTTGACGTCTATTTGTTTAAAATAAGAGCTTTATCCCGCAAGATTTCACATCAGCTGTCAGGGACCCAGCCCCGAGAGCAGTGTGAACACAAAAACTGTTATGGGCGGAAAAAACAGACCCTTCCGGCTTCCGGTTAGTATCTATAAAATAAAAGTCCATTACGGTAAAACAGTGGTTCACAACAAAGAGTACTGAAGTCATGACCTATGGACAAACGAGCAATATAATAAACTGAAATAACTTATTTATATTGTTTAAAACCTTTTAAGTCTTGAAAAACGTGTATACACGGGAGAATAGCTTATTAAAAGTGCATTAACTGAAGGTTAATGTTGTGCATTATCAAAATGGAACTAATGCAAATGCATTAATTTGTGTAACAGTGATTTTAATTCAGTATATCTTGGTACATATAAAGATTAGGATCAGATTATTAACAACATTTCAGATTTCTAAATTCACCATCCATATCAGTTATGTCAGCTTCATCCCTATCTCTCAAGATAAAGCCTCTCATGCCCTATCTGGATAAAAGAATACAAAATGTGACAGCGGGGACTGATTTGTCTTTGGATTAGTAAAGATAAATAGATTAAACAAAACCTGTTCTACTTTACAGCATATTTTAGATTTGATTTATGATTTTTACATCATTTGTTCCTTCAGTGATTGTATGACAATAAATTGGCAGAGAACAGAAAATCCATATGTTGTCTTATCAGTCTGTTGATAAAGCTTATAAAACCAAGATCAGCGTTTGCAGATTTTCACTCTGCATAAGTCTCTCAAGATGAAGTCAGAACTTCTGCTGGTGTTGGCTTTGTTTCTGAGTGTGAAGGGTAAACCTCTGTCAGAAAGGAGGACATATAATAAGCTGTTGCTGATCTCATTTGATGGTTTCAGGTGGGATTACGACCAAGATGTGGACACTCCAAATCTGGATAAACTGGTTAAAGAAGGAGTGAAGGCAAAGTACATCAATCCCCCAGCGCTCACTATGACATCTCCATCCCACTTTACTACTATTACTGGTAAGGCTCAACTTTCTGCTTATATTAATGTATTACTGACTTATGTTAAGAAAAACATCAGTGGTTGATTTAATTACTTCATGAATGACAGTCAGTGAATTTAGAACTAATGCCTAAAAATTGTCACAACTTAAAGAGATAGTTCACAAAGAAATGAAATTTACTCACTATGTACTCACCCTCATGTGGTTCCAAACATTTATGATTTTCTTTATTCTGTTAAACACTGAAGATATTTTGAGAAAGCTGAAAACCAGTAACCATTGACTCCCATAGTAGGAAAAACAAATTCTATGGAAGTCAACGCTTACAGGTTTCCAGCTTTCTTCAAAATATAATCTTTTGTGTTCAACAATAAGAAGAAAGTCAAACAGGTTTGTGACAACTGAAGGTTGAGTAAAATGATGACAGAATTGTCAGTTTTGGGTGAACTATCCCTTTAAATTTTAGTTTAAATAATTTTTATGAAAAAGTAATACAATATACATTGTGATAAAATGTATAAATACGTGTTCTAAATGTTAATACATTAAAAAAATATATTATATACATGAAAAAGTAATAATAATACAGAAATATTGAAGAATCAAGTTCATAAACGTATGCATCAATTTGACACTGAGTGGTACTTTGTGCTCTTGCTTCACAAAAGCTTATACTCTGTTAATGTACAATATCGTTGCCAATTTCCATTATCATGATGTTCAAAGTCTTAAGCCATCTGCTGAGGGCTGCTGAACACACACTTACTGGGTCAATAACTTCAACCTCATTAAATGACACTGTGCAAAGTTAGCATGAGCTCCAACTTCAAGGTTATTTATATAAGCAGAGTTTCAAGTTCATTAACCATGTGGTCAATTTACAGTACTTTATGCATATCGAGTTATGCTTAAGAGTAATAAGAAATGCACAAGCACATTGTGATCAAGTTATTTGAATCTATCATTCAAATAAAAAAACATATTGGTTGTTCTTGCTGAATACTATTTTATGTATAGCTAGATTTATGCTTGATATATATATATATATATATATACATACAAATCACAGTGTCTAACAATCTGATCACATCTTAACCTTTCATTCAGGGAGATGGATAGAGGACCATGGTGTTGTCCATAACCTGATGTTCAATGATACAACGGGTTTGAGAGTTCCTCACAAGGCAACACTGAAAAAGTCTGAATGGTGGGATAATGGTGCTTTGCCACTGTGGATAACTGCACAAAATCAGGTGATCTTAATTTTGGAGCAGATTAAAATAACAAAATCCGGAAATTCTTCTGGTCTTTGTTACAAAACTGTTTCTTTTTGAACCAAAATACACAATTTGTTTTTACAAGATGTTCTTGTTTTTCTTTGGAATTTGAATCTGTTATCTGTTGGAGTAGAGATGGCATTTAATTCTCATGCTAAACATCTATTTTTAATTTTGATTTATGTGGCAATGAAAAATGCATATTGTTATTATTGTCTTCTTCACAGATACTTTTTTTTTTTTTTAATGTGGAAGTGTTAAATATCTGCACTACTTCTACTTGAGAAACTTACTTATTGACACCCATTTGACACTATGTTATTAACCTTTCCTGGTTCTCCATTGAACTCTGTATAGCCTTCTGCCTGATATGATCATATTTTCTGTATTTGTGCAATTCCGCTTCTTTATTCTTCCATTGTATGCTTTTTTGTTTTTCCATTGTGTGGTTGAGGCTATATTTGTCTTTGTGAACATTGAAGAAAATGATGAAACTACTTAAAAAAAACCTTTTTTAAATCCCCAAAATTTTGATGTCATTCAAAAATTGTCTCCTGTGGCCTCATGGGATAGTGAATCATCCCCATTGTACCCACACTTCACAATCTGAAAAGTGGTGCTCTTTATTTTACCTCAACTATATAGTAAGGAAGCATGCAATTTTGTATTCAGCCACTGAGACATGGTTGATGCTGAAGTGCATTGTGTTAAACTTTCATCCCTCTGAAACATAATCTAGATTATAGACCCTTCAACATGATTATTAGGGGATAGAGCTTCACATTTTTCGAAATAGAAATCAGGGCCAGCCAGTGTTATGTAATGGTTTCTAAAGGTGCCCTTTTCGATGGTGTTCTAGTAGTGCAAGCACTGTTTGCACCAAAAAATTCCCAAAATAAAAAGTACATTTTAATTGCTGAATGATTGCACTTATTAAGGATACAAAATAACCTTATAAAGATCATATGATAGATGGTTGAGTGTATAGTAAGTGCATAATCATTTGGTACACAACCATCCACTGTTTTTCCCCAATAACCCTGTCTTTATTTTATAGGGTCTGAAAACAGCATCTTTCTACTATCCTGGTGGAGGAGTGAATTACAGCGGTCAAGCGGTGGATCGATTCATGGTGGAAGATCACGGGTCTCCTGATGACAATGAGACAGAATGGCGACAGAACATTGACACTGTGATGGGATGGTTTGCCAAAGAGCACTTTGACTTTGTCACTCTCTACTACGGAGAACCAGACAACGTGGGTCACGCTGTAGGCCCCGAAACCCTCAAGAGAAGAAAGATCATCGAACAAATTGACCGCACTATCGGTTACCTCAGGGAAGCAATTCACAAGAACGGGCTGACCGATCATCTTAACGTCATCCTTACCTCAGACCATGGCATGACCACTGTTAAAAATGCCACAGAGGTGAAAGAGATTATACTTGCCAATTATATGAGTTTGTTAAAGCTAACCCGCTTTGACTTGCTTGATTATGGTGGGTTTGGGATGATCACACCAAGAGAAGGCAAAGAGCAAGAAGTTTATGATGCCTTGAAGAACGCACATCCCAATCTGACGGTCTATAGGAAAGATGAGATCCCAGAACACTTTCACATGAAGAAACATGAGCGAATTCAGCCTATTGTGCTTCTGGCAGACCTGGGTTTTAATATCAACTCTGTATGTGTCATTCATTTTAAAAAAATTTTTGAAAGCTCATACACAATATATCTTCTGCAGCCAGGGGCGTAATGTCCACTGGGGACAGGGGGGCATTTCCCCCCACTTTTTAAAATACTGATTGTGCCCCCCCTTTTTATGATTTAATTCAATATGGATAAAAAAGATCTGAGTTTTTGGTTGATTCAATATAAGCTCAGGTCAGAATAATCATATTTTCTGTCAACGGTTGCAACAGTCCATTTAAGTCCATAAATGCAGGAAATGTGTCCCTCCAAGTTTTCAAACCAAAGTTATACACTTGTTATCTGCTTAATAAGAAGAATATTAGCATAGTATAGTAAAGCAGATAAATTATGGATTATTTTCACCGATTGATTCACTTAAGACGCATGATGCTGGCTATTTTTTGATTGTTTTTGACTGGTGCCATTGGCAAGATTTGCACAATACACACATCAGACGCACATTTTTGTTATGAAAACATTTGAAGAGAAATTGACCTAAAGGGAAGACAACATGTTGGCAGTGTGGGAGGTTTTCTTCCACAAAAAAGAGGAAATTGCAATAATATTCATAGAGTTTTTTTGACATTTAAAATGACGTTTAAAATGTGAATATATTTTAACATGGAATTTATTCCTGTGATGCATTTTAGCAGCCATTACTCTGCTTTGAGTGTCAAATTATTATTATTATTTTTAAAGAACTTATTATTCCATGCTGATTTTCACCTGCTTAAAAACCTTTTGTATTATGTTGAAATTGTGCTGCTTAGTATTTTTGTGTAAATCAATATTTTTTCATACCCCAAATGGTTCTGTGTGTTCTTTTGGTCTCTTCTGTTGTAATATTTCTCGTTTGCGGTTTGTGCAGAGGCTCATTTTGGATATCAACAAAGGAGATCATGGATTCAGCGGTGAGGAAATGGATATGAAAATGTTCTTCCGAGCCTTTGGGCCAGACTTCAGCCCAAATTTCTTGGCAGAGCCATTTGACAGCGTCAGCATCTATCCGCTGATGTGTAAGCTGTTGGGTGTCGTACCTGAAGCGAACAATGGAAGTCTCAGCGACACCAAAGGCATGCTAGTAGATAACTTTGATGCTGGTGAGAATTGAGCGCTATCATTCAGTAACAATCTAACAAATTGTTTTAACCATTTTATTTTTTCTATTATTAACTAATTGATTATATTCTTATTTTCAGGTGGAAGCAGTGGAAGAATCCAGGTGTCTTTTACCCTTCTTGTACTAACAACAGTTATTTTAACCTTAATTTAAAGAAATATCCCAATACTACTTTTTTTTGTTAACCCTGAATGCATTTAAACTTACCAAAAATTGTCCAGTGCTAAATGTGATGTTGAACTTTTTCTTTTTATATTTATTATATAAAAGTCAAATAATACAAATAATAGTTTCAACTGGAAGTTTTTTTATTGTGCACACCAAAATGGCAAATATCAAGCATGTTCACAAGAGTCAACAAAGTGTGAAAAATGTGATCAATATGTTGAATATGTTTGTTTTGATTAGCTAAACGTCAGATTTTATTTACATACAAGTTTTTATAAAAAAAAATCCCTTAATCCTAATATTCCACTCCCCTTTAAGTGCATTCAAAACATAAATATACATTCCTTTAAGTTTAGAGCACTGAAAAAAAACACACACAATTGGATCAATATATAATACATAGAAGTCAACATTTATATTTTTATGCATTATATACACATTTCATGCGCAGGAAATTATCCATAGGTAGTTTAGGAGTGAATTTTAGTTTGTTTTTGATTGTATATTATGTATATTACATTGACACATGTAAAAAATATAATCTCACAAAAGGAATACAAATATTGTTCAGGAACTTTGATCACAATCAAACCAAAAGACTGTACATGTCTAGAAAAGCCCAACAATAAGCTGAGCGTTTCATGTTTCAATCTCATTCATCATGAATGATGCTAATTTGCCATTATATTTGCACTTTTAAAATATATATATATACCAAAAGATATACCAAGTTCTTATAAAATTTTGGTAAAAATGAGAAGGCTAACGTATTTTAGACAACTTTATAATTTCAAACATCTCATCTGCCTTCAATTGAGATGTACAAGTAGCACATTTTTGCTACCAACTGGTATGTAGAAGACTATTAAAGGAGTCACCTGTTCCTCATTGCCAGTCCTTATCCCGCTCATCGTCCGGCTCTGCTGAGCTGTCCTCAGCTCCACTGCTCTCCTCTTGACCTCTGCCTTGTGCTTCTTTCCGCCTCGCCACCAGTATCATCTCGTGTCTGGCTTTAGCTGCCCGCTCCTCCTCTTCTCTTTGGCGCTGAGCTGCTGCTGCTTTCTTCTCCTGCTCTGCATGACTCTTCATGTGGGCACTGCGGCTCTTCACTTTATAGAACACCCTATATAGAATGCAAAATAGATATAAAATAAAATTCAATGTTAGGAATTAATTTACATTTCACTGAAAGAATAATTTTATATGTGGCTTCTGACCCATGACATAATAATATTAATATGTTATTAGAATTATAGAATTTTTTTTTTGTCTAGAAGAGCTTTATAATCTCAAAAATTTTATCTAAAGTGTGTTTTAGTAATGTATGGTATTATAATTGCTAAAGTATTATATTTAACGCTGATTAAATTTAGAAGTGTGATGAAATAAATATAAATTTAAATAATACACTATAAACATACTATAAAAATCAAATACTGAAAGTATTTTGGAGGAAAATGCTTATATTATTGTCAAAATATTTGGGCATAATCATTAATGAAGCAGAATTATTCTATTTAATATTAATACTGAACTGTAACAGTTTTAATAGTCTAAATTAAAACTAAAACTAAATTACTAAAATAATAACTAAAACTTCATTAAATTGCAGTTTATACTCAATACTAAAAAACACTATGTAATAATATTAATTTTAATAACAATAATTTGTATTATTATTATTATTACTAATTCAAATCTTAATAATTATATTATAATATTATATTATATATTAAATAATTGGGAAATAATGTAAAATATGGTGAAATTATCAATAAATAGCATCTAAAATGCTGCAATAATAATTGAGAAAATTGAATGTAATACATTTAATGTGATATTAATACAGAAAAACTGAATGTAATATTTCAGCATTCATATTTCAAATCCAAAAGGAAACCACTGCAGATTACAAATAAATGGTACAGTCAGAAGAATTCACACTCAGATAAGAGAGTAAGATAAATGCAGCACAATGTAATACAAACAGATTAGAAACTACTTGAAAAAAACGTTTTTACCGGTTGTTTGAGGTAATTGTAACAATCACAAGCTTATCTCCTTTGATTTTAATGAACAGATATTTTCAGACAATTTACTAGTATCCACAATCTGACTCACCTGCTACACTTCTTGCAAGGAAAAATCCCCTCTGGCTCTCCCTGAGGTTTGTTGCCATTTGAGGGTTTGGTTTTCCTCCCGATGTTGTAAGTGCGAGGCTTTGGAGGTGCCGGTGAAGGGGTTTTAAAGGTGGGTTGAACCGCAACCATCAGCCCAGAAGACTCTTCTACTGCCACAGAGCTTTTCTTCTGGTCCTCCTGAGCCACGTCTGCCCTCTCCTGGACAAAACAGTAAAGACAAGACTGAGCTATTCCCTTGGATTTTAAACTAGCTGTTTATTATTTCAACCAAGACAAACATACTGGTGTTAAAACTGTATTTTCATGCAAAAAAAGGAGTGCACTTTTACTTAAAATCCTCACATTGTCATTGTGCTGAAGTGTCTTGGTCACATCTTTTAGCCTTTCATCCATATTATCTTGAGTTTCCTCCTGTTGTTTACTGTAATTTTCTTTATCTGCTTGTCTTACGTTCATCTGTATCGAAGATAAAAGGACAGGCTGATGATATAAATGAAAGGCAAGTATGACTGGCACTTATGCACCATGTTGCACAGATTCTGTTTATATAAAAAAAAATTAAGCGTGGTCTCACACTTATGGATTCCACTTATTCTCTACATGTGCCATCTGTCAGCCTTTTAGTCAGGATGAGTCAAAGACAAAGGCCATGTGCACACCAATACCAATACCATACCAATGCTCTTGCATCTTGCACGTTTGGTATCCACTATTTGTGTCTGGAAAAATATAACCAGACCAGTTACTTTTTATGCACTGCGAGTTTAACTGAGGCCATTTACTATACACACTGCAGCTCAATACAATCAGGGTTCCTACTTTAAGCCAAAAGACAGTAGAAGTGTTTGAATATGATCCTTGCATGTTAGCCTTAGTTAACAGGTTCAGTCTGGTGACTGCAATTGAGTTGATGCACAGGAGGTTGATGCACAGGAGAGGAATAAAATTGAGCTGAAAAATGGCCTAAGCATAATAGAAGGCATGAAATGGCATGACATAAAAAATACGGTATAGACAATCACATTTTGATAAATGTAAACTAATATATAAAGTGGCAAACAAAAATCCCTGATATTCCATGACAAAAAAAGAAAAATTCTGAAAATGTCATAAATAGACCCTTAAAAATTACACAATATTCGAGAAATTACATGACATGAGGATACCCTGTACAGTTATTACCTGTAAGTCACATTTATTCTCTTCACTTCCATAAAAATGACAAGTTTATCAACTTAAACCGAACACCTAGTTGTTATCAATGTTTATAATGGTAAATCTCTCTATTGTATACATGGTGCAAGAAAACAGAAAATCTGGTACGTCTTAATTCATTAGGGTTGTCAGATATTACTAGAAAAATAAGCAAATAAGAACAAGCCAAGAGTAAACTTAAATTTATGAGAGTAACTTATAAATTCTTTATCAAGGAAATAAACCACCTACCACAATATCACAACTATGAACTATATTAACTAAATATGTATTTTAGTCTTATTCCCAATAAAAAAAGGTTTGTAATTAAACAAGTTTAATACTGGCTTGTTCTTACATGCTGTATTTTTCTAGGAAGATCTGGCAAAACAAATGACTCATGAATAATGTATTGTACTGTAAAAAAATAGACATGCATATTTATTCAAAATGTTTGAGTAGAGCTATTTTGGTTGTGTGTGTAGAACAGGATGAAAAGGTGTCTGTCTGTGTAAACTGGCCTTAAAGATGAACTGACAAACTAATTTTATAAAAGTATAAACAGTAACAAGTAATAGCTTTTACCACAGGGATGCTTTCTTCTGGATCTGAAGGTCCATATGTACATGTCCCATTACGAGTAACCCTCGCCTGTTTCTTATAGGTGTAGTAGAACTCAACACACTGTGCCACTGTTTTAGTCCTCACCTGCCAAAAACAGACATACAAAGAGAAACACAAAATCTTTAAAAATGGAAAGCATGATTTATGTGAGTCATGTAAGAACAATATTACACTGTAGATATAAAAAAACTGTATACCAGTTTTTGCACCATGAAGAAATCTTTTGTATAAGCAGAAATTCCCTTGTTGAAGTATCGTTTTTCATCCACACTCCAGCAGTCTGACCCTGTCAATATTTAAAAAACATCAACCACTACCATAAAACATTACAAATAAACTCATTACAGACTATAAAATGAATCACATTTTTTCATGAGATCACGATTCCAAACAAAACTAAAATAACATATATAATATGGATAAATTAAACCAACTTTTCACTCAAAAAGAGTGATTTATTACAGGATTAATCAGCGATTATGAACAAATTTCTTGAATGGCTGATTCAATGACAGATAACAATACCTGGCATACCCTACTGCCACAGCAATGTCATTTATTCAAGCTTGAACGGATAGTTATCCCTGCAAATTCTGTCATAATTTACTCACCTTCACTTCTTACAAACCTGTTTGGGTTTCTCTCTTCTGTTGAACACAAAAGAAGATATTTTGAAAAATGCTGAAAACCTGTAACCATTGACTTCTATAGTATTTGTTTTCTCAAACATGGATGTCAATGGTTACAGGTTTCTAACAGTCTTCAAAATAACTTATTTTGTGTTCAACAGAAAAAAGAAACTCAAAGTTTTGAGGTTGAGTACATGGTACATTTTCATTTTTGGGTGAACTATCCCAAGTGAATAACTAACGTTTCTGATGTGAACACTGCCACTGACTCACTGCTATATAGTTTGTATATATGTTATTTTCTACCTGCATAGTGGTAATTGGCTAGTTGATGGTTCCTGGAGAAGATGGGATTCTTCAGCATCATCATTTCCAAAGCTTCCTACAGAATAAAAAAAGGTTGTTTCTACAGAAACCATATATATGAATCATATAAAGTGTCCTTAATGAGTATCAATTGTACTAACATCAAAATATATTTTTTAAATATACTTATTTCAACAAAGATACACTGCTGACATCGGATAGATGGCAAGGAGAAATTTAAATACAAAACTTTAAATTACCATTAAATGAGGAGCAAATCATCATATTAGAATAATTTCTGAAGTATCATGTGACATTGAAGACTAAATTGTAATATAAAAAATAACAAATTTATTATAAATTGTAATAACATTTTACAATTTTACTGCTTTACTGTATTTGTATTTTAATAGATAAATGCAGCCTTATTAAGCATAAAAGGTATCTTTTAACAGCATTTCAAAATATTTACAGACCCTAAACTTTTTGAACAGTAGTGAAAGTCCTTTAAATTCAACAAATTCCATTGCATTGGACACAAAGCAAAATAGATCACAAACAAATTTGTCTTGAAAGATGTTGTTGAAGGGTTCAAGCACTATTCGGGTGTCACTGTGCTTTGAGGACTGAGCTCACCATGACATCACCTCTGCACTCATGCAAGCAGTGCATTGCGAGCTCTGGGTTTGTTCCTCCTCCATACATTACACTGGAACAGACCAGGTTCATCAGAATATCAACTGCAAAACAAAAAACAAAACATTGGAATTGAAGTATGTTAATATATCTGTGTTATGTGCATATGGTGGAGAAGATCAGAATTATCAAAAAAAGAGTTACGTCTTGTGTCCTGGGAGGCTGTAGACTCAGGGAGCCAAACTAAAGTGGCTTTATGCTGGTCCTTTAAGGCCAATGAACTATCAGATAGTTCAGGAATCTCTGCTTGGTACTTTGAGCCGATGTTTATGTGCCTAAAAAGTGCAAAAGAGCAGGAATCTATTAGAATACAGAAGAGCAATCGGAATGAATACCTTGTGTTTTTAATTTAATAAATGCTCACGGTTCAAGGCTGACAGGAGTTGCTTCTCCCACCAGTGGAGGAGCAGGAGGGCTGATGTCAGAGCTGCCTGAAGAATAGCAAATAAAGAGACAGAGCGTGAACAAGAATAAGCATGAATAATGACAAAGATATCAGTTTACAGTACTTTGCACAATACTTAAACAAACAGCTACTAATGATAATAAACACTTAACATTAAGGGTAAATATTGTTTGTTCATTAACATTATATAATGACAATTAAATGGCGCCAAAGCAAACATGCCCATATCCTAACAAGATCACACACCCTTTTTGATATTTCCGCTATCAATAATAGACATGCCCATTTTACTGCTGATTGGCCGCTGGTGCGTTTTGGGACACTGTGATCAAAACAAAAGTGTATTTTAAATATAACACACTTGGACCAGCTGTGTCTTTTTTCTTATTTCTGGAAGCTGTAAGTGTGTTTTTGTTGTTGGGTTTGGGTAAGAAATTAATTGTTTTGATTAAAATGTACGAATGTCACATGACCAGCTCAGTATACATCCTGCTTGCACATCTAGATGATTTTAGAGGTAGACATTTGTTAACGGGCATAATTATGACCTGTATTTCAATCGCTAATAATTAAAAACAACTGAACTGGAATGTAATTCTGACTATCCTGCTGTTTCCCCCTGGGTCACTATTTTGACCAAGTATAAAACCTAATTTATCTAACATAATATCAAAGGAAGCAGAAATGTTGTGTGCTAGGGAGGTCTATGGAGAAAAAAATGCATTTCCTCAAATATCAAAACATTAAAGGTTTAATGCACCTTTAACTATTGAACAATGCTAAGTTTTATTTATCTGGGTAAGGTTGAAAAATACTGTAAACTAACAATGTGACTGTTTAAGATAGTATAACTAATTAATGTTCTTCTTTTTCTAAACCATCTATTAATAAGTATGGCACAACATGTTACATTCAACATTATCTAATAATGAGTAATACTTGTATAATTACATTTATAATTATTTGTGAATATATTTTTTATGACTGTTTTTACCATAGCACAAAATGTAAAAGAAAATACAGAAGCACTTTAGAATAATGGTTCATTAGTTAATGTATTTACTAACATCAACTAAGTATGAGTAATCTCTAAAGCATTTATTAATCATAGTTCAACATTAACTGATGCATGATTAAAATCCAATGTTGTGCTTGTTAACATTAGTTATTGCACTGTGAATTAACATGAACTAACGTTTAACTTAACATTAACTAAACAAAGATGAATAAATACTATAATAAATGTATAACTAATTGTTTGTTCATGTTAGTAAATACATTAATTAACGGATCATTAAAGTGTTACCAAAAGTTCTAACATGAAGTGTATTTATATTGTAAATTGACTAATAAATGCTGTAAGAAAATAATTAATTGATAGTTCATAATTAATCCAATAAATGTCAACTTCTAAGTGATCTATTAATAAGTATTAATAAACACAAATAAACAGTTAAGATAAAAATGTAAAAACTTACAATAATATTAAGTGATATCAGCTAATAATGATTTTTATTTTTACCTATTATCATTATTATTATTATTTGTAAATATGTTTTTTATTCATTGAAAATTGTTCAATATTAGCTACCAACATGAACGATATATGTCTGCACACTATTGCATCAGTAAATGTTTAGAAGCTTACTGTGAATTATTACTAATTATAAAAAAAGGAACACACTTGAGCGCAGAAGGCTTCGCGAGGTGCTGCGGGGTGTGGGTGGTGGTGGCAGGACTTGACTGCCCGCTGCCATAGAAGAGAGAACAGTAGAGAAGTACAGGCCCGATCCCTCACGCAAAGGTGACAGAATGGGCGGAGGAGTGTATGGCGGGATGATGCTGGCATGGTCCGGCAGACGCAATGGAGAACGCAGGTTACTCTGGTAGGAGCTGATGCTGGAGTAGACAGAAGGGGCGATGAAAGTGCACGGTTGAGGAATGACCAGAGGCTCGGGTCGCGGGCGACGCTTCGATTTGTCCTCTTGCCCTTTACCCTGAATCCAATGCAAAATGGAAAAAAACAATATATGAACATCTATTTTGAGAATCAAAATGCTGAAATGTAAAACCTTAGAGCTGAATTAACTAACATTTTGAAGCTACAAAATCCAACGCAGTAAAATAAAAGCAATGAAAAGGCAAATGCATTTGAAGAAGTTTCGCTTTCAAATACAAAGTTTTTGGGAGGAGGGAATTTAAATGAATCATCCCACATTATTTACTTCACTAACTGGTAGTCAATTTACTGATATTTGCACCATTTAACAACAAAAAGAGCAAGTCATCATATAATAAAAACTAATAAGGAATACTGACAGAAATGTTCAACTATGTTTTAATTTGACACTAAATAAAACAGCAGAATTTGAAGGGGAAAATCCATTTCAGAGAATTCCTAAATATGCATTTATATAAGCTGCAACATTGTATAAATGTAATTGTAAAACTCTTACACTATTTAACTTTCATGATTTTAATTAATTAGACAAGATTTTTATAACCAAAATTAAATTTAACCATGAATCAAAATGGAAAAAGCTGAATTTGAAAAAAGTCAAACAGAATTTAGGGGAAATTAAAACAGGGGACAAATTTCATTGGAGCCTACACAAAGATGCTGAATTAAATTGCTTCAAAAATCAACTGTCAGTTTGTGGGTTCAGTATTACATCAACACTTGCAGCTTTGGCATCAATAGCAGCAAAAGTTCAGTGAGCTGCCAAACATTTAGTCCTGTGGGTGCCATCCACTAACAAGCTCAAATACAGAACAGTTTTCTGGAAATAAGCCCAAATAACATAACATGCAATTACCGAAAACACAAGCCTAATGTTTTGTATAAGCAAACATGGCAACAATGGTATTAACCTGTACCAGGATGAAGCTCTCAGATGCGGAGTTCTTCAATGAGTGCCGGCGTGCAACAATAACCGAGGGTTTGCGATCAGGCTGGGCACTTCCTGATGGATGCCGAACATTATCCAGCTGTGCCAAGCTGCCTGGCACTTCCATTTGGGTTTGACCTCTCCGAACTGGAACAGAGACTGGGATGACTAGAGGCATCATACCAGCTGGTCTACCAGGGTTAACGTCCTCATGCTATTAAGAGAAAATAAAATACAGATGAATATATAAATGCAGAAAAGAAACAAACAATAGCCTGACTAGCAACCTGCAGCATTTAAGTGAGTCACGGGGATAGTTTAATCGGCCTGTAAAAATATTACAGCCAATTTTTAAATGTATTTTCTTAAAACAACCGTCTTAAATAAATAGATCTGTCCCTGCCCTGTTATATTAAATATGTAAAGTCTACAATAAATCTTCTAAAGTATTCATTCATTCCATAAACTTGGATCAGCAAACAGGGCTTGGTGAATCAGCCCCTCCCAAATTCAGCTGAATGGGTTTTCAGAGAGTTTGGAATGTGAAGGTGTGCAGACATGCAGCAGCTCACTACACTGCTTTACAATATACAATATCTCAATAAACTCTGCAAAGAACACTATATACCACAAAGGAAGGCCATTAGCAAACACCACCGTGAGCTGAGCTGTAATGTTTATAGTTTGATTAGTTATGCAGCCAGTGACATGATGTTTCACCCAGCTTCAGATTCCTGCTAGAGGGAGCAGAGGAATTTTTTAGGTTTTGAAAGAGCCAGTTTCTAAGGTGATTTAAAAAAGCAAAATCATTTTAGGAAACCATGAGCTGCAAAACATCCCAGCGAAATTACAAATATTTATAAAATACAATACTGTTCTAATGTATGTGGACTGTGTGATATTTGTTTTGTGAAGGTAAGTGTGACAGTGAAGGCTTTTTATAATGTTACAAAAATGCTGTTTTAAATAAAAAGTTTTTTGCTTCCTATTCATCACAGAATCCTATAAAATGTATCATGGTTTCATCAAGCAGCATTACTGTTTTGAATATTGGTCTCAATAAAAAAAACTAATTATTGAGCAGCAAATCAGTATAACAGATTCATTTCTGAACGATCATGTGACAGTGGAAACTGGATAAACTGGACTGGATTTGCCATCTTTAGTAATCTTTATGCTATTCAATATAGATTTTAACACATTACAATGCAAAACAATGAAAAATACACAAAAAAATGAAAAATGCTGCACAGAAAACTTCATAAAAAAATGAAGCAATGGAGTGTGCTCAAAAGAAAAAAAACTTTCTGAAAACAATCAATATTTTTGCTATTGAATTTGTGGATGTTAGTGTCACAGGAACTGGAAACAGACACCACAAAATATATTTAATCACATATTTCCAGCCCCCAAAAATTCCAACTGGTTAAATTAAACCATATGCCTCTTTAATCAATTAAAATTTAAAAATGAAATGGGCTCACCTTTGCTGGCAAAAATTCCATCTCTGAGGCCTTCTGAGCAAGAGTCTCAAGGTTGATCTCCTTTGAGGCCCTCCGTCTTCTCTGAGTGCTCTGGATGACCCCAACTGTGGGTGCTTGGATTCCATCATCGCCTCCATTCTGGGCAGAAACCTTGTCTTTGGGGGCCTGGCTGCCTTGAGGGGAGACTCCATCTTTGGAGAGTCTGCGAGAGCGGCGAGGAAAGACCTGACGTTTTCTTTGGTCCTCCTGGACATCGGGAATGGCTTCTGCAGGACTGCCAGATTCCTGGAAATTTGAGCCTTGAGAAACAGGGTGTTGTGACTGAGGGACAGTGAGCTGAGTCTGGCTTGAGTCTGTCTTCACCTGAGCACTGGCAGGATCCTGTGACTCGATCTCTGGTTTAACTCTCTGCTTTTCTACAGACTCTAGGTGTTGAAACCCTTGTGCATGTTGCTGTAGTTGCTGGTGCATCTGTTGCTGCATTTTCTGGTGCTGATGGTATTGCTGTTGCATTTGATGCAGCCGCTGCTGCTGCTGCATTTGATGCTGTTGGTGTTGCTGCTGCTGCTGCTGCTGCTGCTGCAACTGACGCATTTGCTGCAGCTGTTGCATCTGGTGCTGGCGCTGCAACTGCTGCATCTGCAAGAGTTGCTGTTGTGATTTTGGCTTCTCATTGTAATTCATATTTAAAGGTGCACTGTTGCCTTGGAAAACTTGTTGGAAACCAGGTGCTTGTGGTTGCTTGGTAGGTCCAAATGCCAACTGGAAGGGTTGCAAAGTAGAGTCTGGCATCTCATGATGCATGACTTGTGGCTGATATTGGATATCTGCAGGTCGGTGACCTTGTTGAAGAGCCTGGAACTGAGCATGATGCATGGCTGCCATCGTGTGATGGTCCCAGTTGGCACCAGGAACTTGGGAGGTCTCTGTGTAGGACTGTGAGGAGCTTGGTGAAAGCTTCTCTTTCATAGCTTCCATCTCATGACTTTTATTAAAGACCCTTGGATCATCCATAACAGACCCAAAGTTCGGTGACCATTTATTCATGTTTGGAAGGCCTTGAAACCAAGTTGACGTCTGCACTGGGTCCTGATGTACCCACTTCACCGGTCCTGACTGCTGAAAATGTCCCCGGACCTGATATCCTTTATCGGTTTTGAAAACACCCTGGACTTCAGGGCTAGAATCCACCAGACCTTCTGGACTGCTGTGAGTTTGCTCCAGAGATGGAGCTCCCACGTTGTAAAAGAGATCCCCTGAATGCTGCATTGTTTCACTAATGGCTTCAACATTCTGTTTGCTAATACTGTTTATAGTTCCCCTCTGGTGTGGAGAAAGACTCATGTCAATTGTGTGAAACTACAAGATGAGCAAAATCCTGGGGCATTCGGTAAGTCTGGTTTGGTCTGAACAAGGCTGCTTGATAATGTTTTACACATGCAGGTTTAAACAAGAGAGGAGGTGGGGCTCCTGTACCCTGTTTCTAACTTGCACTTTAAAGCTGGAGTAAATATTTAAAACCTCAGTCATTCCTCAGTCTCGGGAAATGGTCTAAAAACAGGAGAAATACAAGTTACAAATACAAGTTAGACTTTGAAAACAGTAGGAATCAAATTCTGTTGCAGTATACACAAAATAAACAAACCAAAAGAAAAACATGACATGACAATTTTATTTTGTTCAAATATATTTTTCAAAATACATTAAAGATTCATACATATAATAACTTGCATGTGTATATTCTATAAAGCACGACCCCCAAAGTAATTATAATAGTATAAAGAGACAAAGTCACAGTAAAAAAAAAAAAAGATGTTTTGTACTTACATGCAAATCATTTGAATCCCCACAAGAAACTTTGCTTTTTTATTATTTTTTTACAAAAATCCCTTGCTAGCAATTAAAAGGCTTGCTTCTTGTGAGAAGATAACATTTTATTTTTAAAGAATGCAAAATATAAAATACAAACTAATTAGCCAACCATATGCCAGCAATTTAGTTTGTAAAAAGATTTATCATGGATAAGACAATCTACTGAAGAGCAAATGAACATCAGAATTGGGAGGAAAAGTGATACATTTTTCACCCCAGATGGGGTGGTTGGAGTATAATGTCCTGTGTTCTGGTGATGATGTGCCAATTGTTCAGTATATAAATATATATTTTGCTATATTATTCTTTTCATCAGCATGTCTCCATACTGATGCACGTTTTTTTAAATTAAAAACTAATTGAGAATTTTTGAGGGTAAAAAAAAAAATCAAATAACATCAAAAGCACAGAATTATTAAAAGGAAACTCTTACATAAGAATATATAAGAATAATTTGGCATAATCTTTTATAATTACTGTTTTAAAAACTTTAAAAAGTCTCCATTAAAGGTTGACACATATATATATTAAATATTTATGGGAATTTGTATTATTTTTCCCACCACAGTGTTATTTTAGAGTCCAATTAAACATTATTTACCAATTATACTTGAAATACAATAATAAAATAAATATATTATTTATATATACGTCAGTATATACCACACACGTACAGTCTAATCTCTCTAAAGAAACAACACATGGAGTGTTATCAAGTAAACTTTAGATCACCCACTACAAAACAAGTCATAATCTGTCAAAACTGACAGGACACAAGCATTCGTAAGCTTTCTTAGTACGTCCCATTAATGAATGAATATTTAGCAAAAACTTCTACGTGGAAAGAAACACATTGGTCTAAAACCAGGAAACCTGACAAACACAATTGCACACAGCACGGGAGGGGCATGTAAAGTGCATTGCAAGACAACAAGAATTACAGGAAGTGAAGAGGGAAAGGGAGAGAGAGATGGAGAGAGAATACAGGAGAGAGAGAACAAGCAGAACTACTTTTCAACCCACTTATGACCCCTCCCAACACAGAAAATACGATGAAACCATTTCTAACAACAAAATCAACGTAAAAGCAATGCTGTACAGCAAACCAAACCACCCTGTTTTTTTCCCTATAAAACGACAAAGTGTTTGTGCACTTTTTATTTTCTGTGCACTTTGCGCCCTTAGCTTACTGAGCGATGAACGTATGAACACAGAAGACTGTATCGCACTTACACTGTTGCAATGTGTTATTGACGTCCTCTTCCTTGCTTTTCAAGTTCGGCTGACAGCACCTTACAAAACAGCTCCAGCCCTGGGCAAAGTCAACAGCAGCGTGCATGACCATATACACACTACGCACAATGCAGTCCGTCGTAAACGCCTAGACCGAAGTAACGTTACGCACATTTAATACGCCAGAATAACGTGTCATTATAATGCACCGAGAGGCCTGTTTTACATGCAGGCTGACAAATGTTACAACTTTTTTGTATCCGAGTAACTCCTCAGCTGTAGTCACCAAACCAGTTTTCCTGTTTACATTCTGTCGCTTCAGCGTAACGTTACCGATATTGTTTGCAGAATGTGTGGAGTTCGAGGATCCTCTTGAAAAATAATCAATCCATCAAAGTTATTTATCAACAAAACAGTTCGCACCGACGCAGCCAATCAAAGAGTTTCGGATTGAAGGCGAGGCGACAGAAGGCGCAAAGGCGAACACTGTGATTGGACGGAAGGAACTTCTCGCGCACTGCTGGAATGGAATGTATCATATATTGAATTTAGGAGAGCAACAGAAACAGAAGTCCTTTTAAAAACAGTATCACTTTCTCACATTCACATTTTTACTGACTTTGTGGTATATTGTGGGATGTGAAAAAATGCAAGTTAATAAGTAAGATAATGTTCTCATTGAGCTCTACAATTATGAACAACCTTTAATTGTAAATTGATGTCAAACTCTTATCACAAGAATGTAACAATCGACCAATCCCCCCAAAAAAGGAAAGAAAGAAAAAAGAAAGAAAGAAAGAAAGAAGGTTAAGGTTGACAGCCATTTCAACCCAATAAACATTTATTCGTTATTTTCATTCATTCATTTTCCTTCTGCTTAGTCCCTTTATTTATCAGGGGTCGCCACAGCGGAATGAACTGCCAACTTATCCAGCATATGTTTTACACAGCGAATGCCCTTCCAGCCGCAACCCAGTACTGGGAAACACCCATACACTCTTAATTCGTTATTTTAGCAAGGATAATTAAACACTAGTCGCTATAAAAATAATAAGTTCTATCTAATAAATAAGAACTAGTATTGAATAATAGTAACATAAAAATAAGTACTAGTTTAAAAAAACTGAATACAATTTTTTAATGATAATTTTTTTTCATTGGCAGATGTAAAAAAAAGAGTGTGTTCATTAAAAAGATAATTCACCCAAAAATGTAAATTGATTCATGATTCATAAAATGCTAGACAGTAGCTACTGGCACTTGAGAGTAAAAAACTCAATTGAGTGGCTCCCAATGATATATTGAGACCTTTCTTATGAAATGAAATGATCGGTGTGTGCAAAAAAAAAAATACTGAACATTATCTACAACATTATTACCTATCATTGTCCTTAAAAAGTTTTTGAAAAGTATCCAAAAATAAAATTCTGTTATCAATTTCTCACCTTGATGTCAATTCGCATAGACTTTTATTCATCTTCGGAACACAAATTAAGTCCTGAGACCTTCAAAGTCCAGAAAAGGAACCAAAAACATTCAAAACATTCCATGTGTCCTCAGTGGTTCAACTACAATCATATGAAGCTCCAAGAACAGTTTTCTATGTCAGATTAGGGTGCATGTTTACTACAGGCATTAGACAGTCTGGAGTGTAAGCTTCCTGATGTAAACTGACACATTTGTGGGTGCAAACTTTGTTTACAGCATTGTTGCATAGATTGCAGCATCCAGAATGAGCCATTTGATGAATGATATAACACACTTGTTATATAGTGATATCAGGAGCCACTGTATTAAATTTGTTATGCCTGTATGTTTTTTTAGGCAGCTAAAATGCTATAATGCTCTACTAAAGACATTAAATGTTGGATGGTCTATATTAACAGCAGTTAGATTTTTTTTAATTTCATTCGTTATCCCTTTAATCTTTTTTCAATCCAATGCAAATTCAAAAAGACACTTTTTGCCACCTTATCAGTGAATAATTCTGAATGATTTTGTTTTGATCAAAGGAAACTAGTCACTGAAAAGAAGTACATCAAATAAAATGTTTACTGAATCAAATAAAGTTTTCTAATTTATTTTCCTGCTTTACTATAAAGTAAACTCTTATTTATTTATTTATTTATTTATTTATTTATTTATTTATTTATTTA
>CAIGQV010018299.1:6714027-6727185 GCA_903798115.1 Danio jaintianensis | reverse complement strand
TTATTTATTTATTTATTTATTTATTTATTTATTTATTTATTTATTTATTTATTCATTTCAGGCAACAAACACATCATCATTATTCACAAATATATGTGTTGTTCTGTGTTCACCGAATGCTTGCCTTCTCATACTTCTACGGAAGTGAAGCGTCAGCTGGTGTGTCACATGATCACCATCATGTGATTTGCATACAGGGGAACGACCTGTTTAGATAGCTGTAGCCATCAGCAAGAAAGACACATCTCAAGACAACTGATGCTCGCGGTCACTCAGTCCCACACTCACGATGAATTGGACAAAATATCAGCTCTTTCTCGCCGGTCTGATGCTCACGACAGGCTCTCTAAACACACTATCCGCAAAGTAAGTAACGCGCACGCGCTAGATGCTGTTTGTTTACATGGGATTCCATACTGTACGATTTCTTGTTTTTTTTATTTTTGCTTACTTTTATTAACCAAACTTTTGCCTTTAGCAAATGGTGTAAACAATCATGGAAATAATGTCCACATTATGTCCTTATTTTTATTTATGTATTTTGGGATCATTTGTTATTATTTTGTAACATCTGGACGAGTACATTTAAAACCTGATATTTAATGTAACTTAAGTACAAATGAGAGTAAATATTACCCCCTCACTTTTAGTCTTTAAACAGCATGCCTAAAATTTGAGGAAAAGATTATTAGACTCACGTGCAGTTGATCAGACGTGTCGTGACATGTTGAGACTGCAAAATCAGCAATTCTGACACTCTGAAATCACTTGTGACTATTAGTCAATACTGCCATCACAGCATTATATGTCTTACAAGTAGAATTGGGTTGTACACTGAGTCAAGAAGACACTGCCAACGTCTTGTAACTTGATACAGCTTTGTGTCTAAAACAGAAGCTTAACGTTTCTAGGCAGAAGATATCGGATACCACACGTTATCCCATATTTGCTGAAAAACTAACACTGATGGTGTTGATGTATCTGTGATCTCACACTTAAGTATATGCTTGATTTTTACAATGTCACAATCACTGTCCTTTATAACAGTATGTTTCTAAAAGTATCTTAACTTATCTGTTAAATGTAAAAAGGCATTTTTTATCTTCAGACTTTATGTCAGTCATGCATGGTTGTAAAAATGACAGTAGTGGAACTTTGTTACTTATTAAACTTACAGTGACTAGCCCCTGTAAGACTGTAAGTTGTATTGTAAGTTATATTTTTTAAGGTTTAGTTCACTCTAAAAATTAATCAAAAATATTTCTTGTCATTCAAAACCCATATGAAGTTTGTGCATGGAGATATTTTTAATACATTCTGAGAGATTCTCCCTCTCTCTCTCAGTTGAAAGACCATTCACCCAAAATTCTTTCATAGACAGATAAAAAAAAATCCATGAGCTGTTAAATCAAAGTCATCTGAAGACACATGATTGCTTAATAAGATGAAGAGATTAAAAAAGTAAGATATTTCAAGTTCAGTCTGTATTTAAGTCCCTTTAATGTTGTAATTTCAGCATGTGATGTGTAAATGCTCATTGTAACAAAACATCAGAATTGAACATTATACTTGTGTAATAACTATTACAGGTTTCTCAGACACAACCCTTAACCATCATTGTTAGGATAAACTGATAGTGTGGCTCCAAGTTTGAAGGGGTTGTTCACCTATAAATGAAACTTTTCTCATCGTTCTTAGCCTCCTCTTATTCCAAACCTGTTTGAGTTCCTTTCTTTATTGAATACAAAAGAAGATATTTTGTAGAATGTTGAAAACTGGCCATTGACTTCTACTGTATTTTACATTTCCTTTTATAGAAGTCTACTGGTTTCAACATTCTTGATAATATCATATTTTGTGTTCAATAGAAAACAGAAATTTCTAAAGTTTTGGAACCTCTTGAGGATGAGTTTGGGTGAACTATCCTTTAAGCTGTTGTTGAGTTAATGTTCTCAGCAATTTCAACTATTCATAGTTAAAGCATATTACTACATATGAAGTCATGTTAAGATGAATTTGATCATCACCATATCTTTTTATCTTTTAGATGGGCTGATATGTTCTCTGCACCCGGCTGTCATGGCGACCCAGATCACAACTTCTCTCACCCGTTTGTCCAGGTAATGAAAGTCATCCCACCAGCATACAACACACCATTCATATCAAGCTTCCTCTCTGCAAACTTTGTTCAGAGTTCTGAGGAAATGTAGAACTGAAAGTGTTACGTGTTTGTCAACTGAGAACTGTTTTTGAGATCATTTCTGTCTCCTCGTATCACTTTTTTCATTCTATATCCTTTTTCACTTATGCACACTATAAATAAACAACTCCTTTCTCATCTAGGCTGTGGGCATGTTTTTGGGAGAGCTGTCCTGCCTGGTGGTGTTCTACATTCTCCTATGCCACGACCGGCGCAGACCTGAGCCCACCATGGATCCAGGCGAAAGTTTTAACCCACTAGTTTTTCTCCCTCCTGCCCTTTGTGACATGTTGGGAACATCCATCATGTATATTGGTGAGTGTCCAACCTTATGAAAGATCATTTCAGTAGTTTTTCAGTTAATCTGAGGTGCAATGATCCACTTTAAAAAAGACAGATTTACTTGTATAATAGTTAAAGCATCCATTCTTATTCTTAGATTGGGTTAAAGAATTAGTTCACCCAACAATTAAAATGTACTTGCCATACACTTGCACTCATAGGGTTCTGTTTAACACAAAAGAAGATATTTTTGAAGAATGTTGGAAAACGGTGTACATTGACATCCATAATATTTGCCATAAGTCTATGTTTTCTGACATATAAAAAAACAATCACAGGGAAAAAAAATTGAATTTTTGTCATGTATTAACGCTAAAAATCTTATTTGATTTATGTTTTCATTTGTTTGTTATTTTTAATTGCATATTTATTAATGTTCTTGGCATGAAAATAGCAGATTGCTGACATTGCATTAAATAAAATCATCATCACTTTTGTGTTTAACAGAAGAATAAAACGCAAACATGTTTGAAACAAGTGGAGGATGCGTAAATAATGACAGTTTTCATTTTTGGGTGAACTTTAAGCAGGGTATGTGCTTAGTATTTTTAAGAAGCTTTCACTCCTCTGTTTCTTTCTGTCTCTAGCACTTAACATGACCAGCGCTTCCAGTTTCCAGATGTTGCGAGGAGCTGTGATCATCTTCACTGGACTGCTGTCTGTAGCATTTTTAGGACGCCGGCTTAAACCTAGCCAGTGGTTTGGGATACTAATCACCATCCTTGGTCTGGTGGTGGTTGGACTGGCTGACTTTGTGAGCGGCCATGGTGATGACTCCCATAAACTCAGCGAAATTATTACAGGTAACTGGTGTTTTCGAAAATATGTAGTCATATAGAATGATGCAATTTGTCTACAACTCCTCTCATGAGGATGTTTTTCTTCTACTCGATTGTACTCTGCATCTTTATCTGTTTAGACTGTTGCACTGATTACCTATTGATCTTGTCTGCTAGGAGACCTTTTGATCATCATGGCTCAGATTATAGTTGCCGTTCAGATGGTCTTGGAGGAGAAGTTTGTTTACAAGCATAATGTGCATCCTCTTAAGGCTGTTGGGACTGAAGGTAAAGTTTTAGAATTATTCATTTTCACATAAAGCCAATGACTAATTTGATCAAAGTTGATGGAGAGTTGCAGCCGTGAAAACAAGGATGAGCGATTTGCAGCTTGTTCCACTGATATTCTTCTATAGGGTTTTCAGTTTCTGAGTAAAATAGGTTCTGTGGTAAACCATATGTTTTTGCTAACTGCACATACACCATAAACATTCTTACGCAGCAAATTATCAGAAATCTATGCTGTTTAAAATGAATACAAATTGTATGTTTTCAGTATGGATGCGTGTTATTAACATTGTGGAGCAAAACATTAAAGAATCATCGAGTTACTTTACCAAGTTTAAAGATGATTTTAAAAAAAAAAAAACTAAAGTAAAATGTCGAAGCAGACTTCCTGGTTTCATCTTCAAAACTTGATTGGTACTACTTCTTAATAATTTATAATAAGTTATAATAAATTAAGACTACTGTTCAAATGTTAGAAAATCAATAAAGTAAAAAAAAGCTCACCAAGGCTGCATTCATTTGATCAAAAGTAAAAATAGTAACAGTGCTAAATATTACTATGATTTAAAATAACTTAAAATTTTCATATATTATATAATATAATTTATTACAGTGATGGCAAAGCTGTATTTTTAGCATTGTTACTCCAGTCTTCACGATACTTCAATCATTCCAAGATTTAAAAAAAAAACAGTTCTTATTATCAACGTTGAAAACAATTGTGCTGCTTAATATTTTTGTGGAAATTGTTATACATTATTTTAAGGATTTTGTCAGTAATAGAAAGTTTAAAAGAGCAGCTAGAAATGTTAATGTCTTTACTGTCATTTCACTTTAATGCATCTTAACGGGAAAAGGAAAACTGTTAACAGTATCACATCAGCAATAGATCAAATGTAGTACAGATTAATAAAATAAATCATGTTAATTGACATACAACCAAATAATGTCAGTAGTACCATAGGTGTTGCTAGACCCTATTTTGGGAACTTTCATCTTAGCCACCCTTTGATTAAGTTATCCGACAACACAAACACGAAAATGTGATCTAACTTCACGAATCATTAAATTATAATGATATCAGAAAAATACATTTAAATGTGCCTTTGTTGCTGATGAAAAACAGGCTATTTTGCATATTTAAATGTAACAATCAATCAATC
The DNA here is from genome assembly GCA_903798115.1 of Danio jaintianensis. NCBI lineage: Eukaryota > Metazoa > Chordata > Actinopteri > Cypriniformes > Danionidae > Danio > Danio jaintianensis. The sequence continues at coordinate 6,722,413 of CAIGQV010018299.1, read as the reverse complement.
AACACCTCATTGACTGATCTCTATCCCAGAGTTTCTCTCTCTCTCTCTCTCAATTATTTATTTATGCATCCCGAACATATCACAGTGTGATTTTTGTGTGGGGTATAATGTAAGGATTGGTTTTAGATGTTTTATGAAAGTGCATCAAAAAGTCTCTTTCTCTCTCTCTTTCATAGGTTTTTTTGGGTTTGTCATCCTCTCTCTCCTCCTCATCCCGATGTTCTTCATCCACGTGGGCAGTTTTGCAGATAACCCACGTCAGGTCCTTGAAGACGCCCTGGATGCCTTTTGTCAGATCGGCCATAAACCTCTGATTTTGCTGGCACTGCTGGGCAACACCGTGAGCATCGCCTTCTTTAACTTTGCCGGCATCAGCGTGACCAAAGAGATCAGCGCCACCACTCGCATGGTGCTTGACAGTCTGCGTACCCTAGTCATCTGGGTTGTGAGTTTAGCACTGGGTTGGGAGAAATTCCAAGGCCTACAGATTCTGGGCTTCATTATTTTGCTCTTGGGTACAGCAGTGTACAATGGACTCCACAAGCCTTTGATGGCAAAAATGCCCTGCTTTCCTAGAGAGCAGATAACAGAAGAAGGAAACGTCCCAGAGAGAGAGAGACTGCTGGGTGGTGAAAAGGCTAATGAGGAGAACTAATACTGGACTTTGCACACAGTGCATTTTCTTAGTTTTAACAAATGTTTCCATTATAGGTGAGAATCAGATTTTAGCATTTTTTTTTTAAAAAGTGTTTGAATCAACACTTGGGAGTCATCACTACTCACTGCCTAATGCCATTTTTTTGTGGGCATGTTGTTATTGAAAGGGACAGACAATGACGCTTAGATTTTACAATTGTTTTATGTAAATTGTCACTTTTAAGAAAGGGATAGAAACCTTTTTTTCTTAATTATGATGCCAAAAAAAAAAAAGTTAGAATAAATATATTTGAACGTTTTTAATCCTGTGTTTTATAGGTTTTAAAATGTACATTGTGCCGTTGTTGGGAGCACATTATTTCTCTAAGCTTTGTTTTTGAATTACGTGTAAAACGGGTATCATCGAGAAAATCTTATGTTAGTCCATGTACTTTTGGTTTACAAAAAAAAACATGAAAAAAATGCCAGTAAATATTAAAACACAAGGTAGCTGAATCACAGAACAGTGTAGTTTTTACTCAGTGTATTAAGCTGACATCTGTTTCAATTCCTCTGCAAATGTGTGTAAATTCCTTACATTCTTAAAGGAAACATTTGTATGTTGTGGATGCATTTGTTTGTGTTTAATGAAATGAACATTAAGAGAACAGATCTCAATGACTTGTTAATTTACTTTCAGAGGGTTTGTCACATGATATTCAGTATGTGTAACCAGCTTATTGCTTATGTCTGGGTTCATTCAAAACTACATAAGCTGTAATGCCACAATTAATACATGTGACCATGGTAATAATATGGTTGAATTTTGAACCTAAATCTTTCATTTACATATACAGTGTACACATACAGCTTTGGAAAAAAAAATAAGAGACCACTTGAAAATTCTCATTTTCTGTGGATTTATGATTGTGTTTGAATAAAACACACATAGAGGCACACACGTATGTGAATTGTGGGGACATTCCATAGGTTTCCATTTGTTTTTGACTGTACAAACTGTATTTTCTATTGCCCTACCACATCCCTAAACCCAACACACACAGGAAACTGTGCACACTTTTAGCTTCTAGAAAATAATAATTATAATAATTCTGTATGATTTATACAGAATATTTATTTTTGGAGAAAAGGGGACATCAGTAATGCCTTCATAATTGAATCTCCTTGTAATACCTGTGTAATACCCATGTTATTATACACATTTGTGTTCTGATATGTCACAAACACACACAGTTTTATTCTGGAAACTACTGATGACATTTTCTCCTAATTTAAACGCCAACATTTTTGCCATTAAATAAAAAAGGTGCCATGTTTTCTGGAATGTTTATATTCATACAATAACAATGTTTGAAGTTAAGAATGCAATTATTTGATGAAATAACCCTGCTTTTTAGCCACACAAAAAAAGAGAAACAGAGTTGTCAATTAAAATTACTATTACTATTATTCAATAGTAATAACATGGTATTAAGTACTATAGTATAGTATTAAAATTTTCCATAGCTCTGTAAGAGTAATATCACAATGACAATCAATACATATAATAAAAAATACATTACCATTACCAAAAAAGACATTACCATAAAGTTCAAGTTGTTAATGTGTTAACCAACAATGAGTATTAAAATTGTTACAGCATTTATTAATATTCATTAACGTTAAATAATAAATACGAAATATGTTTTCGTTGATTAACTTAGCTTGGTGGGGCAGCACAGTGGCGCAGTGGGTAGCACAATCGCCTCACAGCAAGAAGGTCGCTGGTTCGAGCCCCGCCTGGGTCAGTTGGCATGTCTGTGTGGAGTTTGCATGTTCTCCCCGTGTTGGTGTGGGTTTCCTCCGGGTGCTCCGGTTTCCCCCACAGTCCAAAAACATGCAGTATAGGTGAATTGGGTAAGCTAAATTGTCCGTAGTGTATGTGTGTGAATGGAAGTGTATGGGTGTTTCCCAGTGATGGGTTGCAGCTGGAAGGGCATCCGCTGCGTAAAACATATGCTGGATAAGTTGGCGGTTCATTCCGCTGTGGCGACCCCAGATTAATAAAGGGACTAAGCCGAACAGAAAATGAATGAATGAAATTAGCTTGGATCCATTAAACCATTGTAATAATTAGTATGCTAAAATTAACATTAAGATGAATAAATCCTTTGCAGTTGTTTATGGTTTTTTAGTCAATATTAACTAAGGTACTTAACAAATTGCACCCTACTATGAATTTTTAAATATATATTATTCTGCTAAAGTAAAATCCATTCGACCAGATGTGACGTCACGTAGCGGTGCGCTCGCTCAGTCATCGCCGCCTTTGCCGCTGCTGTGAGGGAGAAGTGAAGCGAGGCAAATAACGTGAACTTCCACCTTTATTTTGTGTTTCGAAACGTTATGGGATTATTTTGTCCAGCATTTCACAAAACCATGGCCTGTAGAACAGAACAGGGTATTTTGAAGGCTACGGAAACATCTCGGAGCGCCGCTGCAGACAGAGGTAAACGTACACACCGGGCACCTGAATGAACGCGTGCTGACCGCTTAGCGAGCTAGTCCGCATTATTAGCGGGATTACAGCTGTCACAACATTGTCTTACCGTGTGTAACCTGTCAGCCGTATGTAACGGTACAGTACTAGCTATGTGTTGGGGCGCCGATCTTGAGCTCGGCTAATTAGCTAGCGCCTCACTGCGCTGTTTTGTTCAGTGATTTGGCTCTGGATGATGCTTTAGCTAGCTTGTGTCCTGTGTGTCTCCCTCTGTTTATCATCAGGGGATGCGGAAAGGACGGAGAAAGCCTTACCCAATATCTACAAGACAGCGTAGCGTGTTGATGTTAGCATAAGCTTCAATTTTGTATCAGAGCCAGCTAATAAATACATATGTAACAGGCCAGCTGCAGCCATCCTCATTAAAACAGTGCTGCATGCAGCTGGTATTGGCAGTTGTTTTTTACTGTCATCCATCAGGTCTGAGTCTTACTGGTGGAAAAAATAGTTTTGAACAGATTTTATGACTAAAGCTTGAGTGAAAGACAATAGGATTGGGTCTACTTAAAATTAATAAGAACAAAATTTAATAATAATAAAGGCAATGAAATTATTAGTTTAAAATTGTAATGGACAGGTTTATGTTTGTGATCAAATGAATTTTAATTACATTTTATTTTGATTTAAATTTGATTTATATGTATACACCAGTTTTGTAGTGCAAAGTAGGATTACATATGCATATGAACCATAAAAAATATAACATTTAGTAAAAAAATGATTTAGTTTGTAATAAAAAAGTTTGCAACACCCCATTCAAATTTAAATGTATAATTTTTTTTTTTGAAGATGTTAGGTGATGAAACTCTTATTTTAATGAATACTGTTTAATAAAACCTTTGTTTAAAAATATAAAATATATTGTCTAATGTTGACTGAGGAATGGATAAAAACATTGTGTGTACATACTATATGATGTGTGTTTATATATATATATGAGAGAGAGAAATAATAAATTATAGAAATTCTTAAATCTAATGCCTGAATAAACATTTGTATTATTTTATGATAAATTGTACATTGAAACATTTTTACATAATTATGCAACACTAGAAAAAAAAAAAAAAAAATGTTTTGTATGAATGTCCATAATTTATAAATAATGTAAATAAATATAATGAGCAGTAATTTTATATTTGTTTTATGACATTCATTAAATCAGATCACTTCATTGTCATTATATCTTACACACAAATGTAACAAAAAGCAAAATCTTGAGTGCATGATTTACCAAATTTGTAGTAAAACGTAGACAGTGCATTTACAGATATTCATATTGAAAAATGGCTGTATTTCTCAAGATAATGTATATATTGTGCACAGGTCTATTGAAATGATAAATAAGTTACAGAAGCTTCTCAATATTCATTTAGTCTCTGAACAAATGGCAGTGATTGCACTTTTCCCTATAGTTGACATCAAACAGAGCCAAGGCTCTCTGTCTTACAACTTAGTGTGCATACAAAATAATTAAGCTAGCAATTTGTGGTCTTTGTGATGTAGATTTAAAGATTGTTTCCCTGAGTCACTGTATTGCAGATAAAGTGATTTTTATTCTTGTTTCAGGCCTACAGTAAGCCTGTTCCTCAAGGATTTGACTGTATTTAGCTCCATCAGTTTTGCTGGCACTCTAGCTGTGGCAGTCAAAAAAAAAATCAGGACAGGTTCTTGTACAGATCTTGCATAATCTGCTTAAAGAACATCCTCAGGACAGGTCAGATTGATGTAGTCTTTAGTGCAATTATAGAATATTGTATATGGATGCAGCCAATACTATTTTCTATTATTAATGTCATGTTTACAGCCATTGCAGGGAATATCTGCAACAAGTAAGACTGCACAATATATTGTTTCATCATTGATGTCGCAATGTTCGAATCTGCAATAGTCACATCGCAGGATCTGCAATGTCCAGTTGGGATTATAATGAACTTTTTTAAGGACTATGACTGTTTTCAAGTGAATTTAAACCACAATAAATCAAACAATTTGTAGCTTTAACAAAGATCAGTTGTATTTAATTATTTCTACAATGACGACTACAGTAGTCAACATTTGAAGTGGACCAAAAAAAGTTTTTCAGAATTGTCCTAATACAAGAATGGGTATTGTGGAAAGTTGACTACTGTGTATAGTGTCATTTTACATCTGATTATTTAATTTCTTTACCTCAATACTGTTAGACTCTCAAGGTTGCTTTAAACCATAAAGGAATGTTTATTTCATTTTTTTTGTTCTATTGTATTAATTTATGCTTGTCGCTTGTTTTTTTTTGTATTTTATGCAGATGCATTCTCTATCAATGTAAAATTATCAATTCTTCTGAAATAGTTATCTATGGTTTGAAATTTTACTCATATCGCAACATATATAGCAGAAAAACTAAATATCGCAATGTTTGGGGTTTTTTTCAATATTGAACAGCGCTATCAGGAAATCTTCCAAATGTCTGCAAACTTGATATGAGCCATTAAGTTCAGTTGTAACCCTGCAGTTCAAAGGTGTCTCACAAAAAAAAGTTTAAAATCGATGTAATTTATGTAATCAGTAAATGCTTTTGGACTCCATCTATAACATATTGGTTAAGGAAATTGCTATTTATAAAGAAAATTTACTATTTTAATTCACCAATATTAAAAAGGGGCGACACGGTGGCTCAGTGGTTAGCAGCTGGAAGGGCATCCGCTCTGTAAAACATATGCTGGATAAGTTGGCAGTTCATTCCGCTGCGGCGACCCCTGATGAATAATGGAAATAAGCTTCACTTCAGAGTCAATAATGTTAAAAATCACTAAACTGCATAAGTTCTCTAATCTGCTTGTGATTTTCAGTGAGGACCCGAACTCACTGATGTGAGGTGTAGAGCTTTTCTGAGTGTGCTCATCCACTCTTGAGCATCAGGATGAGTGGGACAGGAGAGCAGAATGATATCTTGGCTGTCGGGAGCATGGTCCGGGAGCGATGGAGAGTGGTGAGTTTTTTTCGTTGTTTTTCCAATGCAGCTGCATTTATGAGGACAAGGCTTCAGGACTATTTAGATACTTGCTGTTAGGCCTGTAAAGATTTTCTGATAGCTGTCAGATGCATTTATGTCCACTTTTTCGTTCAGACAAGGATTTTTTTTCCATTTTTGAGCTCAGTCAAATGATACACTGCAGGTGTGTTGAACAGTGCTGACATCAGCAAGGAAAATGGTACAGCATGCTGACAAATAGTCACTAGACGCAGCAGTTTGTTTCATGACAGCAATGTCGTTTAGCTAGGACATTTCTCAAAGGCAGTGTTTCATGCCTGAACAGCTGTTGTGAAACATTTATTCTACAATGCAAGTTTGAAAGGTGTCTACTTATCTGTTTAATTAAAGGAGGGAAAATATATCATACACTACTATTTAAAAATTGGACATTGATTTTTTTTTTTTAGATCATTTTTGATAAAAAAAATTTCAGGATGTATTAAATGTACAATTTGTTAATGAAAAAAAAGTGTTCATTGTTAGTTAATGTTAACTCACATTGCATTAACTAATATTTACAAGCACCATTTTGGATATTATTAATGCACTAGTTAATGTTGAACTATTATTAATAATAAATAGTGTACAAATATTGTTCGTTCATTAGTTTGTGTCAGCAAATACATACATTTTTTCCACTGTTCTGTTTTTACAACAAAAAAAGCGGTGTATTTTGTTTTTGTTCCAGTTGTTTGTCATTCATTAAGTGTATTTGGTTCTGTTCTAGTTGAAGAAGATTGGTGGAGGGGGTTTTGGCGAGATCTATGAAGTCCTGGACCAGGTGAACCAGTTCAGTGTGGCTCTGAAAGTGGAATCTGCCCAGCAACCAAAACAGGTCCTGAAGATGGAAGTTGCAGTTTTGAAGAGACTTCAGGGTAAAAATGATCACTGACATCTAAGATACTGAAATTTGGAGTTTGTGTGTATTGAACAAATTCAAAAACACAAAATAAATGCACTGTGTGTTACTCTACAATCAGCAAAACATCCACTGCAAAAAATACATCTGTCTGTAGATATGATTTTTTTACCATAACTTATTTTCTAGGTAAAGACCATGTTTGTCGTTTTGTTGGCTGTGGACGCAATGACCGCTTCAACTACGTAGTTATGGAGCTTCAGGTCAGATGATTTATGCTTGTTTTTGAATTGATTGACGTTATCACAAACAAGTACAACAACCCTGACTCCAGTGATGGTTTCAATTGAACTGCAGGGAAGGAACTTGGCCGACCTTCGACGCAACATGAGCCATGGCACCTTCAGCGTCTCCACCACACTCAGACTGGGCCGACAAATCTTAGAAGCCATTGAGAGCATCCACTCTGTGGGCTTCCTGCACAGAGACATCAAACCCGTAAGAATCTGCTCTCTCACAGACAGCCCTGGGTCTAAAAACACCACTTCTGATGTTGACAACACTTCGTGCTCCATCTGGGCCTCATTATTTCTGTTTAGACCGTATGAACTAATCTTCAATCCCTTTCTTTTTCAAATAGTCCAACTTTGCAATGGGCCGACTTAACAGTACATGCCGAACCTGTTACATGCTTGATTTTGGGTTGGCACGCCAGTTTACGAACTCATGTCAAGAAGTCCGTCCAGTAAGTAATTACAGACATCAGTCTATGTTTATAAGGATGCTATTGTCATATATTAGTGTTGCTTAAAGGGGTAGTTCACCCCAAAAATTTAAATGTAGTCATCATTTATTTACGTTTGTGTTGTTCCAAACCTACAGTATGTGACTTGGGAATCTGTTCTAAGGAACACAGAAAGAAATTTTGAACAATTATTGAAAACTATAATGACAGTGATTGGGGACTGCTTTGACTGCTGATTGAGGAAAAGGCACCAAAATAGCATGATGGTTTCATGAAAGTCTTCCAACACTAAAAGTCTTCTGAAATCTGCTTTGGATGAATAAAGAACCAAATTTAAAGAGAAAGTTCATCCAAAAATTTAAATCTGCTGTTAACCTACTTAGCCTTCATTTTTGGTGACATATTCCTTGAAGTCATAATTCAGAGCTCACAAGAAAAGGTAGTAATGCACTGTTTTGTTTTTAATTAATCAGTTGGTCTGGTTTGCAAAAGCATTCATGAATCATTCATTGTTAATTATATGTGTATATATATATATATATATATATATATATATATATATATATATAT
>CAIGQV010018299.1:6695728-6714017 GCA_903798115.1 Danio jaintianensis | reverse complement strand
TATATATATATATATATATATATATATATATATATATATATATATATTATAAGATTATTCATTTTTGAGTGTACTACCTCTGTAATTTAACTCTGTGTTTACTTTTATCTGCACATTCTTGTTATTTTCCAAAGCCACGTCCTGTCGCAGGATTCAGAGGGACCGTCCGTTATGCGTCAATTAATGCTCACAAGAATAAGGTAAGTTCTCTTTTCGCACACATACTCAAGTCAATAGCGGATGCCGGTTATGCTATGTAAACAGAAGGGTATATTACTTATATTTCACTAAAATGCACATCTTTCTTTTTCAAAGGAAATGGGTCGACATGATGACCTGTGGTCTTTATTTTATATGCTTGTGGAGTTCATGGTGGGTCAGCTACCATGGAGAAAAATCAAAGACAAAGTAAGTTCTGCTCAAATCATAATTTTTCATGGACAAGAGATCTGCTGGTGTTCTCAATCCTCCTATCAATACAGGAACAAGTTGGAAATATGAAGGAGACATACAACCATCGCCTCTTGCTCAAGCACCTCCCAGATGAGTTTAGCGTTTTCTTCGATCATATTTCCAATCTGGACTACTACACTAAGCCGGATTATCAGGTACTGAACTGAGCCTTTCTTGACCATTTCTATGTGTAACCATTGCTCACATGTTCTCTCTTTGTGCTGTAGCTCCTGATGTCAGTCTTTGACAACAGTATGAAGAGCTATAATGTGGTGGAAAATGACCCGTATGACTGGGAGAGACTGGATTCAGAGGACACACTTAATGTTGGAACACTGGCAACCACAGCCCAGCAGTTGACTCGCCTCACACCTGCATATTTAGGGTAGATATCCACGATCTGCAGTTAATCATTGATTAATTGAATTCAAGGTCTACATGGTTAAATTAATGTTTTCTTCCAGTATGGCCAATGCCTCTGCAATCCCGGGTGATCTGCAGCGTGAGAACACAGAGGACGTCCTTCAGGGTGAGCGCCTCAGTGAGGCTGATAACTGCGCCCCCATCCCAACACAGCCTGCACTGGGAGCCGATGTCTGGGAGGATGTGGAGCACAGCCGTGACCGAAACCTCAACCACGTTCAGCCACTAATCAGAAAGGTATGGTTCAGATGTAATTATGATGTTATTGCTATGTTAGCAATTTGCAACAGCCTTTTCAATGTTTGTGGTGAATTTAAAAAACATACAGCACAACCAGAGTAGTCTTAATAAGAAATATTAAAAGCCCAGCCCACATCATCCTGTCATTAAGCCCAAGATGCTCATGAAATTCTATATGTGATTCAGGTGGCTAGTGAGGAGGAGCGAAGCAAAGAGGGCAACCAAAGCCCCAACAGTGGCTCCATTCAGGGCTCTCCCAGACGCGTGCGTTCAGAAACCTTGCTTATCGACCGCGTGGCTCCACTGCTGAGAAGGATGCGCCACAGTCAGAGCATGGGGCTGGAGAAGAGACTGACCCCCGAACCCAAACCTACCATTGAGCGCTTCCTTGAGGCCTAGTCAGTAAACAAAGTCTTCATAATCTTCTTCATTAATGTGAATAGGACACTTAAGACATCATAACCACTTTCCCTTCTTTGTCTTATTAGCTTAGGGAAGCAACGTCCAGGTCTGCCCCAAGATAGGGCTGTCTGTCGGGTCGAGCAGGGCTCTTTGGAGGATGAGGAGGGGGCAGCCAGCAGTGGTTATGTTGCCGTGAACCTCAGCCCTGTCCCACAAGAGGGCGACTCACAGGAGTGGGTCCTAGTGGAGCTTGAGGGCGGTAGTGGTTCAGCCGGCTCTAAACCAGATGAGGAGGAACGCTCAGGGATCTCACCACGCTCCTCCAGCCCCCTCGCTCTCCCTCGTACCTGGTCTGATCCCCTGCCTCAGCGCACTAGTAACCTGAGCGGCTCAGCTGATTTTCACACAGGCGTCTGCCACACTGGACCTCCATTTGCAAGACTTCCAGGTTTGCCTGGAGTAATAGGCCTGTCTGGATTGAGAAGACTGCCCACTATACAGCCTGTGACAATGGCCCACCTTAAAAGGACTCTATTGGAGCAGGTCAGTATGTCATGTTGCATTCTGAGTAGAAATATTGAATTTTCTTAGAACAGGTTACACTGGGATATACAAAGCTGCAGTTCTAAGATATGAAGTCACTACAGCTGACGTGCTTTAGAAGAGTTTTTCACCATGAATAAAGAGGACTTTGCAATTTGTAAATTATTTTGGGAGAAGAAAGATCTTCTTTGCAATTTTCTTCTTTTCTGTAATTAAGGTCACTTTTTGTAGTTAGGCTCAAAAAGTAATATGATTTTGTAATATCAACCTATATATTGGTTATCAGCTTTCAAATATAAAGAGTTATTGGTATCTGCCAAAATATCAATAGTGGTGCATCCCTAGGTTGGATGTGAGCTCATGTTCACTTCATACTCCATTTAGTTAAGCTAAAACTTAACTAGTAATATGTAAAAAATATATGGAAGCCATAATACATATTTTTTCATGATTATTCAAACGATAATAAAGTAGAAAAGGACCTCTAAATTTTGAAATGGTGGTTTAGGATTATTGACAAGAAATGTGAGCTAATTTTGAGATAACAATCATTTTAACATTACTGTCATTTATTTGTGATAAATGTGTCATAGAAACTGTAGCAGTAAGCAGTGATCATGTATAGATGCACTGCAGTGCTTTCACTGCAACATCACTGTCTCAGATTTTGGCCAGCAACTTGAATTTATACTTTTATCAAACACCAATAGACAAAAAGTAAAGCTGATGTTAAGCTCGATGTAGAGTTTCTAGTTCTGCCAAGCAGAGGAAGAAAACACTAAGAAAAACAAGTGTATAAGAGTTTCTTTTTTCCCCTGCAGAGCTCCATTAATAATGTCCCGTCTCTAATGCTGTTCACTTCACAGTCCTCCAGTGCAGCAGTACAGTCCATTCAGCCTCAGCAGAAGACAGGAGACGACTTTCAGCCTGACAATCCATCAGGAACTGCGGAAAAAGAGCACAACCATGTGCCAGCCGCCAATTCACCCTCTAAAATCCCTAACAAGCCTGATGAACACATTATCTCTGTTAAGGCCTTTGATAAGGATGTGGAGAGCGACTCGGGCTGTCCTGACGGAGGACCTTCTTCAACCCCCAACCAGGCTGAGATGACTGGACACAGTGTTGATGCGGCTCCGGCTTCACCTCGTGAACTCTCGCCACGAGCCAGTCGCATCCCGGTCCGTGACCCGGACTCTCCGACCCGCAAGTGTTTTCCGGCTCCACTTTCTCCATCTCTGTCGCTGTCATGCGAGCACTTCCCCTCAGCACTGCTGCGTGACAAATTCACCTTCCCCACCGGTTCTCGAGGGTCAGACTGGCAGGTGGAGGAGCCGCTGTCTTTGTCCTTATCCTCAGGACCACTGTCGAGCAAGAGTAAAATACCAAGACCCATAAGCCCCACACTAGTGTCTGATCAGATCTCTGCTCGATTTATTCCTCGGCCGCCACCAGGCAAACCACCTCTTCGCACTGGTGGAGAAAACAGGTGAGAGAAGCAATGATCTTAAAACAATTTTTTTCATACTATATCATGTCAGAAGTTTCCCTGTGGTGTTGTTATCATGGGTAGCACAAAAAAAAAGTGAGTTTTCAGTGAGAATTCACAAACACTCTTTAGTCACAGCCTAATCTTTAGTCAGAATTAGAAACATGCAACCAATGGAGTCTGATTCACAAAGAAATTACTCTGATGAACCTGTTTTTTTTTAGTGAATCCAAGACACAGGACATACAGTTGTCCAAAACATATAGCATGATAGTGAAGTCAGATTCACGAGCAAATGACTCTTTTGAAGCCGTTGTTATTAGTGAATCGTCAATCATAAACATACAACAGGGACCGTTTTGTGAGGTTCACAAGTAAATGACTTCTATGAGCAGGCTTCTGTAAGTCACTTTTATGAATCGAAATGGCTCCTTTGATATGATTCTTTTTAATTAATTGTTTAAAAAGACAAATAACTAAACTCCGATAAGGGTTATCGAGCTCAAATATGCCTTTTTTATATCATTTTAATCAATCTAAAAACACTGCCGTGTGCAATTTACAACAGTAGCAGACAAAGAATTTTTTTCATGTGTAAACAAAATGGACTTCATCTTTTACAGTATGCATTTGATGCATCCATATGATATTAAATATATTATGATCTTTTCAGACGCAGACGTTACCGCATTCGTGCCTGCAGCACCGGTGACACGGACCTTCTAGACAACCTGTCTCAGCTGATGCAGGAGCGCAGTGGACTGACCGTTAGCTCGTCCCGCTGCCAGAGGACCACCGCCTGCTCTCTGCAGCGCTCGCTGAGCTCCTCCCCTTCCCGCTTTGAAGGTGCTCACAGCCAATCGCCAAGCAGCTGCTCCGCCTCCCCCCCTCCACGAATCAGTGACTTGCGAGTAAACCACGGCTCAGGCTTCTGCAACAGAGTCAGAGCTGTCAGTGCTGAGAGCAAAACCACCACCAAAATGAGCAAATAAAGAGAAAAGCGAGTTGTCCAACAGTTTTAAAAGTAGCTTTTAACGTCTCCTGATTAAGCCTGAAGAACTGTAGCCTTTTTACAAGTGGTGTTTTAATGAGTAGAACGGTAAAAGGTTTTTGCCAGTTGGTTGTGATGTACTTGAAAGTTTTGGAGATCTTAGGGAAACGTAAAGTATTAAAGAGATATTTCACCCAAAAATGAAGATTTGCAGTTACTTTACTCACCATGTTGAGAACTTTTTTTTTTTCAGTAAAACATTGAAGAAGATTTTCAGCTGAAACCGTGGTGCTTTATGATTCATATATAATGAATAAACATACAGACAAAACTAATGTTACCAAAACTAAATTTAAGTACATTTTAACTTTTAATTCTCTTCTTAATCCACTGCTTGTAATTTCTCTTTATAAAACTGCAGTGTATTAGTTTTGTTTTGTCTATGTTTTTATGTTTTGTTCTATGTCTTAAAGCACTAGAATCTGTTGACTTGGATTTTATGAATCAACAAGGACCAAGATTTCTTTTTTTCTTTTTTTTTGCTAAAAATCTTCTTTAAAGTTCTGCTGAATGACCAGATGTCCTGAGTGAGTAAAATAACAACAGATTGACATATTTCGGTGAACTATTATTCCTTAAACATGCTGAAATTTCCAGTGATGCTGCATATCTTTATATCTAAAAAGAGCTGATTTCATTTCAGCATTTTAATTTTTTTTTATTTATTCAATATAGTTTGTGCCATACTGTATGTTTTCTTTTCATGTATATATGTTTTTGTTACTATATATACAATTTTCTTTTTTCATTTTTTTTTATAACAAGTTTGCATATTCTGACTTACACATTGTCCTATTTTAAACACTATCATTCGCTATCAGACAGAATGTTTGAAATGTGAAAACAATGAGGCGGTATTCTGTCAAACAGATGCATGTTTCTTGTTTTGTAGGCACTTCACAACTTTAACCTTACCCACCTTTCAACAAGCGTTTAAATACTCTTTTCAGTTGACGGCGATCTATACACAGTAATATCATTCATGTGTAGGTACACCTGGTCCAAGCAAGCATGTGTATATATGTATTTCAGGGAATGTATGTACTGTAAACTGTATCATCTATAGAATGTATTTATTTATTTATTGGATGTGGTTACGTACCTGACGATGTAGCTTTATTACCCACTACTGAGGGAATTCGCCATCACATTAAGGGTCCTTGCAGTTGCCAAGTATAATCTCTTCCATGCCTGCAATATCATACTAACAACCCCTGTAAATAGTCATAACGTCGACAAGAAACGTACCGATTTATTGCAGTGAAATGCTACGGACCCTTCCAGGAACTTTTGATTCAACACTATAGTCCCATATTACCATATTACTTGAACACATCAGCAAGATGTCTGTTTGATACGTTGGCTGTTTAGGGTTGAATTCTCTCTTGTTGCGTTTGCTGAAAGTGTGAGGCCGATGTACAAAGAAAGGGATTGTAGCTATTGAGTCATTACCACGACTTCATTGTGTGCTGTGCTGCTAGAATAGCTGTTTTGTTCGCGATCATTTTTTGTTTTCTTTTCTGAAGGTACTTTTTACTTTAAGAGCATCGGTTTAGGCCCCATCAACCGAGGGACGGCGAATTGTACATAATATGATCTGTATATAGATATAAATATAATAAGAGAAAAGAAATTCCACCTCATGCTTCATGTACTGTATTTTGCTAACAAACATTTAAATCATGCAAAAAAGTTGGAATGTATATGTATTCATATTAATGGAATAAGTACTCTTAAGTACCTGATGCTTGATGCTGTGACGATATTATGCTGTCATTAATAAAATTAATAATGCATTGTTTCTTAGTTTAAACTAGGTAAACAAACCTTCTTAACAACACTATTCCTGCAAAATATACAATAAATAAACGTAATAATAATAATAATTTGCAGCAAAAGCCAGAACAAACTTTAAACAAACTTTTTGTTTGAATTATTTTTTTCAGCACAGATTACCAATTGTTACTTCTGTATTTGAAACAATATGGGTGTCATGGTGGCGCAGTGGGTAGCACGATCGCCTCACAGCAAGAAGGTCGCTGGTTCGAGCTGGGTCAGTTGGCATTTCTGTGTGGAGTTTGCATGTTCTCCCCGTGTTCGTGTGGGTTTCCTCTGGGTGCTCCGGTTTCCCCCACAGTCTAAAGACATGTGGTATAGGTGAATTAAATAAGCTGAATTGGCCGTAGTGTATGAGTGTGAATGCAAGAGTGTATGGGTGTTTCCCAGTGTTGGGTTGTGGCTGGAAGGGCATCCACTGCGTAAAACATATGCTGGATAAGTTGGCAGTTCATTCCACTGTGGTGACCCCTGATTAATAAAGGGACTAAGCTGAAAAGAAAATGAATATATATATATATATTACACATTTATAAAGCTTTAAAATAAAGTTCCATTAGTCAACCATTTGCATTTTGCAATATATGCTGGGTAAGTTGGCGGTTCATTCCGCTGTGGCGACCCCTGATTAATAAAGGGACTAAGCCGAAAACAAAATGAATGAATATATATATATTTCACACATTTATAAAGCTTTAAAATAAAGTGCCATTAGTCAAACATTTGCTGTTTATTTCGACAAAACATAAAACATTTTTTGAAATACTGTGTGACATCATACATTAAACATTAGTTTCAGTACTAACAAGCGTGGTTCTGCTTTTTAATCTTGTGTGTATCATTCAAAATATTTTTCTGTAAAATTCACAAAATTGCTACGTGCTGCATTATAACAAAAGCTGCAAAATCCTTTTTTGTGTGGTTAAAATTTCCTTCTAATCCCCTCAAACCACTCTTGATAAGACAAACAAATATCCAGACTCATATAATTGGCAAAAGCTACATTGTGTATATTAAGAGGCCCATGAGCTTAAACATTTTTGAAACTTTTAACAGTAAATCATGCATTTTGTGTGGACAGGATGAAAACAAGTGAGGAACTCTGGTTCCTAATTAGGTTTTGTGCATCAGAGCCGTACTGAGAATTTTATTGCCACTTTTGCAGCACTAGAAACAGCATTAACCATTGTGTTATTAATTTCCTGGATTAAACATGACTCCAGTGTTAGGCGCAGGTCATACTTTGAATGTGTCAAGACTCCCTCATTATGCATATATGCTTTTTTCCACATCCCTCTGTGTGTGTGCGCGCATGCTCTAGAAGAGAGGTGCTGTTTGTCTGGGATCATCTGGCAATACGCTGATGGAGTCCTCTGCTTTCCCACACAACATACACAACATTGTGTATTCCTGACAAAAGAAGAAAAGAAATTAAAAAGTGTGTGAGAGAAAAAGAAAAAAGAATACGACCCTTGTTAAACCAACAAAACAAACATGCTTAATAGGTTAACCGCCATATTAAAGAAAAAAATATTTTATATTTCTGAAGTTTTCCATATAATTATTAAACTGATATTAGAGATAAGTCAGCATGTTTATTAATAACTTATGTAATATCGTGATAAAATAATTATTGTTTCACTGTCAATACAGATACTCATCACAGATGTGATTAATGTTACTTTTTGAGACGATACCTAACAGTTTTTGCAGACTTCAATATAATATTAATGTTAGTTATGAATATTGGTGTTTAAATAATTTAATCCTGTAATATTTATTTATAAATCACAAATATTAGAATTATGAATAATATTAAAATTAGGAGTATTTGTTTTTTATGTCATCAATTTTATTTATTAATGCAATAACAATTGTAATATTGTTTATAAATATACACAAACACACAATAATAATATTCTAATAATTCTTAATAATAATAATAAGAAGAAGAAGATGAAGAAGAAGAAGAGTAGCTAATAAAATACATAATAAGGTTACACTTTACAATAAAGTCCTGTTAGGTAACATTAAATTATGCATTAACAAACAAAAGTAATATATTTAATTTCTCACATTAATTATTAACATTTTCTCAAGTTTACTGATAAAAAAAGTTGTACCCGAAATTGTCATAAATTATAAATTTTATAAAACTAATAAAACATTCTTGGGGCTCTTTCAAATAGTACATAATCTCTAATGTGTGTATTAGGTTAGTGAAGCGAGGGCTCACCTGATAGTCATCCACCACAGTGAAGGTGTACTCGTGTCTGGCTATGACATGATCACAGTTCTTGCACATGTCTGAGGGAAAGCAAAGTTCACTGATCATGACCACTTGCAGAGCATTATTATTTACATGCAATGACATGACGTGACTCACGCAGGTAAGTGATGATCTCCTCCTCATCTTCATTCACCGTCGTCCGGTCGCTGATCAGCACAAAGTCCCGCTGGTGACAGTTGGCACAGCCCAGGAAATTCATGAGATACGAGCCATTCTCCAGACAGGTGTTACCCTATAAACAGTACAAACCAGAACAGAAATATAGAGAATCTGTCATGTTTATTAAGACGAGACACTGCAGGGTTTTTTTACACACTTTATTGTGTAATGAAAATAAAACAACATTTTAAGTGTTTCCTTTGTTGCACTTGTGTTTGCAGATTTCAATGACAATATATATATTTTATATTTTTAACGCAGCTTTCATATGATTTTTTTTCCAGATCTGAATTCATATCTGAGTTTTACTCATATCTGTATAATAAAAATTGTTTTACAAAGGGAAAGTTTCTTTAAAAAAATAATAAATAATAATAAATAACAAAAAGAACATATCTGGCTGTTTGCGGTATTTTCTGAATCGTTAATTGACAAGATACCCACTTTAGGTCTTCTTCAAATCCCTGAAATTTATGAATCATAAAAAAAGCCCTTAAACTGCGTATAGAAGATCTGTGTTATGAATATGTATTAAGATATATTTGTGTATTTGAAGATCTTTTTAAAAAAAGTGATTTTGTATTATTATTTATTTTTCCTCTCTCTTTTCTTGCTGCTATTTGGACTTTTTTGAATTGTATTAAGTATTGTATTATGTTACATGATATTGTGTATGTAAAAAATGATACCCACTCTAATGTGATTTATGTGATAATGTGATAATAATAAAATTTTGACTTGATCAAATGTTCAGATTTTTGGGCAAGGAATGCATTCAAATTACTGCATGTTTAATTAAATGATAACACATTTTTGAAAACTTTTGACAATTAATAATAATAATAATCATAATATCTGCAATGCTTAAAATAATCAAACAACTAAGGAAGTACGCTAATAACTATTACTTGTTTTTAAACCATATTTATTTTACCTTCAGTTTCTTGCCTTAAATGTAACGGATTTAAAGGAAAATGAATAAACAAACTAAACAAGCTTAGCTAGACGTTTGATAAGTAAATGCCTTATAAGCAAGTAGGTCGATTCTACAAGCAACTTTTGAAGAGTTCATGACGCAAAAAAAGCACAGTGATGTTGGCTGAAAACCAGCAACCAGCACATAGAAAAGAAAATCACAGATGATCATGAACTCACCCTGTCGGGATACTGCTTCTGCACACAACCAGTACACATTTCTGATCGGACAGATATAAAATTAAATACAGTACAGAGCAGAAGACGCTTCCGTGTTTGCCTTCTTCGGTAAGGCTAAATCTCTGAACGATCTGTGAGTAGCGCCACCTTCAGACTTTATTATTCACTGAACTTGTCTTTCCACAATGGCTCTTATTGGGGTGGGTGGGATTAGTGGAAAACAGGTTCTTTTGATTATTAAAATGTTTTTCGTGTATTCATGTATTGAATCTTAGAGAATCAGAAATGTTCCTACCATGACCACTCTACAAAAATTAAAATAAATGAATAAAATCATTTTCATTTATTTTTATCCAAAATGAAAACTAAAATCTAGAATACAAATGACTAAAGTAATGTACATGTACATATTTTACTAACGCAAAAATAAATATAAATAACAAAAACATAATTACTAAAACTTTAAGTACATTCTAAATGAAAAGAGATAAGATAAAAATAGAAACAACTTACTCACCAATACTAATAACATAGCATGATAACATACAGTCAGTGATACTAATAACACAGGGTGCCACATTGGGGATGGGTGGTACTGTTTTTCTTCTTTCTTTTCAATATGGTTCCAATACTTTTTGTTATACAACAACAAACAATACCATTTTTTAACAATACAATACTGATTCCTATACTGTGACTTAAAAAATAAAATAATGTTAGTATTTAAAAAAAATATCATTATACTTAAATAAATACAGATAACACATGATACGTATTGCCTATTAATAGCAAAAGCAATTATGAAGACAAATAAATAATGATAAAAAAATGCAATATTATTTTACATAAACATGAATAACTGTGTCTATTATTATTTATTATTGGTAACATTTTATGATATCATAAATAAGATTAAAATTAATTAAAATATATCAACAATAAATGAAAAGGAAAAAAAAAACGTTTCTAAAGATTGTGTTTTCGCACACTTTAACAGAACAGCAATGTTCAGAAACCTTTATAAACTGGAGTCATTCTAGCTTTAGAAAACCCTGAGTATTTGTGCAAGTGTGCGTGGGTGCTTGCATATATGGCTTTTATAATACTTAATGCTTTTGGGGAATTTGTTTTTTCCAAAAGTGGTGAAATCTACTGAAAATCCACACATTGTATTACTATAATTCTAACAATTTGATTTTGTAAGTAATAGTTTGACTATTGTTTGTCTATTTATGTATTCATGCTGTAGTGGTATTGACTGAAGTGCCTCATTGTATTTGAAAACCTACGAGTTTTCAGTTTTTACCTTCTTTTTATTACTTGTTTAAATATGTAAAGTGATGGTTGTAATTAAGATCGTGGTAATCTGAAGTATGAAATATAAGCGAAGTTTTGTTTTTGCTTTTTTTTTGTTTTTGCTTTTTTTTTTTTGCGTCAGTATTGGTCAATAATTAATTACACGTTTGAAGTGATTTGAAATCTGAAGCCCGCAGAGAGAACCACAGCACTAGGGGGAGCTGTGTTCACACTGTCAATTCTTACCCCAGTGTTGCCAGGTTCTGCAAAAAGTAGACAGTTTTTTATTTATTTTTTTATTGGAAGTCATCCTTCCACTTCCATCCAACAGCTGCTAAAGCATAAATCACAGGAATTTAATTTTGGTTAGGCGAGCATCATAATTTTAGCGCTTTTTAAACTGACGGTTTGTTTTGCGGGATGTGGCAACACTGTCATTCAACAACATGGTCAGATTCAACAAACATGTGGACGGCTAACGTTAATGTGCTGACAGGTGATAAAATGTCATTTTAGGCAAATTAATATATAATTGGTTCGTATCACGCAACGATTCTTTCAGCTAACTGCTCTGAATGAACAGTATAAACATCATTCCTGTCACGAGAAACTGCTTTACTTTGTTTCCTAACTTAAAGCAGCAATGAAAGCCAAACCGAGTCAAGCCAAAACGAAGAAAAAGCAAAAGCAAATTGACGTTAACTTCATTATCGGGAATAAATACAGGAGATGTTTGATTTGCGGTCAACAGTACGGAAAAAAGGTTTGTAATAACTCCCCTCGCTTATATATTTTCACGCTAATATTATTGTTTGTTATCTGATTATATAACTGCGATGGAGATGAGAGTTATGATAGTAAGTTAGCTAATGTGTATGTGTTTGCTGCTTGCTATAGTTTGTTTTCATCCTGAAAAATACTTGTTTGGACTAAATGAGTGAGTGCAGGATGAGTCATCAATGTTATTACTCGATATTTCCTTGTTATCCATCAGTCATTCATCTGCATCATAACATCACCAGAAATATGTATCAAAAAAGTGTAAATAATCATTTTTATAAACACTTACTACATTAATGTGTCATTGTGACGAGTAAGACAATGAAATGCTTGTTTTACTCTAAATCAAATACTCATTTATACTTGGAGAGAAATATGTCGATATGATTATTATATCAATATGTCAATATGATTTACAAAAATAAGTATATACCTATATATTTTCCCCCCAGAATTTGAGCAGTCATATACATTCTTATGTGCACCATGAGGCAATTGAGCATATCAAGGGCAGGTATGGAATGAAAATTTTAACGTATTGTTATAATGCCTTTCTTTCGTAGACTAAATATGCACTTTTGTCATTGCAGTAAACAGTTGCATAAGTGTTTGGCATGTAAAGTGTCTGTGATGGGACTTGAGATGTATAAGGAGCATATTTCAACCCATGAGCACACACATGGGTTGTTTCTTCTCCACACTAAAGGGAAACAAATGCAACTTCGAGAGGACTACAATATTCACCTTACTAAAACTGAGTTTAGAGGCCTTAAAATACAGCAACAAAAGTGAGTTTGTCATCTAATTGACATTAAATGTAGAGGTTTTAATTAAAAACATGTAGAGGTTTTAATTAAAAACGTTTAAGTTGATAAACTGCCTTAATGTTTGCATGTTTTTTTTTTTAATCAAAATAAATTTTAATATGACATTTTAATATGTGCTTTTCATTTATTTAGGAAGGAACAACAAAAAGATTGTGGCACTTGTTTTGTATGCTGTAAGAGTTTCCCTGCACAGGTTAGCAGTTTAATGTAATTATTACCTTTTTTATGATATTATACAATAATATCACTGTATTTCCTATGAGCATGACAACATTATGAATGAAAGCTACAATATTTAGCTTAATATTATATGTAAATATTGTTCTATTATGACAAAACTGTGTTTTGTCTTATGATTTAACTTATTGAGCTTTACACTCCCAAACAGAATGTTTTCTGCTCAATTATCAATGACTGAATGAACACATTTTGCTGTATATATTCTTGATCTATTTTTTACAATAACAATCTTTGTTAACAGGATATCGATGTACATATGCACAGTTGTTTACACCATCAGATGATTGAGCAACTGAAAGGCAGGTATGTGACTCAAAAGCATAATCTTTCTTATGCTGTTCTACAGTAGTCTAAGTTTGAAGTGGAACAAAACAGTTTTTTAAAGTTTTTTAAAGACAAGACAAGAATAGGTGTTGTTCAATAGTTTTAGGACAACTTTGATGAAAGGTGATGATCCACTTCAAATGTTGACTACTCTATACCTGTACTAATCTTTTGTAAGAATAAAAAAAGGAAAATAAATGTATGGGTTTCTTCCTACAGACCACAAGTGCATAAGTGTTGGGCTTGTGAGTTGTCATATGCAGGATTGGCAGAGTTTAGCATGCATGTCCAAACTATTCAACACCAATACATGATGTTTAAACTCAAGAAGAATACAGCTGATGGACAGTTAGTGGACTACAGTGCTGATATGGACGATGAACTCAGAAACCTTTGCGTCCAAAGAGATCAACTTCAAATGTAAGCTTATGATCTCAGTCATCCAATACACACAGTTTAGTTTGTAATTAGATGTGCTTTAAATTAATGATAGTTGAGGGACTGAACCCTTGGAGAATATTACTGAATGTTTTAGCAGTATTCAAATTAGGTCAGACTAATTTGTTTAACTTGTAGATATACAAACCCATTACGTCTCATTCATTAACTTTTAACTCATAAGCTTTTTTGTTGTTTGTCAGAAAGAGATCTTTTTTTTTTTTTTAAAGGGGGAACAGCTAAAACCACAAGAGTTTTTAGATATTTAATGCATTTGATCTGACAGAGGGCTGAACGGCATAAATGAAAGTTGTGAATGTGTGGAAAGATGAATGAACATGAATGTTAGTAATCATTTACAATACTGATTCATCAAGATTATAGGAAGAAATTGTTTGTGCGTGTGTGTTGTGATTGATTTATGTTCATACAACAACTGTACTAAAAGCAAAAAATATATTATCACCTATTGCCTTTTTGAGTACTTATTTTTCAGTTTTTGTTGTAGCTGTGAAGACAAATGGTATCATTTTCAAAAACTTGTACTTTGAAACCTGTTTTCAAACGTTGCTATTTTGGGACCTTTAAACTGATGTTGTTGTTTAATTGAACATACAAAAAGCACAAATTATTTTCAGTTTTTAGTTTGAAAAGGGTGTATAAACCTACCCTCCATATTTGTATTAATCTATAATTTTTCTCTGTTAGAAGCTGATGGTTGTTCATGCCTTCACAAATTTGTGTACACAAACAGAAAACTGCTTAGTTTGAAAATTATTATATTGTGAATAGTGGGTCATGCATCTTTGTATTATTGGCAAAAGATTTGACAGTATGACTATTTGACAGTATGAGATAAGATGAAAAAAGAAAAGAAAAATCCATGCAGTTATTAGTGAATGAGACCCAGTTTGTTGCATGTATTTGTGAAATACAATAACGTGTTTTGTGTGAACAGTCCATTACACTAACTGCTGTTTTCTTTCTTCTTGTAAGGAAAAATATGGAGAAAAGAAAATGCCCGGGAAAAGGGGTGCAGGCAAAAACCACAAATAATAGCATATATTGGTCAACGCCAGTAGTGGTGAATGGGAAGTATACAAATGAACAAAATGGAAATGACCATCCAGCATCTATGCAGCTTAACCAAATCCTGGCTAAATGGAGACAAGAGGGCACGCCTGATATGGACAACTCAAATGGGCCACTTGTGAAACCATCAGAGCATCGTCCTCAAGAAGTGTCTGCTCACACTACACATCCAAACCCTGAAAAAAAAGGAGGTGATGTGTATGAAGTGACTTCAGAAACTGAAGGTGGTGCTTCTGTTGAGCCTACATGTTCTCCTGCATTGGTCCAAAGCAGAGTGGAGGCTAACAGATACAAACTGACGACAACAGCAAGACTAGATTATACAAATCAAAAGGAAACAACTGTGCATGAAGCTGTTGTTCTCCAATATCAACAAGGAAATTCAATAAAAGCAGTTTCCCAGCCCATGACAAGGTGGATACATTATGGATGTATTTATTGACTAATTGAAAGCCAAGAAAAATTACAATGAAATGTATGGTTTTCTCTTGAAAGTCTTCAGATTTACTGCGATGAAGTTTTATGATTTCTTTCTCCCTAGAAAAGAAACGAATGAGCCATACGCTAATTCTCTTCCATCTGTTTCTTCACTGCCTGAGATGACGCGTGAAAGCCAAACTTCAAAAAATGAAGGCCAGGTATTGGAGACTGCTGAAAATGTTCAACCTCATGCTGTGCGTGTGAAGAGAAAGAAATCAAACGAAAGTGAAAAAGAACAGCGAGAGACGTCTCTGGAGAATCACAACATCCAGACAACCAAGAAAAAAAAACAAGTATGAGTGAATTTGCTGCAAGTATATGGAATCCACTGAAATATGTTGTAAAGTTTTGTTTATTAAAAAAAAAAAATCTAATTTCAGGACACTTCTCATAATGATCTGAAGAGAAATGGCAAAATATCCAAAAAAGGTGAGAGCTGAATTTTACTGTTATTATTTATTAATAATTATTATTCAAATTCATTCTCAATTTTAAATTTTTTTTTATTTTGTCATTTATGTTTAGAAATGTAAATGATTTATTTTATTATTTTGTCCTGATTTTACTACAACTTTATCATTAATTGCAAATTTTCTTTAACCTCAGTCAGCAGTAGTTAAAAATTCAACACTATCCTAATTGACACTATCAAATTGAGTGTGTGTGTGTGTGATTCTTAGGTAATGTAAATAAGTTGTTGGCGCTGTCTTTAAAAGAAGACGAGTTGACCCGCTCTTTGGAGAATGTAGGTGACCAGCTGATCCGGGCATACTCCATTTTACAGATCACATACACAGAGGTTCAGCGTCTGCTAGCTGTTAAACAACAGGTACATTTAATTATCATCATCATCATCACAAGCTCTTTTCATCCTTGAGTATTTTAGAAGCTACAGATTCATTTCAAGTTTACATTACATATATATTAATACAGTATAAATGCTTCTGTTATCAGGTAACCTCAGAAATGGCCTCTCTCAGGGAAAATCGCATAAAGATACTACAGCAAATGAAGAGTAAGAACACTTAATACATTCACTTCAGCAAGCATTCCCACCCTCAAAATGTGCTTTTTTTGAAAGATCTGACATTAATATATAATATTATATATAATCATAAGATAATTATGCATAATCTTTATAAATGCTTGTAATGTGTTGTCAGATGCCTGTTAGTTCCAGTCCTCCAGACCAGCAGGTGACACCACAGGACCTACCTCTCACAATACTGACTGACCTCTGTGAGCTCGCATCTCATCTCAGAGCAAAGAATGCAGAGTTTAATTACAGTTCACATATGAGTATGCACTAATTAACTCAGATTGATGCTGATTATTTCTAGAAAGAACAATTTGAATAGCAATTGCACTTTTGAATCTAGAAATTACGTTGTTTTATATATATATATATATATATGTAAATAGTTTTGAAAAATAATATTTTTTTGTTAAGAACATCTGCAGTATTATGTCAAGCTATAGGGGCATGTTTGTGCTCCATGTCTTAAGATTCAGGTCAGTTTCAAAATTGCATCATAATAGACCTTCAAAATAGCATCAGCTGAATATGTTGATTTATTGTTTTGTACAGTATTTTCGTAGGAATTTAAAAACAAGAAATATGCTGGTTGTTTTTATGTGTGGTTTTGCTAATCTAGCACAAGAACCTTTGTTTATACTCAAGGTTAATCATGTGTTCATCCATTGCTTGCAGTCATGAACAAATTAATTGCACTATTTTGAGCTGTTTGTTTATGCTCAGCAATGCACGGCTAGGGCAACTAGTGGAATAGACTGGTGAAACACTTTATTCAGTTGAATTATTTACAGTTGCCCAGAAGCACACAGTTTCAATGATGGGTTTAGATGTATCATGAATAACAACAACATTTCACTTTAAAGGGGCAGTCGGCTAAACAAGTTCTAAATGTGCCATCATGGTCCATTTGTTAGCTCAAAATCAATCCGGTTTGTTCTTGACCGGCATTTGTGGAAGAAAGAATCCTGATTCGGATGTAGCTTTTTCTGTTTGCACTGCTCCACTTAATGGATGCGAGAAAATATATTAATTCTACCGACTTCAGTGTTGCCAGACTGACTTCTGTGTTTGGGTCTTCAGGCATACATTGTCAGTTGAAGCCACTGTGTATATAAAAGAGAAATCAAGAACTTGTTTGAGTGGTAAATAGCAGGGATTATAAATATGTACGAATAATGATGCAAATCTAAATAAATATTATGCTTCTACAGTTTATGACACATCTCCTGTCTTTATCCTGATAATGTTTAATAAACAAAAAATATTATGCTGCTCACCTCAAAAACATTGAGCTTGATAAGTCCATCACCATCCTTGTCAAAGGCTTTGAACGCCCCTGTTGGAGAATCTCATTTACTACAGGTGTCCGATAGCAATAAAGCATCTCAAAAGACCAATGTTTAATGCCAGATTCAGACTAAACTACATTTTTGTTAGTTATGATAGCCACTGTGGCAGATTTTGACTCCTGTACAGTTGTTGTGCCACGGACAAAAAATATGCCACACTACACACTGGTTCCCCACAGATCATCCCTTGCCACCTTGAACCCTTGTTGTTTAAGGGTTACGCTTGACTTCTAACCGTGAAAGCAGCCTTGAAATGTGCCAAGATAAAAGCAATACTTATCATTTTTATTAGCTGTTTTATTTCTTTTAGAATAAATGTTTTTTTTTTTTTTTTTTTTTTGAGTCAATGCAATTATTTTTCACATTAAAATAGTGAAAATAAAATA